>OY744481.1:113108526-113708526 GCA_963556165.1 Tipula helvola | reverse complement strand
AATTTGTTCCATCTTTTGTTCAACTCACGTATTTTTAGTTTTAAAATTAGATTTACATACAAATTTATTTCCATTACAAGAATAAATTTAATTTTATTAAGTGAAGGGAAATTTAAGTTTCACTTAAAAAAAATTCGAATAAAGAAAAATTCTGATTTCGAAAATTCTACTAATTGAAGGAAAATTCTGTTAGGTGAAAGTTTAAAGGAAAATTCTTTAAGTGAAGGAAAATTATATTAAACGAAATAAAATTTTAATAGGTAAACAGGACTTCTAGTAAGTATAGGGTAACTTTATTAGCTGATGATTAAAACCATTTTATGGTCTATACACATGAATCGCGATTTTTCTCGTACGAGTAAAAATGATTCATCGATTTCTCTTAAATTACATAGTAAAATTTAAACTAATCACTTAAAAAATAGTAAGTAAACAATTCCGAATGTAATATGATTGACAATTTTTTTAGCAAACGCACATTTCCTAATAAAAGCTGCAAAAAATGTTTAAATCGCCGCCATATTGGAAAGTTCGAGCGAGAAAACACTTTTTTGCAATTATTATTAGGAAATGTGCGTTTGCTAAAAAAATTGTCAATGATATTATATTCGAAATCGTTAACTTACTATTTTTCAAGTGACTAGTAAATATTTTACCATGTAATTGAAGAGAAATCGGTGAATAATTTTTACTCGTACGAGAAAAATCGCGACTCATGTGAAAAGGCCATTAGAATCCCATTTCCATCGCACTTATTGAATTTCATTAGACTCGGTAAAGAAATAGCCGATTCGCATCAAAATTGGCCATATCCCATAACTTCATCAACAAATCTTTTTAGAATCCCATTTACATCGTATACGAGTATGTCGAATTTCATCATAATCGGTTAAGAAACAGCGAAGTTCCATTAAAATTGGCCATATGCCAGAACTTCATAATTACGACAATATGATTTGGACATATTGATTAAAATGTTTTGGAAATCTTACAAAGCCATATTCTTTGGTGCACCAATAGACATTAAATAAATAACCTTAAGATGCCTTTATACTAAGCGATTTGCACGCAATATTATTGTTGTACAATATCTTGCTACTTTGCTACTTGGGAGTCGTATATTGTAACCGTTAGGTCATATTGCATGTAAATTGCATTGAAATGCAGAAAGTATGCAACAACATTTTTGACAGAATTACCTTACCTTAAGGTCCCCCCCCCCCCCTTTTTCAATCAAATTTCAAAACTCAAATATTTATTCTTCAAGCTTTAGTTCATTGAAAACGAGACTTTGTATGACATCTCTTTCTCACAAATCTCGGCTTTGTCCATATACAGGTCCATAGGGACGTGTGTTATTTCGGTAAAATATTTTAGATTAAATTCTATTTTTCAACCACCAGCCATTCAACTTTTAATTGTGTAGTGAATGAATATGGTATAATTATAAATTAAAATTTCATCAAAATAGAGCGACAAATTGCATTCAATTTTTCTCCCTAATTGTACAACAAATATTGTATGCAAATCGCATAGTGTCGAGGCATCTTTATACCGTAGATAATACCGTAACTTTTCAGATTTTTTTTTTTTTTACAAAAACCATAAAATTAATTTATTTAGATAAAATGATTCCCAAGAAATGTAAAATATTCATTAAAAAAAAAAAGTTTGTCTACCAAACTTTGAAGTGTAAATTGAAACTCAAAGCAAATTAAATAAAAATTATCTCAAATTAAATTAAATCTTTTTTTTTTTTTCAAATTTACTTTGTAATAAATTATATTTACAGTAACTTTATGTGGTAGGAATGGGTTTCAAAATTCAACATTTTGATCTATAAAATTGTCGTTACGAGATAGTATATTATGGTGACCAAGTGCGGCACAACGGAGTATTTTTTGAGTTCCCTAAATAGATATATTTGATCAAACAACATAAATATAATTAAATAAAACCGTGTTATACCAAAATATGTATAGTACACAAATTTTAATTTTAAGTTCAATCATAAAAAGTTATTTTATAGCCTACATACTCGTATATATACGAACTTCAAATATATATTTTTTTGGGGTACAGAAGATCCGACAAATGCATATTACAAACAAACAAAATTCGTAAATTTTACGTCCAAATATTTGTTTTTAATTTACTTATAAAGTTGTGAAATTCTGGGAACAGCAGGAATGAACATACACGAACAATGAAAATTTGTATCAATATTTTTGTTTTTTGAATTTCATGTGCGGTTTGTATTAATTATTATCAAAGTTTTTGTTCCATTTAAAAGTTGGGTATGTAAATTTGCATACAAAAGAGAATAAGAAAATATTTGATTAAAATTCTGTGAATTGATTTTTATTACACTTTTGTGTTTTTTCTTTTTATAATTTGATATACGAACATCAATGTGAAAATTTGATTACATAAAATTATACGTTTTCTGTCGGTAAACGTTTAACGCCGACGAAATATTGTAGGTTATGTTTCCGTAAGTTGAAGAAATAAATTATTTTTGTACAAGTACGAAATCAATTATCAAGATTAGCTAAGCGGAAAATTAATCATTTTGTGCCAGTTTTATTGGATCCTTAACAAGGTGTAGCGGCTAGAAATTTAAAAGGAATTTATCGTCTTCTCATTTCACATCTATGTCAATGCAATGTGCAGGTAATTTACATAAAACGGAGCTATACCCATGAGTCCTCAATTTAGGTATACTGCTTAAGGTAACCGACGTTAAAATTAACCACGAAGGAGTTAAGAGGGCCTTGAGCCCCAAAAGAGATTGCATATTCATAAACGAACAAACCCATTATTTACAAATCAAATTCATTCGCATCCTTAACACAGCCCCAGATCGAATTTGAACTAAAGATTATGCAATAATGGTCATTGGGCTGTAAACACCCAAAATGTTCATGAGTACCTTAGGAAGTAAGGTTCGAAAGGCCTCAGTACAGATGTGGTAAGGGCGAATTTCAGCCTCAAAGCCGTAATTTTTTATCTTTTGCCTAGCAATAATGATAAGGGGTTTGCTGAATGCTAATATAAGGTAAAAACCTCTAAAATTGGAGACCTTTATAATTAATTATAATCATAATTAATCAGAAGTCAATTATTGGAATAAACTGTGCTATCTCTGTGGTTCCAGTCTTGCTAATGAAGCATTAGTAAGCAATGTCAGTTCCAATGCGTCATAAAATATTACGTGAATTTGAGTTTAATCAGAGGGAGTTTTAGCAACTTCCCCCAACTCTAAATCCAATACACCTAAACCTATTTTTACACGCTGTAAAAACCGAAGTAGATGTGTTTAATTATTAGCATCTAAAAACAAGCAAACCTAACGGGACTACTTTTGCTTTTTTACTTTTCCCGCTATAACGAAGTTATGTTGGGTAAGTATTGTAATCGCGAAAAAAATTTGTTCCAGATTTTCACATTTCTCGACGAATTAGGTTACCAGGACCCCGAAACACCGATCAGAAAAATGTCGAGTCCGTCCTTCCGTCGGTCCGTCCACAAACAAAAGCAAAAAGCAATTCAAAACTAATGAATTGGCTGGTGTCTGTAGTCATACCTAATTCGAATTTTTTTTTAGATTTTCGCAACTCGCTCTACATGACAACATAAAATGTAAAAACTAAAAAAAGCAAAATGAATTTTGACACACGAAAAACGTTTTACTACTTCTTTGGCGTTCAGACAATTTTTGATAAATTAAAAATAAAATAACAAAGTGGTATTGATCGAGATTAAAATTAAAACGAAATTAAAAATAAAGATTGTGTGTTTTTAATAATCGACCCAGATATTTATAGAACTTATGGAATTAATAGAATTTATAGAATTATTGGGTAGAATTTATAGAACTGACAGAATTGAACCAATTTATAGAACTCATACAATTCAAAAAATTTATAAAATTAATAAATTACTTAACTTTAAGATTTTACAGAATTTAAAAAATTTATTGAATTTAAAGAATTTATAGAATTTATAAAATTTGTGGCATTATGAAATTTATAGAATTTATTGAATATATAAAATTTGGAGAACTCAAAGAATTTATAAAATTTATAGAATTTATAGAAATTTTGGTGTAGAATTCATAGACAAATAGAATTTAAAAAATTCATGAAATTTTTAAAATTTGTAGAATTTATAGGATTTATAGAATTGCGAAAATATATAAAATTTAAAAAATTTATAAAATTCATAAACATATAATAATAATTATAGAAATTATAGGATTTTAAAATTTATAAAATTAGTAAATTACTTAATTTTGAAATTTTCCAGAATTTATAATATTTATAGTCTTTATGGAATTTAAAGAATTTATAAAGTTTCCGGCATTATAGAATTTATAAGATTCGTTGAATATATAATATTTGGAGAATTCGACGAATTTGTAATATTTATAGAATTTATAGAAATTTTGGAGTAGAATTTATTGAACAGAGTTGAGACAATTTATAGACGAATAGAATTTAACAAATTTAAAGAACTTATAAAATTCATAAAATTTTAGAATTTGTAAAATTTATAGGATTTATAGGATATATAAAATTTAAAGTATTTTTAAAATTCATAAAACTTATAGAAATTATATGTAGCTTTTATAGACTTATTAGAATTTTAAAAATTTATGGGAGTTTTAGGATTTATAGAATTCATAAAATTTAAAGTGTTTATCGAAATTATACTGATATATATAATTTAAATAATTTAATGAATATTAAATATATTTTAATGAATTCACAGATTTTATCGCATTTGTTGAATTTACAAAATTTATAGAATTCAAAGAGTTTTTTAAATTAATAGAATTTATAGAACTGACAGAGTTGGAACAATTTATAGAACTCATACAATCTACAAAATTTAAAAAATTTATAAAATCAATAAATCACTTTATTACAGAATTTATAGCATTTATGAAATTTATAGAAATTATAAAATTTGTGCCATTTTGGAATTTATATTATTCATTGAATATACAAAATTTGGAGAATCCAAAGAATTTGTCAAATTTATTAGAGATTTTAATGTAGAATTTAATAGAATTTAAAAAATTCAAAGAATTTATAAAACTCATAAAATTTATTGTAAATTTTTATAATTTGTAGAATTTAAAGGATTTATAGAATTTATAAAATTTATTTTAAATTTCTTAAATTTGTAAAATTTATAGGGTTTACAGAATTTATAAAATTAAAAGTATTTTTAAAATTCATAAAACATAGAAATTATAGGTGTGAAAAACTTTATAAAATTTATGGAATTTTTAGAATTTATAGAATACATTTAAAGAGTTTATAGAATATACTGAATTAATACGTTTTATCTAGTTTAAAAAATTGGTTGAATATATAATATAATTTATAGAAATTATGGAGTTTATAAAATCTAAAGAAATCATGGGATTCATAAATTTTATCAAATTTGTTGAGTTTACAAAATTTATAGAATTCAAAGAATTTTTGGAATTAATAGAATTTATAGAACAGAGTTGGAACAACTTATAGAACTCATTCAATCTACAGAATTTAAAAAATTTATAAGATTTATAAATTACTTAGTTTTGAGATTTTTCAGAATTTATAGCATTTATGGAATTTATAGAATATCTAACGTTTGTGGCATTATGGAATTTATAGTATTTATTGAGAATATAAAATTCGGAGAATTCAATGAATTTTGTAAAATTTATTAGAGATTTGGGAGTAGAATTTATAGACAAATAGAATTTATAAAATTCATAAAATTTTTAAAATTTGTAGAATTTATAAGATTTATTAATGCATTTTAAATTTTTAGAATTTGTAAAATTTATAGGATTTATAGAATTTATAAAATTCATAAACTTATAGAAATTTATAGGTTTTACAGATTTTTAGAATTTTTAAAATTAATAAATTATTTAATTTTGAAATTTTACAGAATTTATAACATTTATAGCATTATGGAATTTATAGAATTTGTTGAATATATAAAATTTTGAGAATTCGAAGAATTTGTAAAATTTCAAGAATTTATAGAAATTTTGGAGTGGAATTTATTGAACAAAGTTGAAACAATTTATAGACGAATAGAATTTAAAAAATTCAAAGAAATTAAAAATTCATAAAATTTTTAGAATTTATACAATTGATAGAATTTATAAATTTAAAAAAAAATATTTTAAATATTTGAATTTGTAAAATTTATAGGATTTATGAAATTTATAAAATTTAAAGTATTTTTAAAATCCTTAAAACTTATAGAAATTATAGGTTGAATAGACTTATTAGAATTTATTAAACTTATGGAATTTTTAAAATTTATAGAATTCATAAAATTTAAAGAGTTTTTCGAATGTACTAAATTAATATTGTAGGTTTTATATAATTTAAATAATTTATTGAATATATAAAATTTCTAAAAATTATGGAGTTTATAAAATTTAAAGACATCATCGAATTCATAGATTTTATCTAATTTGTTGAATTTACAAAATTTATAGAATTTAAAGAATTTTTCGAAATTATAGAATTTATAGAACAGACAGAGTTGGAACAATTTAAATATCTCATACAATCTGCAAATTTTAAAAAATTTATAAAATCAATAAATTGCTTAATTTTGAGATTTTACAGAATTTTTAGAATTTATGGAATTTATATTGTTCATTGAATACATGAAAATTTGAAAAATTCAAAGAATTTTTAAGATTTATAGATTTTATATAGATTATGGTGTAGAATTACAGACAAATAGAATTTAAAAAATTTATAAAATTCACAAAATTTATTGTAAATTGTTATAATTTGTAGAATTTATAGGATTTGTAGAATTTATAAAATTTATTTTAAGTTTTTTGAATTTGTAAAATTTATAGGGTTTACTGTTAATTTGTTAATTTAAAGTATTTTAAAAATTCATAAAACATAGAAATTATAGGTGTGATAAACTAATTAGAATTTATAGGATTTTTAGAATTTAAAGAATACATTTAAAGAGTTTATAGAATTTACTGAATTAATACGTTTTATCTAGTTTAAAATATTTGTTGAATATATATAATTTATAGAAATTATGGAGTTTATAAAATCTAAAGAAATCATGTGATTCATAAATTTTACCGAATTTGGTGAGTTTACAAAATTTATAGAATTCAAAGAATTTTTGGGATTAATAGAATTTATAGAACTGACAGAGTTGGAACAATTTATAGAACTGAATGAGTTCTACAGAATTTAAAAAATTTATAAGATTATTAAATTACTTAATTTTGAGATTTTACAGAATTTATAGCATTTATGGAATTTATAGAATATATAACATTTGTGGTGTTATGGAATTTATAGTATTCATTTTGAGATTTTTCAATTAGAGATTTGGGAGTAGAATTTATAGACAAATAGAATTTAAAAAATTTATAAAATTCATAAAATTTTTAAAATTTGTAGAATTTATCAGATTTATAGAATTGATAGGATTTAAACAATTTTAAAATTTTATAAAATTCATCAAATGCATTTTAAATTTTTAGAATTTCTAAAATTTATAGGATTTATAGAATTTATAAAATTCATTAACTTATAGAAATTTATAGGTTTTATAGACTTTTACAATTTTTAAAATTAATAAATTACTTAATTTTGAGATTTTACAGAATTTATAACATTTATAGCATTTATAGAATTTAAAGAATTAATAAAGTTTTCGGCAGTATGGAATTTATAGAATTTGTTGAATATATAAAATTTGGAGAATTCGAAGAATTTGTAAAATTTGAAGTAAATTTGATTTATTGAACAAAGTTAGACGAATAGAATTTAAAAAATTCAAAGAAATTATAAATTCATAAAATTTTTAGAATTTGTAGAATTTATAAAATTTATAGAACTGATTGATAGAATTTATAAAATTAAAAACAATTTATTTTAAATATTTGAATTTGTAAAATTTATAGGATTTATAAAATTTAAAGTATCTTAAAAATTGTTAAAACTTCTAGAAATGATAGGTTTAATACACAAATCACTTATAATAGATTACGCCTTGCGCACTTTGCCTATTTGGATCATAAAATAAATGGCATAAAATAATGACGTCAAATGAGAGTGAACAGTTTGTTTTCACAATATTTTTGTATGTAATTGAATCCAAAAATTAAATTAAATTAAATAAAAAACGTGGTGAACCGTATTTAATTGTTGTAATAACAATATAAATAATTGTCCATATAGTTTTCATTCTTTTCCAACAAATAAAAGATTATTAGAAGCATGGATCCTATTTTGTAAGAGGAAAGAAATATTCAAACATAATACATCCATATTAAACAATAATACATCCATATATTATACATTTATTAGACAAATTCCTTATTTTTCATACATTTCCTTTGCAATATCTTACTAGCAACTCTCAGTTGTCGTAATGCGCAGTAAACTACGAAAACGAAATCCACGAAGGCGTAATCTATTATAAGTGATTTGTGGGTTTAATAGACTTATTAGAATTTATAAAATTTATGGAATTTTTAAAATTTATAGAATCCATAAAATTTAAAGAGTTTATCGAATATACTAAATTAATAGGTTTTATATAATTTAAATAATTTATTGAATATATAAAATTTCTAAAAATTATGGAGTTTATAAAATTTAAAGATATCATCGAATTCATAGATTTTATCGCATTTGTTGAATTGACAAAATTTATAGAATTCAAAGAATTTTCGAAATTAATAGAATTTATAGAACTGACATAGTTGGAACAATTTATAGGACTCACACAATCTACAAAAATTAAAAAATTTATAAGATTAATAAATTACTTAATTTTGAGATTTTATAGAATTTATAGCATTTATGGAATTTATTGAATTTATAAAATTTGTGCCATTATGGAATTTATATTATTCATTGAATATATAAAATTTGGAAAATTCAAAGAATTTGTAAAATTTATTAGAGATTTTGATGTAGAATTTATAGAATTTATAAAATTTAAAGAATTTATAAAATTCACAAAATTTATTGTAAATTGTTATAATTTGTAGAATTTATGGGATTTGTAGAATTTGTAAAATTTATCTTAAATTTTTTGAATTTGTAAAATTTATATGGTTTACAGAATTTATAAAATTTAAAATATTTTTAAAATTCATAAAACATAGAAATTATAGGTGTGCTAAACTAATTAGAATTTATAAAATTTATGGGATTTTTAGAATTTATAGAATACATTTAAAGAGTTTATAGAATATACTGAATTAATAGGTTTTATCTAGTTTAAAAAATTTGTTGAATATATATAATTTATAGAAATTATGGAGTTTATAAAATCTAAAGAAATCATTGGATTCATAAATTTTATCGAATTTGTTGAGTTTACAAAATTTATAGAATTCAAAGAATTTTTGGAATTAATAGAATTTATAGACCTGACAGAGTTGGAACAATCTATAGAACTCCTTCAATCTACAGAATTTAAAAAATTTATAAGATTATTAAATTACTTAATTTTGAGATTTTACAGAATTTATAGCATTTATGGAATTTATAGTATTCATTGAGTATATAAAATTTGGAGAATTCAATGAATTTGTAAAATATATTAGAGATTTGGGAGTAGAATTTATAGACAAATAGAATTTAAAAAATTTATAAAATTCATAAAATTTTTAAAATTTGTGGAATTTATAAGATAGAATTGATAGAATTTAAACAATTTTACAAATTTATAAAATTCATCAAATGCATTTTAAATTTTTCGAATTTGTAAAATTTATAGGATTTATAGAATTTTTAAAATTCATAAACTTATAGAAATTTATAGATTTTATAGACTTTTACAATCTTTAAAATTAATAAATTACTTAATTTTGAGATTTTACAGAATTTATAACATCATTTATGGAATTTAAAGAATTTATAAAGTTTTCGGCATTATGGAATTTATAGAATTTGTTGAATATATAAAATTTGGAGAATTCGAAGAATTTGAAAAATTTGAAGAATTTATTGAAATTTTGGAGTAGAATTTATTGAACAAAGTTGAAACAATTTATAGACGAATAGAATTTAAAAAATTCAAAGAAATTATAAATTCATAAAACTTTTAGAATTTGTAGATTTATCAAATTTATAGAATTGATAGAATTTATAAAATTTAAAAAAATTTATTTTAAATATTTGAAGTTTTAAAATTGATAGAATTTATAAAATTTAAAGTATTTTTAAAATTCTTAAAACTTATAGAAATTATAGGTTTAATAGACTTATTAGAATTTATCAAATTAATGGGATTTTTAGAATTTATAGAATTCATACAATTTAAAGAGTTTATCGAATGTACTAAATTAATAGGTTTTATATAATTTAAATAATTTCTTGAATATATAAAATTTATAAAAATTATGGAGTTTATAAAATTTAAAGATATCATCGATTTATCGCATTTGTTGAATTGACAAAATTTATAGAATTTAAAGAATTTTTGAAATTAATAGAATTTATAGAACTGACATAGTTGGAACAATTTATAGAATTCATACAATCTACAAAATTTAAAAAAATTATAAAATTAATAAATTGCTTAATTTTGAGATTTTTGCAGAATTTATAGAATTTAGTGAATTTATTGAAATTATAAAATTTGTGCCATTATGGAAATTATAGTGTTCATTGAATATATAAAACTTGGAGAATTCATTGAATTTGTAAAATTTATAGAATTTATAGAGATTTTGGTGTAGAATCTATAGACAAATAGAATTTAAAAAATTTAAAGAATTTATAAGATTCATAAAATTTTTAAAACTTGTAGAATTTATAGGACGGATAGAATTGATGGAATTTATTTAATTTTAGGAATTAATAAAATTCATAAAATTTATTGTAAAGTTTTATAATATATTTGTAGAATTTATATCATTTATGGAATTTATAGAATTTATAAAATTTGTGCCATAATGGAATTTATAGTACTAATTGAATATATAAAATTTGGAAAATTCAAAGAATTTGTAATATTTATAGAGATTTTGGAGTAGAATTTATAGACAAATAGAATTTAAAAAATTTACAGAATTTATAACATTTAAAGTACATACATATGTATTATAAAATTCATATACTTATAGCAATTATAGGTTTTATAGAGTTATTAGAATTTATAAAATTAATGGGATTGAAAAGAGAGAGTTTATCGAATTTGCTGAATTAATAGGTTTTATATAATTACAAAAAAAATTTGAATGTACAAAATTTATAGAAATTATGGAGTTTATAGAATTTAAAGTATTCATGGAATTCGTAGGTTTTATCGAATTTCTTGAATTTACAAAATTTAATTTAAAGAATTTATGAAATTTGTGGCATTACGGAATTTATAGTATTCATTGAATATATAAAATTTGGAAAATTCGAATAATTTGTAAAATTTTTAGTATTGATAGACATTTTGGAGTAGCATTTATAGAAGAGAGTTAAAACTATTTATAGACGAGTAGAATTTAAACAATTTAAAGAATTTATAAAATTTAAAGGATTTTTTGGATTTATCTTGGAAATTATAAAGTTCATAAAATTTAAAAAGTTTATAGAATATACTGAATTAATAGGTTTTATATAATTTAAATAATTTCTTGAATATATAAAATTTATAGAAATTATGGAGTTTATAAAATTTGAAATAATAAATCAAGGAATTCGTAGGTTTTATCGAATTTGTTGAATTATGGCGTAGGGTTTATAGAACTAAAAGAGTTGTAATTTATACTTCTCATACAATCTATAAAATTTATAAAGTTAATAAATTACCTAATTTTGAAATTTTACGGAATTTATTGAATTTATAAAATTTGTGTCATTATGGAATTTGTTGTATTCATTAAATATATAAAATTTGAAAAATTCAAAGAATTTGTAAAATTTACAGAATTTATAGATATTTTGGAGTAGAATTTGAAGAACAGAGTTGGAATAATTTATAGACGAATAGAATTTAAAAAAATTTAAAGAATTTTAAAACTCATAAAAATATTAGGATTTGTAGAATTTATATGATTTAAAGAATTTATAAAATTTAAAGTATTCATTTAATTTATAAAACTTTTATTTTATAGACTTTTTAGAATTTATAAAATTTAAAGGATTTATATAATTTATAGAGTTCATAAAATTTAAATAGGTTATATAATATACTGAATTAATAGATTTCATCTAATTAAAAAAATTTTTTTTAATAATAAAATTTATAGAAATTATGGAGTTTATAAAATTTAAACAAATCATGGAATTCGTAGGTTTTATCGAATTGGTTGAATTTACAAAATTTGTAAAATTCAAAGAGTTTTTAGAATTATGGATTAGAATTTACAGAACTAACAGAGTTGAACTAATTTATACAACTCATACAATCTACAAAATTTATAAAATTAATAAATTACATAATTTTGAGATTCTTCAGAATTTATAGCATTTATTGAATTTATAGAATTTATAGACATTTTGGAGTAGAATTTGACGAACAGAGATGAAGCAATTTATAGACGAATAGAATTTAAAAAATTTAAGAATTTATAAAATTCATAAATATTTTAGATTTTGTAGAATTTATAGGACTAATAGAATTCATAAAATTTATAAAATTCATAAAATTTATTTTAAATTTTTTTTTTTGTACAATTTATTGGATTTAAAAGATTTATAAAATTTATTATATTTATGAAATTCATAAAACTTATAGAATTGTATGTTTTATAGACTTATTAAGATTTATAGGATTTTAGAATGTCCTAATTTATAAAATTATAAGAATTTATCGAATTTACTGAATTAATAAGTTTTATTATAATTTAAAAAATTTATTGAACATATAAAATTTATAGAAATTATTGAGTTTATAGAATTTAAATAAATCATGGAATTTTTAAAAGAAATCAAATTTGCGTTTGTTTAATTTATAGAGACTGAGTTAGAACACTTTGTAGAAACTCAAATTTATACAATTTATGGGATTAGTATAATTTATAAAATTTAAAATGTTTGTAGAATTAATAAAATGTATAAAAATTTATAGAATCGCATTTTCAGAGTTCATAGAATTTAAAGGGATTATAGGATTTATAGAATTTAAAGGACTTACACAATTTATAGAATTTAAAGAAATATAAACAAAATTTTAAAATTTGAGGAATTTCCATGTTAAAGAATTTTAAAAAATGTACAATTTATAGAACTAACCGAATTGATAAAATTTAAGAAATTTGTAGCATTTATTGAAATATCAGAGCTTATAGGGTTATTAGAATTAATACAATTTATCGAATTTATTTACAGAATGTTTATGGAAATTAAAGAATATATAAAATTTAAAGAGTTTATGAAATATTAAAATTTGTAAATTTTATCGAGTATATTGAATTTAAATTTAAAGAATTCAAAGTATTATAGAATTCGTAGAAAGTATGAAGTTTCTAAGACAAGTAAATTTTTTTGGAGCAATTTATTATAGAATTTATGAATTATAAACTTTATAATTTTTGTTACATATTTTACTTATTTTTAGAGCTTGTTTTGTTCATGTTACAAAATTGTTTACCCATTCCGCCCCTATGCCGTTTAACCAGCTACCAAAGAAAATAAAAGCTTGGATAGATGAGTTATACATAAGTATGTATAAGTACATAACTGTGAAATATTATTCAAAGTATTAATTTTTTTAACATTTTGTTTGATTGTTTTAATTGATTGATTTAAATAACTAATTAATTAATGTTTTCATATCTCCATGTTGGCTAAATTTTGATTTTATTTATGATGCGGTACAGTTCTTAAATTTGACCGTTTAGCCGATCATAAGAACTCTCTAATTTTCATGTCCTTCGATACATGTTTAGTCACTTAGTAGAGTATTTCGCCTAACTTTCTGAACTACTTTAAAATAGTATGTCACAATGCAAACGCATACATTTATTCTGACATATTATAATAATCCCTTTTCAAAAATGCAGCAGTATTTAATCGGTTCCTTCGTATTACGAGAGTTACTAAATTTGTTCTTCCATTATGGTATCCACTAGTAAAGCATCACTAAGGAGAAAAATACCTAACGCCTTTTTATAAGGTTCTTTAAACATTATGCTTAGTTTCTAGCAACCGGGATAATATAATAACGATTAGCCCATAAAACCTCTAAAAAATGTTTTTTTAAATCCATCATAAATCTTTATAGTTGATTCTAATGATAATCGTTTGTGGCGTATTCTCATCAAGATAATAGGGTCCGACAACCACAAATGCATTTCTGAAACTTTTTAGTGTTGCAATATATTTTTATACCTTGGTTGGGAAATGGTTGCTCGTCTTTTCGTCTTTAGTCATCACAATTTAAAGTGTCATTCAACACCAACCAGATATCAAACTACCAACGATTGTTTGGATAGCCTAAAACCAAAAAGAATAACAGCAATTCCCGAACTCGAGATCGTGGCATAGTAATCAACTCTACTCTTAAAGTCTTAACCACTGCCATACATTCTTATCAAAATCAGCACAAGCAAATATGGACAGGAAATATACCTACTGAAAATCAGTTAACGATTATATTACCTACTTCATTTAACTATATACCGGCTATTTGTACTTCAAAGTCTGCATGTATTAAAATCCATAATAACATTTCAAATAAGTTTGAGGCGCTTTTTTACAAACAAAATACATTACATTTCTCATGAAGTCAATTGCTTTACTGTTATTTGTCAGTTATATTGATATTATCACAAAAAAAAAAAAAAAAATCCCGAGGCAATTTAAAAATTGTTTTCTGAACATTATCACATTCACAAATACGATAATGCTATAATTCGCACAAACATACATAGCTTGTGATAATACATAGTATCATCATCATCATATTGTGCTATATAGAAGCTTTCGGGCATGTATAATATATTTTATGCTATGTACCTACATACGCACCTGAAATAAAATGTTCGATTTATTTTTTAAACAATTTCCATTTTAAGGATTTTATTTCCAGGTATTATTTCTTTTGCAAACATTGTATATCACGGTAGAAATGAAATAAATTTTGCTTTTAATTAAATCCACTGCACCACCACCATATAGTACAGTATATAAACGCCCAAATGTCTGCGCAATATTTTTTAACAACCCGATTTAACCACGAATGTTACAAATTATTTTTTATAAACTTTTTTTTTTTTTTTGGTTCAAGTTTAATTAAATTTAATTAAAATAAAGTACAAGATTAAAAGAACAAAAGTAAAAACAAAATTATGTATTACTTTATTTATTTTAATTTTTTTATGTAACAATAAAAAATTAAAATTAATTCTTGAGATTTTTTCTTTTGCACATCCTTTTCTGCTTAAACATACATAACTTTTTTTGTTTTGTTTTTATTTTACTTTTGGTTATAGCAGTATGATTTTTGGTTTGGGTACTATGTTGCTACAAAACCAACTGTACTGGTGTCGGTTGTCTTTGGTACATGCATTAACATTGTTCTTATTAATAACAAAATTACTTTTTGATTTTGGTAGTCAAAAAAATAAAACGTTGTGGTGAAATTGTATAAGATTGTCGCATAGTCGAAATTGTTTTTAAATGGTTTACACGATTTGCATTAATACTAGTAATTTGAATTTATTCAAAATCGGTTAAAAAAAGCCGGGAAAAAAAATTTCGTTAAACTACTCCGAGATTATTTATGAATATTGTTTACGATGTACATATTGATTTATTTACAGGTACAACACGAACGCAGGCAATTTGTCGTTTTTTCGTACACTAGATTTTGATTTTTTTTTTTTTAATTATTTTAGAATTTCGAGCAAGAGTAACCTTTTGTGAATTCTCATAGTTTTTGATTCTGAATTTTTTTAGATCCGCGGTATATGAAACTATGGCATGTTTCGCTGAATGTGCCGAAAGTTTCCCCCCTCTGAAAAATCAGAAAGATGCTAAATATTTTCAAAGAAAATCCAAAGTTAATTTTTCTAAACTTGTAAATGTGAATCTTTAAATTTTTTTAGAGCAAATGATTGATTGTCTCAACTACGACTATATGCTAACTGTGTAGTTGAATCCAACAGCAGTTTTTCTATTTCCAACAACACATTTTCATATAAAGGAAACATCGTAGGCAAAATATTGACAAAATATTATTTAAAAAGGGCACGGTTTTGCATAGAAGACGAGTCAATTTAATGTATCCTTATGTAATGTAGATGAATGATGAATTCACTTATTCTCTGATATTCATTCATTATTCAGTTATTAACTGTATTGGTATAAGATTTAGATAAACGTGCAATAATAATTGCATTTGATAAATATATAAATTCCAAAAAATAAATTTTATTTACCATTAGAAATAAATTCATAAGAAACACATCAAACAAAAATTAAATCCAACAACAAATCGTGACCTCTTGAAAATAATTATTCGAAAACTAAATTCTAATCCATTTTTACGAAAGCAACACAATTCAGTCAATACCCACTAATTCATTCATTATTAATTTACTATACACTCGTTACTCACACGTTGTAATTCAGTATACCCTCATTAATCACTGATGATTTTACTTATTACTCTCCCATTATTCATGCAATATCACTCTATATTCCCTAATTATTCACTTTATATTCTAACTGATTATTCATATTCATTCATCATTAGCATCATTTAAAATCCATTCATTATTCACAGATTATTCGCTGACTATTCACTCATTAGTAATTCATTATTCACACATTATCCGATTATTACTCAATTATTAGTCATTGGCTATTGATAATTATTCGCACAGTATTCACATATTATTCACTGATTTTCCACTGAAAGATGTATGATGAGTGATAAGTGATTAATAAATATTCTGTGAATAATTAGTGAATAATGCGAGATTAATAAGAATGAATAATACGGGAATAATGAGTGAGTAGTGTGTGAATAATGAGTATATTATGAATGAATGGGGAACCGTTCATAATGCCGCGTTTTAAAATGTCGCGTTTTAAAATACCGCGTTTCAAAATGCCGCGTGGTACAAAATGTCGCGTTTTAAAATGTCGCGTTTCAAAATGCCGCGAGGTACAAAATGTCGCGTGGAACAAAATGTCGCGTTTTAAAATGTCGCGTTTCAAAATGCAGCGAGGCACATAATGTCGCGTGGTACAAAATGTCGCGTTTCATAAAACCGCGTGGTTCAAAAAACCGCGTGGTACAAAATGACGCGTTTTAAAATGATGCGTTTTAAAATGACGCATTTTGAAAAATTCCTTATAAATCAACACAATATGATGTGAAATAATAAATAATTTAATAAAAATTATTTGAAACAAGCAAATTGTGTTTAAACATATAGTAAAATTTTCCTTCACTGAATGGAAATTATTTATAATGTAATTTTATGTAATTATAAAGTGGGTCTAAGCAAAAGAACGCAAATGTTGAAATTTATTAGAATATTCCTTCACTAAAATGTTAAAGTTAAGTCCTTATATATCGGAAGTTGATATCAGATACACAATTTAATCCAAATTGAACATTTTGTACGTCGCGGCATTGTGAACGCGACATTTTAAAACGCGTCTTTTTGTACCACGCGAAATTTTGTACCTCGCGGCATTTTGAAACGCGACATTTTAAGACGCGACATTTTGTACCACGCGAAATTTTGTACCTCGCGGCATTTTGAAACGCGACATTTTAAGACGCGACATTTTGTACCACGCGACATTTTGTACCTCGCGGCATTTTGAAACGCGACATTTTAAGACGCGATATTTTGTACCTCGCGGCATTTTGAAACGCGACATTTTAAGACGCGACATTTTGTACCACGCGACATTTTGTACCTCGCGGCATTTTGAAACGCGACATTTTAAGACGCGATATTTTAAAACGCGACATTTTAAAACGCGGCATTTTGACCCGGACCCGAATGAATGGTAGGTGTATTATGAGTGGCTAACGAGAGAATAATTAGTGTTTATTGAATAATAATTAGTATAAAATATGTGAATATTCAGTGAATAATGAATAAATAACCAACCTCCCATAATTCTTATTTTATAATCGTCAATAGATAATTGGTTTTAGATCTGAAGAAAATTATCTCCAAAAAAAATCTCTCTTGCGTTATGTAAGAATGACTTGGATGTAATTCGATTAGCAAAGATCTATTCATCGTTGTTGTTTGTCGTCTTTTTTCCTTTAGTTTGACATTTATTGCAGTGCCTTTGCAGTTGAATTTTATAATGCGATAGAAGCTCTACATATGGTTCTCGAGGCGTATCTCTCAATATTCTAATATAAGAAGGTAAACTTAAATCAATTTTAATGTTAAGTATTTTATTTGCTGTCAACATGGTCACATTACTATTAACTGGTTGTAGAAGAGCTACTAGACTGTATTAGCAATCTCGTACTATCTCAAAATTCTTTTAAAATTACTAAAATGTTTACTTCATTCATCAAAACATACAGTAATGATTGATTATTTTAAATATTTTAATTACATAAGTTGTTAATTGAAACAATTCAAACTTCGAATATAGACATACAGGATACCGGTATAAAGAAAGATTGCAGTGACGAATTTTAAACTCAAGCACAGATGAAAGACTGTATCCTAAACCAATTCCGACCCACAGTATTCAGAGAGTTCAGATGATTCATCGGGATCTTAAGAGAAAATATTTTACCCTTTCTCACCCCAATTCGTTGCATTGTTCATGCATATTGTACTTATTCACGTTAGAAAAAAATGAAAATATGCAAGATTAGCTAGGCGGTAACAATTTTATTTTGCAAGACCTTAATAGTATTAAGGTTGGTTGGGGCTGCAGTATAGTCCACAAGAGACTCATATAACTAAGTTTTGAATGAACGTTTGCAAAATATATTAATCAGCGAGCTTTTTCATTCAAAACATTTTTAGGTTACCTTAATGCAAATTCATAGGGCCATATAATTTTTGTGATCTTATTAATATGTTCTTTCCAAAGCAACGAATCATCAATGATAATTCCTAGATAACAAAATGAACTCACTTGCTTAATTATTTGGTTATTAACTTTTATAAATATTGGAAAGTGTGCTGGAAGCTGACGGTTTTGAATAATTATAGTTCGTTTTTGAAAAATTTATTTATATTTTATTTGCTGACAACCAATTTACAATAGTTAAGATATCTTCAATCATTTGTTCAATTAATTGAAATGGATCTTTGGATTTAAATACAAACAATTTTTAAAATTTTGCAGGCTAGTGTAATTTATTAGATCCAGTTACAGTAGTTAACATAGAGAAAATTATCTCTCGTTATAAAAATCAAATTTGTAATAATTTAGAATCTTTTCATAAAACAGAAATGAACAATAAATTAGTAGGCTACAGCTCAAATCTAGATTTATTCTGAGTTACTCCCAGAAGGTTATCTTTTTATGAAAAACATAAGTTATAAGAAATTTCAACATTGGTGATTTCAAGAAATCCCACCTTTTATCACAATTTGAATTAAAATATAGTATAGTCAATATTCTGGCCAAGATTCACGTTTGTGCATATTATACTTTAGCCAGAGTCGGCCATAGAAGATTCACAATTTATCAAAATTGCGATTTTTCAAAGAGGTTTTATGGTGGATAAAATGTGGATGTTCTATGGCCGATTCTGGCTAAAGTATAATATGCACAAACGTGAATCTTGGCCAGAATATTAAGTACACTATGTTTTAATTGAAATGTTAATAAAAGGTAGGATTTCTGGAAATCACCCATACAACCTCATTGAAAAATCGCAATTTTGATCAATTGTGGATGTTCTATGGCCGATTCTGGCTAAAGTATAATATGCACAAACGTGAATCTTGGCCAGAATATTAAATACACTATGTTTTAATTCAAATGTTAATAAAAGGTAGGATTTCTGGAAATCACCCATACAACCTCATTGAAAAATCGCAATTTTGATCAATTGAGGATTTTCTATGGCCGATTCTGGCTAAAGTATAATATGCACAAACGTGAATATTGGCCAGAATATTAAATACACTATGTTTTAATTGAAATGTTAATAAAAGGTGGGATTTCTGGAAATCACCCATACAACCTCATTGAAAAATCGCAATTTTGATCAATTGTGGATGTTCTATGGCCGATTCTGGCTAAAGTATAATATGCACAAACGTGAATCTTGGCCAGAATATTAAGTACACTATGTTTTAATTGAAATGTTAATAAAAGGTAGGATTTCTGGAAATCACCCATACAACCTCATTGAAAAATCGCAATTTTGATCAATTGTGGATGTTCTATGGCCGATTCTGGCTAAAGTATAATATGCACAAACGTGAATCTTGGCCAGAATATTAAATACACTATGTTTTAATTCAAATGTTAATAAAAGGTAGGATTTCTGGAAATCACCCATACAACCTCATTGAAAAATCGCAATTTTGATCAATTGTGGATTTTCTATGGCCGATTTTGGCTAAAGTATAATATGCACAAACGTGAATATTGGCCAGAATATTGACTATGCTATGTTTTAATTCAAATTGTGATAAAAGGTGGGATTTCTGGAAAACGCCAATACAACCTACATATAAGAAAAACTGCGATTTTGATAAATTGTGGATGTTCTATGGCCGATTTTGGCCAATATAAACTTTTTCTAAGGTAAGTTTAGTAACGCACAATTTTGCACAATCATTATTAACCGAAAAAAATGTTTTATTAGGTAAACTGTATATATGGGATCTCTGTTGTGATAATCATGTGAGAAAACCCACCCTGTTTCCTAAAGTACGCTATGCACAAATTTTCTAATCACAGGCACATAATTGCACAATCCCAATGGTGCGAATTATATATAGAAAACGTGGGGTTTCTAAAATGGGATTTCTGGCGTGATATACGCAATTATTCAACCTAGTGAATCCCCAATTTGTTCACCTAGTGTCTTAGTCAAGAAAAAAGCATGGTCAATTAAGAATGTGCGTGGACTAAAAAAAAGTGACCGACGAAAAGTGGCTTCCACCATGTTCACATGAACCCTGATTCAATACCATTGACATCATTTTTACGCCGTTGGGGCAGTACGAATACCTCCGTATGCTATTCTGGCTTAGAAATGCCATATCAGTTTTCCAGCGCTAAATTCATAACATCTTTCAACCCATTATGTCAACCGGATGTGTTCTGTTGTATTTGGATGATATTTTGATAGAGATGCTATATCTAAACATTTTGAAATTATTAGAATTAAATTTTAGTACGTGTCGATTTGGTTATGAGTCCATAGATTATTTGAGTTATTTATTATCAGGTCAGGGTATTAGTCCGACCCGGACCGGGATTGATGCAGTGGTTAACTTTCTTGTCCCAAAAAATGCAAAGCAGGTTCACAGTTTTATTAGTCTTTGTCCCTATTTTCGTAAATTTATTCAAGGTTTCGTAAATTTAAAAAAAAACGCTAACGGAAGGAATTAGAATCATTTGACGATCAATAGAAGAAACCGAATTGCATTGCGATGCAAGGTCATTAGGTTTTGGTTCAAAACTTGAATGGATGGTCAAGTTCATCCTATATTTTGTTATTCACGCAGAAGTACCGAACAAAAGAGCCGATACCACTCGCAATTATTTATTCCCTCCAAAGATTACGAATCTATTTGCAAGGGTTGAAGTTTAAAGTTGTAACGGACTGTAATGCGCTAACTTTGACACTTAATGAAAGAGAAATTAATCCTCGAATCGCTAGGTGGGCGCTCGAATTACATACTTATGATTATTCAGTGGAATATAGGAGAGAAAACTGAAAGCGCTTGTGGATGCTTTGGGTAGATCCACAAATATATTAGTCTTTGAAGAAAATACTGTCAGATAGACTTTGGCAATCGCTCAGTTAAGGGATCCAATTATTAGGGAACTCAAGTTGAAATTGGAGAAAAGAGATTTACATTTCTTTGAGATGAGGACCGGATTCGTTTATAGGAAAACCGATCAAAAAGCCTTATTCTATGTCTCGATCGATTTGCAAGATAATGTTGTTCGAACATGCCATTATGATAGTGGACATGTAGATGTAGTTAAAGTTTACGAATTAGTCTAAATTTAAGATAAAGGAATATATACGTAAATGTTTACAATGTGTCACTTATTCTCCTAACAGTGGTAGAACGGAAGGCTTTCTTAATGATGGAAAAGAGGAGGTCCCTTTTCAAAGTCTAAGGTCTTTAATGTATTCTTGTTGTGGGTGCTTGTCCATTTCCCACAATATTTTAAAATGGCATCCTTTCTTAGAATTACCATCTATGGGCCTGTTAACTGGCAAAAAAGCCAAACAAGTAATAACAGCTCTGGGGCTTATTTCATTTCTACTCAGAAAATAAACTTTAATTCCGAAAAAAAGAAATAAGCTTCATGTTCGTTAAATCCACGGCCGTTAATTCACTCTATCCCAAACACCGTATCCGAGAGGACACTTCATTTTTGGGTAGTTCCTCCTTTGGCACGGTCAGACGGAGGCACGTTTTGAAAATACATTTCGGTTGAAATTACCTAGGGATGAAAATAAATACACTTGTCCTGCGGTATGAATCTTTAATTTTGGAAAATTTTGAAATTTCCAGTTAGTTATGAGAGTTAATTTTTTTCTGTTGGACCCGGAAACTAAATCCCTCTCTCCCTAATTGAAATACGATATTCTCCTTACACGAGTACTACTCTTCATATACTTTTGTTGCTTCACAAGTATGCTAAATTGCATTGGATATAGGACAGTCAATATAAAATAAAATAAAAATCAAGATTACAAAGTCAAATTTAAAATAAAATGCCAAATAAGATATTGAAAGGAATAACGATAAGCAGGGTTAAAAAATCTGAAAGAGCCCGAAATATAAGAATCCATTAATCAGTTGTTTTTGAAAAATTATCTAGTCAAATAAACATATATTTATCGATTTGGGTGCACCTCTGCAGCTACACCTTCGATTTATACTCGATATTTAGTACCTTAAATATTTTATCGGTTTACAGTATTCTCACTAATACATCGATTTATTTGGGGTGTGAACAAATTTTACACTTTTAATAAACGCGTGAAGTTTGTACTAAATTTACCCTAAATTTACTTTTTTTTTTAAATTTTAAGGCGAACGAACTCTGAACTTTAGTTTAGTTTTTTCTAGTAATTGACAGTAATGTCACTCACTGCCCAGTGTTTCTGCTTAGAAAACACTTTCTCAATACGTGTAATTTTTTTTTCGATAAAGATAAATCAAACCAGAATACATAATTTTTTTACCACCGTGATTTTGGTCGAAAAAGCTCAAAATAATCTACTCTAGAAGAAAATAATTCACCATAGAAGACTTTCGTATAAATATTTCACCCAAATAAATACACCAAAGTTTAATGAGTTTGCTGTGCAGTGAACGATTAATTGGAAATATGATACTCAATCACCGTACAAACAATAAATGTAGGTAAAAAATCAAAGTTTTAAAAAGCGAGAAAAGTTTTTTATATTCCAGCCATCATTAAAACATTTTTTTATGATTATGTTTCGTGATGACAACCAATAACATAGGGGCACCTTATGATTTATGTTTTGTGTTGACACACAAAGTATTCATATTTTTCAATATTCCAAAAATATATCACCATACCCATACAAATTTTTTAGAAAAGCTTTTATTATCACCAAAACAAAATATTAACGGGAACGACAAAAAAAAATCATTCATTTCTATCGTAAAATTAAAGGACAACTTTTTGTTCAAACTTAAAAAAAAGTACATTATATTTTTATTATTATTAATACTATTCGTAAAATATATTATTATTATTATTATTATTTATTTAGTACAGGCAGAAACAAAACCTTATTGAGCAAAAATGTATAACAGAGCAGTAAAATATTTTGTACGCCTACAGTCACACACAATAAATTCTCAATTTTTTACGTTAAAACAAAAAAAAAGCATCTTCTTTAAAAGCATTAAAAGAAAAAGGTTCTTCCAAATCCTATTGTTCCAGATTTTTAGTCGATTCTTTATTTTTATTTTGGCTTCTTATATTGTTATATTTAATTGTGTGCAAAGCTTTATTTTAGATAAAAAAACGATTAAATGTTTTCTATTTAACTTAAATTGTCTGATTGCTTATTTTATAGAATAATATTATATTAACCCTAGACACAAAGGGCATAATATAAAAAGGAAATGTGGTAACTTTTTTGATAACAAACCATTATTAAAGAAATAGATGGTTGATTATTATTAAGTGATGATAATAATACGCAAAATAAATACCTAATTGTTCTGAACAAATTCCCATCCCTCATAAAACCAAATAAAAATTATTTTTATTGTGACGTTTAACGACTCTCCATATTTTATATATAAATTATCGATAACAATCGTTGTTAAATAATATTCATTTCATACAAATAACGACAAAAACTGTATTATTTAACTTTTTATTTATACAATTATAATACCCCTAAATGATGATATTTGAATAGATTTTTACATAAATAATAAATCAAATGAATTGTTCATACAATCCCGATTCTCTGTATATGTATATTGTGTCTATTTCAAAGTATTCTGTATGTTCCCAGTCATTTATTTATTACTTCTATTATTGCTTTTTATTTTCGTGCAGTACGATAATTACTATAAAAGATTTTTGATATGAACAATAATAAACATCGCATCAATCATAAAACATATTAAATTCTTGTTTTGTGAGTTACTTTTTAAACGCAATTATAATGATTAAGTAGGAGAAATTAAATATTAGATTTTATTTAATAAAAACATTTTTGTATGGTTCCAAGAATCATAATTATAGACTTAATTATATTTTGGGGGTGAGTTATGTTCGGTCTAGGCGCTATAAACAATTATGGTTTTATGGCATAATTTCAAAAGCGTAAAGTTTTTTTTTTTGTAACAAGTTACTTCGGCTATTCATGTTTTGAATTGGGTATTTTGGGATCGTCGGTGGAGTCTAATTAATATTTTGGTAATATTGTTTTTTTTTACAGATAAAAAATTGGATAATTTATGGTAGGATTTAAATTGATTGTTTACCAGTACTTTGAAAGGCAAAACAATAATTTTGGAAAGGTTTAGCACTGAAAGGGAATAATTTTAATTCGAACAAGAAACCAAATTTAAAGGACCCAACTCAATCTTTATAGAAATTTGCTGTCGGTAGATTTGGCTGAAACTTGGCTAAAGTACAGTTGAAAATTCGCTCTGATTATTAAAGGAAATATTTTCGTTGATATAAAGTGAAATTAGATTATATTTAAAATGAGAATCAATCATCATCAGTATGCTAATTAAGCTGAACAAGCGCAAAATAGCAGCATCTTATTTAGCTGCACCCTATATTGATTAAATTTGATTGATTGATCAGAATGTACGACCAAGCCTAAGCAAGACTCCCGATGACACCGCTCTCCATACACCCTTCACACATAACAAAGCCAAAGCTAATGAAAGGTATGTTAGTAACAAAGAATCAGCCCGGTTCCAGACACCTAAGTAGTTGATAGTTAGTAAATTTGTTAGTAGTATAATTTTAGTCAATTATTTAGCACAAGACAACATAATTTCAAGTTCATTTACTGCCTAAGTCCCTGGAAAGCTGTTTCAGGTTCTTCAAAAATTTCCTAAATTTAAAATCTGTAGTAATCCTTTATAACTATTCAAAAATTAATTAAGTATAAATTAAATTCTCTGAATTATTATTCTTTGTATACCCGCCTGTCGCGCTAGCTTTATTTTGTCCAAACTAAATTAAATTTGAGCATCCACATTTAGTATATTCTTATTAGTACCATATATGACAAAAAATTATCCCAAATATATGAGTTGGCTCATAAACCTAATTATACTTTTAAACGCACAGTCCCGCTAGAAGAAGATATCTAAGAATCTAAGAATATCTAAGAAGAAAATTCCCGCTAGAAGAAGATTTATAAATTTAAAATCAGAATCATTTGAATTTAGAAATCTGAAAAACTCTTCACCTTGGACGATTAAAAAAATAAATTCTAAATTTTAAATCTCACATTTCAAATTCCAAACTTCAAACTCCAAATCCCAAATTCCAAATTTCCAATTTCAAATTCCAAACTTCAAATTCCAAATTTCAAATTCCAAAATCCTAATTCAAAATTTTAAATCTTAAATCTTCAATTTCAAAATCGAAATTTTAAATTTGCATCTGTGTCGTAATCCCAAAAATAAAATTAAAAAAAAAAAATCCAAATGCCTAACTCTTAAAATCCAAATAGGACAAAGTTTGATTTTTTTTTATGGTTTTCTTTAGTTTAGAACAGATTCAGAAGCCAAACAACTTCTGGAAAAGAGATTTCGGTAACGAAACGAGAAAACCCAAAAATATAAATTCTAAACAATGAGGAATTTAATTTTAAAATGAAAAGATTTTGAAAATCTAGATTTCGAGGAGCTCTCAACTAAATTTAAAATTTAAAATTTAAAATTTAAAATTTAAAATTTAAAATTTAAAATTTAAAATTTAAAATTTAAAATTTAAAATTTAAAATTTAAAATTTAAAATTTAAAATTTAAAATTTAAAATTTAAAATTTAAAATTTAAAATTTAAAATTTAAAATTTAAAATTTAAAATTTAAAATTTAAAATTTAAAATTTAAAATTTAAAATTTAAAATTTAAAATTTAAAATTTAAAATTTAAAATTTAAAATTTAAAATTTAAAATTTAAAATTTAAAATTTAAAATTTAAAATTTAAAATTTAAAATTTAAAATTTAAAATTTAAAATTTAAAATTTAAAATTTAAAATTTAAAATTTAAAATTTAAAATTTAAAATTTAAAATTTAAAATTTAAAATTTAAAATTTAAAATTTAAAATTTAAAATTTAAAATTTAAAATTTAAAATTTAAAATTTAAAATTTAAAATTTAACCACTCACCGCGTAGCTCCGTGACATACACGGGCGGCGTTTACTATCAAAATTGTGTAGCTCCGTATACGTCACGGGCATAAAATATTCTGTTAATTTAAATATTACAGTTCTTATAAACTACGTCACACGCCTATGGGGGGAGGATGGTTCGGTAGCGTGATGATCTGTGGCGAGGGGGGGGGGGGGTGAGGTGGGGGCGATTATAAAATATGGCTATTTAACGGTTTTTAGAGATTGAATACATTTTTGTACTGTAATAAGTCATAAATATTTTCCGAAAATTTAAAGACTATAAAATTATGTCAAAAAGTAGGGTCTAAATTTGTAACGTTGTTTTATAGAAGGGTATAAAGTTTTGCGATAATTTGTGATAAAAGGGCAGGGGAGTTAAAAATGATCAAAAAATGCGTGACATAGTTTATTAAGGAGCACTTAAGTCACGTTTTATATTAGATTTATTCTAGAAATTTAGATTTGTATACCTTACGGTATTTTTTCACTTAAGGGCCCCATATACGACACAATCATGCATGTGCAATCGTGTGATTGCGCATGTAGATTGGCAGTGTATGGTATTGACTGATTGATTGTACATGCTGAATGTGTGATTATACATTTTTTTGTTTTTTCTACATGTACGATTGCACATGCACGATTGTGTCGTGTATTAGGCCTTTTAGTTTGTTTATTTTAGTTTAATTACTATCAGCGAACACACGAACAAACAAACAGCAAACGAAATGAAAACAAAACGGGAAAGTAAAAAATAACTGAGAATAAGCAAAATAGAGAGAAAACCTTACATTTTTTTCGATTAAACTCGATTTTCCTTATTCTATTCTCTGTTCTCAGTGTGTATGTATGTATATGGATTCTGAAGTATACAAAATTTTCTGAAGCATACAAAAATAAAATTTAAAAACAACATTTTTTTTAAATAAACTAATTAAAAACAACATAAATTATCATTTTCTGCAAAAAAAAATTGTTTATTTTTTACCCCAAAACGATACAAATATTATGCGTTAAGTGGTTAAAATTTAAAATTTAAAATTTAAAATTTAAAATTTAAAATTTAAAATTTAAAATTTAAAATTTAAAATTTAAAATTTAAAATTTAAAATTTAAAATTTAAAATTTAAAATTTAAAATTTAAAATTTAAAATTTAAAATTTAAAATTTAAAATTTAAAATTTAAAATTTAAAAATTAAATTTTCAAATTCCAAATCCCAAATTTCAAATTTCAAATTGCAAACTTCAAACTCCAAATTTAAAATCCCACATTCCAAATTTCAAATTTAAAATTCCATAAATTTAAAACTCTAAATCCCAAATCCCAAATTCCAAAATCCAAAATTTCATATTCCAAATTTAAAATTTAAAATTCCAAATCGCAAATTTCAAATTTCAAATTCCAAACTTCAAACTCCAAATTTAAAATCCCACATTCCAAATTTAAAATTACAAATTTAAAACTCTAAATCCCAAATCCCAAATTCTAAAATCCAAAATTTCATATTCCAAATTTAAAAATTTCAAATTTCAAATTCCAAATTAAAATTCCAAATTTAAATTTCAAATTGTCAACTCCAAATTCCAAATCCCAAACTTCAAACTCGAAATTCCAAATTTCAAATTCCTAATTTCATATTCTAAATTACAAATTTCAAATCCCAAACTCCAAATTTTACATTCTGTCAACACATTGCATCAAACTTGTTCTATGTCCAAACACACTTTTACTGGTGAGTATTTCGTGTGCGTACTCGTGTTACTCAACTACATAGCACTTACAAACATGTGGATAGAGGAGAAACAATAACAACATGATCGTGCTCGATACCTTTGTACAGCTGTTTAACCAGCATAAAAGTAAAACAAAATTAATTTATTTAAAAAATTGTAAAATTATATAAATATTTAGTACTTATACAGAATTTATATTTAGTACTTAACTTGCTTATATATTTACCATCTAAACGCAGTAATTTGTACGTTCGTAAAATTAAATATTATTTTTCACTGAAAACAATGTACTAGAATAGAGAGGAAAAGTATAAAATGTCAGTATTGGTTGAAAAAATAAGTTAGTGTTCAATACGGTTCGGATCGGAAAAAAATAAATTTGTTAAATTAATTAGAAAATTATAAAATAAATAAAAATGTTAAAACGAATTTAATGTGTACACGTTCTTATTAAAAAGTTAAAGTTTTAGCAATCCATCGGCACAATAAAAGATCGGCCAATTTACAGTCCACAAATAAAACCATTAATACGGCAAGTCATCATGGTCCTTCGAGCCGGATGTAATTAAATTACAAATTGTGTCGATATTGCTAAAAGAAAAATTTAAGTTCTTAAATTGTAAGAGACAATATTTTAATACGTGGCATAATCCTATTTAAGTTAAAAATATTATTTGTTCATATGTACGAAGTGACATTATTTTTGTTTTGGCTTATGTGAACAGTCAGCCATTTGTAAATATTTAATTTTTTTGTGTATTTGTTTGTGGTGTAAGCAAAATTCAAGCGGGACATTTTTGCATTTTTTTTATAATCCGATTCATTTGTGTAGTGAGAAAAAACATTTTCATAATTCATGAGATATTTTGTTTCGAAAAATTGTTTCGTTTCATAATTTCGGCGTCGGTTCATAGTTTTGTTGCACATTATTCATAAAATAATATCAGCACGAAAAAATTCAGATCAAAATTATCCGTGATATTTGGATTCGGATCAGATTTTGAACAGTATTATAATTATATGTACAGTGTGTCAGTTAAAGTGTTTTATTTAAAATCAAATATTTCAAGTGCAAATAATGGTAAACAAACCCGTGTAAACAATAAAAGATTCATACGAGAACATTTTGAATTGTAAAATCTTATACTGTATGCGATTATATTCGGATTTAACGGTTGATCGTCGTGTCATGTAAAATAAAAATTAAACAGTGAACAGTACGAAGTTGTGTATAGTGTAGCCACATAAAAATAAAAAACGAAACTGTACAATAAGCGGACATTTTCATATAATAGGGTGTTCAAACAGTTTATTTATTCACGTTAATTTGCGGATGTTAATAAGAATATTTTGTGATAATTGACTTCATAAAGAAACGGTTATTTTTGCATTATTATCTGAATAAGTGAGGTTTATTACAAAATGACGGAATATCAAATTTTGAACAATAAAAGGGCACGAGTCAAAGGAACGCTTACAAGAATATCGAATATGACATTAGATGATGAGACAACTATAGATGATATTCAAACCCGAATCGAAAAATTAGATGAATTATGGGCTGAATTTCATAACATAGAAGATGAGATGTCTACATTTACTGAATTTAATTCTTCAATAGACAAGTTTGAATTAGATTATTTCAATCTTAAATCACGGCTACGTTCATCAGAGCGAAAATGGAATGATTTAAAGACAAATGCTACAGGGTTGTCATCAATTGCCGCTCTCGCAGAACAACAGAAATCATTTATAGAAGAGGTATCGGAAATCAATAAACACAATCACGACATTCATTTACCCAAATTAAAACTCGATCCGTTTTATGGCAATTATAATGAGTGGCCAACATTTAAGGACATATACATGGCTGCAATTCACAACACACTATTGTCGGATGCGCAGAAGTTACAGCATCTGAAAAATCTTTTAAAAGGTTCGGCTGCTACAATATTGAGAAACACAAAGGTCACAGATGCAAACTACGCGGAAGCTTGGGAAAAGGTCTTGAACCGGTTTGAACGAAAACGTTTTATTGTGAACTCTTATATAAATGAATTTTGTAGCATTCGAACCATGACAAAATCAAATGGAATTCAGTTACGGAATATCACGGATGCAGCTGACGAAATTATTCGGGGTATCCAAGCACTTGGTACAGATGCAGAAAGCAGGGATCACTTTCTGATTTACATAATTCTTCAGAAACTTGATACTGACACTCGTGATGCTTGGGCAAATAAGTTCTCTGCCACAAACAATTTGCCAACATGGAAGGAGTTCATACAATTTTTGGAAAATCGGTGTGATGTGTTTGAGAACTCAGTGGTCATAAATCAAACTTCAACTGTTAGACAAACAGTAAATGTTAGGCAACCTCCAACCGCTATTAAAACCCACGCATCAGTTGTAAATGAAATCATTTGTTTAAAGTGTGGAGGTTTCCATAAAATATACGAATGTGTTGAATTCAAAGCTCTTCCAGTATTTCAGCGAAAGCAGTTTGTTTACAGCAAAAGCTTATGTATTTGGTGTTTGAAAAAGGGTCATACAGCTAGGAACTGTCCAGATCAACGGAAATGTTTTATTTGTAAAAAAAATGGTATGGATGGAAAGCATCATAGTCTCCTTCACTATTCAAATAATCGTTTTGAAAATGACCTAAATCAACCAACTACTGCATAAAAACTCACAACCGAAGTCTAGTGAATTAAACGAAAATGACAAAACTAATACGTTGCCCAAAATAACTCAATCATTTCAACAAAATGAGATCCGCACTCAACATAAGAATGAACCATCATGCAACAATATGTTTAATACAACAAAATCAACTACCAATCAACAAACCAGTGTCTCAAGTGCAGTGTTATCGGCTGTTACAACAGATTCGGTCAGTGCAATTTTTAATCAATGCAATGCTGTTTTACCTACAGCTTTAGTTAGAGTAAAAGATCAGTGTGGTAAATTACAAGTGTGCAGAGCTTTGCTAGATTCGGGCTCTCAAACTAATTTTATTTCGGAAGACTGTGTTCAGCGGTTAAACTTAAAAAGAGTGAATATTCGGATACCAATAGATGGAATAGCAGCATCGGAAGCTGGGACGACAAATGGTATGGTACATATGCAACTATACAATCGGTTTAACGATACAATCTTAGTGGAGTCACATGCACTTATATTATCAAAGCTGACCTCAACAATGCCAGCAGTGCCATTTCCGGTTGAAAATTGGAGTTATATATGTAATTTGGCATTAGCTGATCCACATTTCAATATTCCTGCTAAAATTGATATCATTATTGGTGCACCAAAGTTCTTTGAAATCTTACAACACGGAAAAATTTTTGATAACGAACGTAAACCATGTGCACAAAATACAGTTTTTGGATATGTGTTAGCAGGTGAACTTCCGAAAATAGATGATAATCAAAACCAAAGCATGTTAAGTTGCACAAGCCAAGTAGATTTATCAAGCTTATTAAACAAGTTCTGGGAAATTGAAGAGGTTCCGTCAACAAAAGCTGCAGCTACATCAGAAGAAATCGATTGTGAAAATCATTTTTTAAATACATTTGCTCGCGATTCAACTGGTCGATTTCTATTGAAACTTCCTTTCAAACGTGATGCGCCACCACTGGGTAATTCTCAACAACAAGCAGTTAGGCGTCTTTATTCTATGGAACGACGATTTAAAACTAACAAAGAATTGAAAGCCAATTATGTGACATTCATGCGAGAATACGAAGCTCTTGGGCATATGGAGAGGATACCACCAAACAATATATCAGTAGGTTCATCCTTGTGTTTCTATTTGCCACATCATGCAGTGGTTAAAGAATCAACAACGACAAAAACAAGGGTAGTGTTTGACGGGTCTGCATGTAGTTCGAATGGTGTAGTGCTAAACAACATACTGATGGTCGGTCCGGTTGTCCAACCAACCATGATACAAATTTTATTGAAATTTCGGTTACATCTGATTGCGTTTTCTGCGGATATAACGAAAATGTACAGACAGATGTTAATACATTCAAGTGATACAAATTACCAGAGGATTGTATGGCGCGAATCGGAAAATGAGCCAGTACAACATTACAAATTAAAAACTGTTACATATGGGCTGTCGTGCGCACCGTTTCAAGCAACACGGTCATTGAAACAAATTTCCATTGATTGCAAAGCGGATCATCCTGAAATATCAAAAATAATTGAAACGCAATTCTACGTAGATGACTTACTTAGTGGAGCTGATTGCGTTAATGATGCTATCTACAAATACGAGCATATAACCAGAATATTAGAATCGTATGGTCTACATTTGCGAAAATGGAAAAGCAATTCACATAAATTGCTGTCACGCATACCTGAGGATCATCGAGATATTGTTCCTCAAAATCTAGATACCGATACTTCCATCACGAAAATTCTGGGACTTCAATGGAATCCAATTGAGGATAATTTATTATATAAGTATTCACCTTGCGATTCATCTCAAATTACGAAGCGTACCATATTGTCGGAGGTGTCACGGTTATTCGACCCAATAGGATTACTGTCACCTGTTCTAATAAAGTTTAAAATTTTATTACAGTTACTTTGGATTGAGAAAACGGATTGGGATGATCCAATTCCTCCTAACCTGCTAGCTGTATGGAATGAAACAAAGGTACAATTACCAGAAGTCGAAAAAATTAAAATTCCCCGATGTATTAAAATTAAAAATGCTGAGAATTATCAATTAATTGGGTTTAGCGATGCTTCGGAAAAGGCATACGGTGCTGCAATATACCTGAAGTCAATTGATGAGCATAATAATTCAGATATTTATTTGATCACGTCTAAATCACGGGTGGCACCACTGAAGGTAACATCAATACCACGATTGGAACTGAATGCTGCAGTTCTTTTAAGTCGCTTACTCATATATGTAAAAGAAATTTTAGAAGTAGAAAACATCGAAATATTTGCCTACACTGACTCTACGACGGTGTTGTCATGGCTAACCAATGAACCGTATAGATTGAAAACCTACGTAGCTAATAGAACGGAAGAAATTATATCGTTAATTCCACCACAGAGATGGCGCTATGTCAAATCAAAAGAGAATCCAGCCGATTTTGTGTCACGTGGCGTTACAGCAAACCAATTGTCAGATTTGACCTTATGGTGGAAAGGTCCGGAGTGGCTTCAAAAACCTACAAACGAATGGCCAATTATTTATACTGTATCGGATAAGTCAAACGTGGAAAGAGAAATGCGTAAAAGAATCAACATTTTTCATGTAAGTCCTCGTGATCAGTTTTTTAGTGAAATATGCAGCAGATTTTCATCATATAACAAGATGATCAAGTTTATTGCGGCGTGGTTTCGAATTATAAGTTATTTGAAATACAAACAGAAATTTGCAAATGTATTTACGGCTACGGAATTAAGGGAAGCGGAAAAATTTTGTGTCAAGAGATGTCAAAGGTCAACATTTGCCGGAGACATAACTCGCCTAGAGCAAGGTGAAATGCTTCACAACAAAAGCAGTTTGTTATCTCTACATCCTTTTATTGATCAGGAAGGATTATTGAGAGTTGGAGGGAGATTAGCAAGGTCCACATTACCATATGATCAAAAACATCCATTACTGTTACCACAAAAACAACATTTTTCCAAATTATTAACGTTACATTATCATTTGAAATATTTACATGCTGGACCGACTTTACTAACATCCATAATCAAGCGCAGATTCTGGATTATTCGTTGCCGAGATGTAGCAAAGTTAATTGTTAACCGATGCTTAGTATGTTTTAGGTACAAACATAACACGGCGCAGCAGTTGATGGGTAATGTACCAAGACCACGGGTAGAAGTTCAAATACGGCCTTTCATTCATACTGGTCTGGATTATGCCGGCCCTATAAATCTAAAAATGTGCAAAGGGAGAAGTAAAACCACTTACAAGGCTTACATCGTAGTGTATGTATGTTTGACCACAAAGGCTTTAACAATAGATTTAGTAACTGACCAGACATCCGCGGCATTTATAGCAAGTTTACAAAGGTTCATTGCAAGACGAGGAGTTCCTCATCACTTATATAGTGATAATGCTACGACATTTGTGGGTGCAAACAAACAATTGCGACAATTATTTTTATTGCCTCAATCGTTTAATCCAATCGCATCGTTCATATCTAATCAGGGTATAACTTGGCATTTTATACCGCCGTTATCCCCACATATTGGCGGAATGTGGGAAGCCAGTGTTCGATCAATCAAATTTCATCTCAAACGAGTTTTAAAAGATCAATTAATGTCGTACGAAGAACTAATAACCTTTCTATTACAGATTGAATCAGTTCTGAATTCAAGACCGTTGTGCCGTTTAAGCGACCAGCCTGAAGAGTTTGAGGTGCTTACTCCTTCACACTTTATTATTGGTGAAACAATAACAAGCATACCGGAAGAATCTGTAGAAGCAACTCCAATGAATAGGTTATCACGATTTCAAAGGATCCTTCGGTTAAAGCAATCATTCTGGCGTCATTGGCACAAGGCGTACCTGAACAGCCTACAGCATCGTCCAAAGTGGAAAAAACAAGAAGAGAACATAAAATGCGGAGACTTAGTAATTTTGAAGGAAGATGGTGTACCCCCAGGTTCGTGGATCATCGCACAAGTGACGAAATGCTACCCCGGTGAGGATAATAATGTAAGGGTAGTGGATATAAGAACGTCGAAAGGGAACTATAAACGGTCGATAACAAAATTGGTCAAGGTGCCAGAAGCAGATGGAGATGATAAAATGTTAGTTAAGGATTCCCTTAACGGAGGGGAGGATGTTTAACCAGCATAAAAGTAAAACAAAATTAATTTATTTAAAAAATTGTAAAATTATATAAATATTTAGTACTTATACAGAATTTATATTTAGTACTTAACTTGCTTATATATTTACCATCTAAACGCAGTAATTTGTACGTTCGTAAAATTAAATATTATTTTTCACTGAAAACAATGTACTAGAATAGAGAGGAAAAGTATAAAATGTCAGTATTGGTTGAAAAAATAAGTTAGTGTTCAATACGGTTCGGATCGGAAAAAAATAAATTTGTTAAATTAATTAGAAAATTATAAAATAAATAAAAATGTTAAAACGAATTTAATGTGTACACGTTCTTATTAAAAAGTTAAAGTTTTAGCAATCCATCGGCACAATAAAAGATCGGCCAATTTACAGTCCACAAATAAAACCATTAATACGGCAAGTCATCAACAGCACAATACCAACGAAAATCTTTCTATGAAAAAGAGCAATACATACTGAGAAATACTGACAAGATTCTTCATCAATATAAAAGTAAATATTTAGACACACACACAACTATCAAAAAATGCTTCCAACTCAACTTATATAATGAGTATATTATTCTTCATACATATGTAAAGCAAAAACAACATATATTTTGACATATGTATATATATTGACCAATACATGTGGTATGAAAATACCTGTCTAACAGTACCTGGGCAGAACCGTTACTATTTTATGAACAAATTCCTCCTTTAATTTATTTCTCATCTACTTTCCATTAATTTCACTTTCCACTGCACATACACTTCATGGAATTCATTAAACAAAATCATAAGCGATATTATTTAGTTTAAGCGAAACTATTACGCGTGCAAATGAAACCACGAAAACACATCCTCAAACAAAAAAAAATCACTCACGAAACTTTTATTAATTTAAAGTATGATAAATTAAATTGAAATATAATACTTCACACCAAATTAAATAAATTAAATTCTCGAAGAAAATGATGAAAACACGTTTTTCCTCTTCCAGCGTCCACAACCGACCCTGCAGGCCTGCACCCTATATTGATAAAAGAATATTTTTGTATATTTCATGGTCAAAGAGCATTATAAAGGTAGTGTACCGTACGAGCCTATTGATAAAGGTGCACATTTATAGAGAAATTATTGTTGGCCACCTAGCTTAGAATCTAATAACTATAACTAAGAGTTAAGTCGTAAAAAAATAGCATTTTTATGTGTCAACGACGAAACATCGTCTAATAAAAATAAATAATTGTAGACAAATAAATAAACCACCATTTTGAAACTATACAAAATTGGTTTTGTGAATTTTATTTATTTGTGCATTCTTCAGCGGTCGCCCCTTTGTATATGTTATTCGGCATTTTGAATTAAATCTTATTTTGCTTTTATATCTATCAACTAAAGTATTAACCTTTAGTGAGTTTTAGAGGTCATAGCGGAGTCCTTTATGGGTAAATTCAATTTATTTCCCATTAAACTATAATTTTTAATTTAATTGCGCAGCGAAACCTTAATATAAAAAATATTTAGCCCTCATTTTTTATATAGTGCTGCTGAACAAATATCGTCGACGGTAAATTCAAATTGTGTAAGTTCAAACACAATTATGTCCAAGGAGGCAATGGAAACTGTTTCGGTCTTCTTATTGTCTAAAATCTATATAGCCCAAATGGCTAGCGGTTTAACCAAGCAGAAAGTTGATTTAAGCTGAAATTCTGGATTTAAGTAAAAATATTTGGGTGGCGGTAGGGGAAAATTTGTGTAATTTGGGTGGCAGTAGGGGAAAGAAGTGAAAAATTTTCACAATAAATTTTATGAACGTTATGACTTAGAATCTTGGAAGCTGCTGACGTCTTAAAATGAGCGAGATTTTGGTCGCAAATCAAAGTTTTATCAACTGTACCATCGAGGGCTGCAAACTTCATATATTCTTTATCAAAATATAGTGATCAAAGGAAACAGTTTAAATTTTGTTTTTGATTTTATCTCGGTGACTTTTGAACAACCATTAATGGAAGGGAAATCGTTATACGGGGCAGTAAGATATTGCTATATGAAGCTTGGGTGAAAAGTACGATACGTTTAATGGTTATCTAAAATATAAATTGATGTAATAAAAATACACATGAAAACTACATTGCAAGTAGTTTTTTAATCACCGGTTCCACAATTAAATAGCCAATCTCCAGTTAAATAATATTTCGTCCCTTTCTTTTTTTATGAAATTGCGGATGTTTCTATTTTCATTTTTATAGAAGTTGAGCTGCAAAACCCTAAGCACTGATGCACACATGAATTGAAAGTTTAAGTCCTGATAAAGCATAAAGTCCCACTAACTAGCTGCATATCTATTTGCTCGGCGTTAGCGCGTTTTCCGCTAGATTCCTCTCGGGTAAAACCGTTAAATTCCTTCCGAAATCTACTGTTTTACCCTTTTCATCCTAAACCTAATTTTAAGTTTGTCGATTTTAGGGTTATGGATTTTGTGCTTCCCTTTTAAAGAGAGCCCCTAGAAGTATTTCTAGGGCAGCAGTGAGGCAAGCCCTAATTACTTTGGGCAAACAGATTAGTCTTTGAATTGTATCCAATATAATAGCAAGGACAACTTTGTCTATCAATCTGTCTTTGGTTACCAGCCACCAATAATTCTGCCAAACCATTCTGTTATATAGTTTAAATTATTTTTTATTTGAATTTAATCCTTTCAATGGCACCAAACTGAGCCTACAGAAAGACATTGAACGTAAAAAATCATTCAGTCATTATAATTTTGAAAAAACAAAAAAAATTTACGAGCATACAATATCAAGTGTTGTAAGTAAAGTGTTTACTCGGTTCTCGGTCTCGCCTCTTTCTCAAAACTATACATAAAGTTTTACAGTCACTCATAATTTATAAACATAAAATACAAAGGCTGTGGATATAAATATAACATAGCCCATACCAAAATAAAATGTGTACAAGGTGGGAAATTAAAAGAAAAATGAAAAAAAAAAAATATAAAACGAAAGTGGTTTGGATGATGATGACGATGACGATGGTGATGGTGAAGGTGGTTGGGTGAGATGTCAAAAATAAAATGAAATATTATGCTCATATTAACAAATTTATTGTGTGTTGTGCTTTTTTCTAATTCTAAAAATAAATTCTTAAGCTTTTCTTTTGTGGGTAAATTTGTGTGTGTGTATATTTGTGTGTGTGTGTGATTTTCCAAACAAAAATAACGAACGCTCATGTTGTTATTGTTGGAAAATTTGTATAGACATACAAAAGAAAATCATATATAATTTGTGTGGAAAGATGATAAGAATCATGTTGAAATGAATGCTGCAAGCTTGTCAAATATACTTTTAGCTTTTGTTTTTCTGGATCAACAACACATAATTGATTCACAAACTTGAATTCTTGACTGAACAAAAAATTGCTGTTTGATATAAACAATTTTATAAGGCATAGAATTTAAATAATTCATCTAAAATACAAATGTGTAATAAACAGGAAATTTTCAAGAGGCGCTCGTAAATCTAATTGCAAAACAGTTAACAATTATAAAATTGTATAAAAGTAGATTTCAGGACCATAAATTTCCAAGTAAACCCGCCGCAAAACACCAGGTAAACTTGAAAATGTATACCCTTTTAATGAATCCAATTATTATAAAAATGTACACAAAACAATAACCAAATTATAAGATTACACGCAAAACAAAAGAAGTCTGTCCAATTAAATTATATCAACAATGTAATTAGTAAAATTTAAATTTCCAAAACAATCCGGACATTAGCAAAAAACAACAATACCAAAAAATATTTTTTGTTGCTTCATTTTTAATTTAAAATCAAATAATTATTTACATTTTTTTTTTGTATTCTTCCTAGAATTTTCCGAATTTCAAATTAAAAGTTAACAACAACAAAACTTTTTGCGCCTTCATCTTCCGTTTCTTTGAAATACGAAAATCACTTTAATTAAGTTACCCTCTCGACCTGAACTATTATAGTCCGTATGTAATTTAAAATCCCCTGAATTTATGCTCTTCAAAAGCGTCAAAATGCCAACATTTGGGGATTATTACTGTAATGCCGTTTTGACATAATTTTCTAAGTGAACAAAAACGTCCACCCTCATTTTATTTTTGTTTTGTTTTTCTTTTACAAAATTTAACCCAAAAAAAAAAAGGATAATTTACTCAAAAGGACACAAAATTAAATATAAGCCGTTTTTTTTTATTAATGGGATTGAAGTTTATTGTTGGTTAGGTTTGGGTTACTGAATTGTTTAAAGATTTTTTTATGGTAAAGATACGATGCTAGTAAATTGCAAAATAATATAGTTGATATACTTTTGTTGACTTAGTAAAGATGTGTAAAAATCAGGATTAACTATATGTTGTATATTTTTGTATGTAATAGCGAAGCCTGAAGTGCACATGTTACATACAATTTATGCTAAGATCAGCAGGATAATCATTGAGTAGTAGTTTCATTACGAAGGTTAAATGATTCGTCATACAAACAGAGGATTTTTTTTGTGCAGCTTTTTGGGAGAAAAATCAAAACTACTAGTTATTGTATTTTGTTGTACATGTACTATGTAGTTCATTAACTGATTCGAAGCGTATAGAAAAACATAACTAATCCAATTAAATTTGTTTCACTTCGTTATGCTAGTTGAACAAATTGAATTAAAAGCTTTCATTATTAAGTTTTAAAAATCAAATCAGTATATATTTTGTGCTTTTTTATCATATAAAATATGTGAACTATAAATTTGCATAAAGATATTTTTTTTATTCCAACTTAGCGAATTCAATTATTTTATTTAAATTCGACATTCTGCTTGCTTGTACTGACATAGAGTTTGGGAGAAATGAAATTTTATTTTTTTAAATTTGGTTAAATTGCTGTAGAATTGACAAATTGGAACTAAATTGCGCTGTTACTCAAGCTTTTTTACATTGCTTTTTTTGGACGGTGGGCATTTCTAGAAGAGCTTGTGCGAGTATATTTGATTCCCAATAATATACTGCTCTAAAATTTTAATTTATGGCTTTTTCGTTTGATAAATAAAATACTTAATTTTTTAAATTTTAATACAATTTATTGTGTTTCCTGCTATTGTTGACTACCGTGAAGTAAGTAAAATATATATTGCTTTGCAGGGGCCAAAATCTTTTAATTTATAAAAGCCTGTTTGGTCGCTGCAATACCCTCTTTCGAAATAAACGGTTATATTTATGATGAAATTTATGTCCGGTTGGCGTAAATATAATATAGGTAACAACCTTACTGTCAAAGGTTACTTTTCGCAATGCTTTGTTCGACTTGTCAATAGTGTTATCGGAAAGCAAGTACTCTGGTTTCAGCCGATCTAGCGATATCGTAGTGTTTTTGTTTTTGATATCTAAAACAAAATTCTTACGTAGACGACGAATCACTTTCTTCTAACAAACACATGTATACATGAATCTAGATCGCTTGGGACAAAAATATTTTTCTCAGTGTTAGCTCTTGTACGAGTCGGAATTAATTGAGTCATCGTTTTTCTTAATCGATCGAATAAAAGATTTGGATTCGAGAATGTTGGTTCGGCATCGTCTATGAATAAATCACCTGGTATTTTTAAGTTTTGACCATAGGTCAGTTCAGCAGGAGAGGCACCTAAATCTTTTCTCAATGCGGTTCGTATGTCAAATAGGGTAAGAGAAAGCTCTTCGGACCAATGAGCCGTTTTTGCTCGGGCTTTAAGAGAACTCTTCAATTGCCTATGAAATCTTTCGACGAGGCTTGAAATTGATGAGCACCTAATAGCTTGGTCAGTTCTCCGAAAAGATTTGATTCGAACTAAGTCCCTTAATCAGTCGTTATGTACTGTGGCACACCGAAACGCGGAATGTATTCGAAGACGAAAGTTTTAGCGTTCGTTTGGGCCGTCATATCCTCGATCGGATAGGCTTCGGGCCATCGCGTAAAACAGTCTATAATTGTAGGAATATATTTCTTCTCATTGAAAGGTGGCAAAGGACCCGTAATATCCATATGAATGTGTTCGAATCGGCCGGAAATTTGGCAATTTGGCAATTGATACATGATTAAGCCCAAAAACCAGTATCGATATTCATGTTTGGCCAGAAAAATTTAGCAGCATTCATTTTTCTGATGGCTATAACTCCGGGATGAGAAAGAGAATGATGAAGATCAAAAATCGTTCTTCGCATTTGTTCGGTAATATACGGTCGTTTTCTGTTTGTCGAGGTTTCACACCATATTTCTTGGTCATATCCGGGCAGAAGGACATGAGAGAGCTTGCATTTTGATTGTATCTGGGAAAGTAGTAATACTTAGAGCGCGGAGTCGTTTTCCTGCAATTGTCTTAGCTGGTTTAAATTAATTCCCGTCGAAACGATTACATCCGTTTCGGTGTCGCAAAACCGTGATAATGTATCTGCGACAACGTTGGAATTTCTTTTTACATGTTGTATATCTGACGTGAACTGAGAAATGTACTCCAAGTGCCGTGTTTGCCTTGGCGATCTTTCAGTTTTTGTGGTTAATGCTGTAAGCAGCGGTTTATGGTCAGTGAACACGGTAAAGCATCTGCCTTCAACAAAATATCTGAAGCGCTTCATTGCTGCGTAAACAGCGAGTAAATCGCGATCAAAGGCAGAATACTTGACTTCAGCAGGTTGAAATTTCTTTGAAAAAAATGCCAGAGGTTTCCATTCGTGATTAACAAACTATGTTCAAGGACAGCACCCACAGCAACATTCGAAGCGTCAGTAGAAATTGCGTACCTTCCATCTACGGCAGAAAATGTCAAAAGCGTCGCCAAAACCAAGGCTTCCTTAGTTTAGTGCGTTCAAATGCTATTCGACATTCAACAGGTCATGGGAATCCTGATTTCAATTTCTGTTTTTTCGTTTTATTTTTGGTTAGAGCCACTAGCGATGCAATGTGGTAATGAATCGGCGCGGGTATTTCGAATAATTTTGGTAAAAACCGATTATACAAATTAATCATACCGATGAATCTTTGAATTTGCTTTATGCTAGATGGCTGAGGAAAATCTTTTATTGCTTCAACTTTTGTGTCAGATGGTCGAATACCATTTTTACTGATCTTATGGCTTAGAATGCATTGACATAATCCGAATGCTTTGGATCAATCAGTCGTTTGTTTTAAACATCAACTAACTGGCCGAGTTTTGAAGAAAATCAGCACCGATTATTGGTTTACTGACGGCGGCCATTATAAAAATGTGCGAAAAACTGCTTTTAAAACCAAGATTTAAAGTTAAAAGTTTACTGCCAAATGTTTGAATGGCTGTTCCATTTGCAGCGGAAAGTACTTGGTCGGTCGGTATTAATTGGTGGTGGAATGCTATTCCGTGTCGATTAAAAAGGTAAGCTTGTTATTTGTGCATTTTATGAAAAGACACGTTTTACGTGAGGTGGGGATGAATGAGCGGTATTGACAATTGCAGGAAGAATTAGTTTTTTGTGACCGGCGAACCTTGTTTGAACTGGCAATTTTTTCGACCTTTTCGTGCTTTGTTTCCATACCGGCGATGGTAGTTGCAATAAGATAAACGACTATTGATACTTGTTGAGCGACTAGGTGAACGAGCGAAATGTACGTGTAGACCGGGGGATCGGAATCGAGAACGAGAGTTGCGATCACTATTTTTAAATTTTCGTCGAATATTTTCCGTTACTCGTTTGGTGATTGCTTCTATCATAGTATCAATATTAGAAAGAGGTATATTGCTTACCGAAGCGATATTTGATCGTGATTTTAACAGCTCGTGGGCCTTGTCGGCCGGTAGAAGAAGTTGGCCGATTTCGTGATCATCCACTACGGATATAATCGCTTTTACTTCGTGGGGCAAAGCTCGCAACCAGAATGTTTTAATCGTGTTATCATCCGTAATGTTACATTGCCGTGCGATATCTTGTACTTTACGGTAATGTGCGGATGGGGTGCGGTCCCCCCATGGAATCTGCACTAAGCAAACGTTCGAACAATGTGGTACTACTAGAGTTGTTTCTATTGAATATTTCATGCTTTAGAATTTGATGCGGCTGAGCAGGGTCTCTATTCATTATAGTATCAGAAACCAGCTCTATCTGCGTACTAGGCAATTTCGCGACAACGACATCGAATTTGCGATCCTTTTTTTTAATTTGATAGCTCGTGAACACACACTCAATATATTTGAACCATAACTGAGGGTTATGCGCCGGGAATTCGGGATTTATAAGCATTTGCTTTATTTTCTGGCGTACTCATTTCATCATCCGATCCCATCTTTTACTAACTGATCTAACAAAACCTTTAAATATTTGAATTATTATGTAACATGTAAATAAAAGGTATTTATAAAATGCATTTAAGGATTTTTTGTTATTTTCCTCTAATCTAAAGCGACCATCTCTTTAAAAGATCATTTTTCTCCGGTACGTAAGGTGGTCGGCAAGTTTCACTGTATATCTACACTACATTAAAAAGTTCACTTTCAAGAAGCTCCAAAACAATTTTTTAAGTTAATAGTAATAATAATAGTTTATTTATTATAACGGTTTTTGTCCGTGGGGTGCATATGATCCCTGTGTGCCGAGTATTTCACTCCACAGAAGTGTGCCGAATAAGGGTTAAGCTTATCAAAATAAAAAAAACCTCTCTCTCTCAGAGAAATTAACTAGAACGCTTTGAATATACTCGAAAAATCTATAAAATCTCGAATAATATCTGAATGCCAAACAACTCTCTAGGAGATAACCTGGATTAAAAACCTGGAAAAATAACAAAATAAAATTGAAAATATACCATTGTACCTGTAAGTCGCTAATAAGACAAAAACTTTTTTTTAAAAAAAATTAAAATAATGAAAGAATTACACGAGGTTTGAGATTGTTTTCGACATTGCGACAAAACGTGATTATGTAAGACATTTTGAATTCTCATACTGCTCACATAATTGGGTTTCCTCGCAATTGCGACACAAGCTTCGAAATAAGCGATGTTCGATCGATAAGCTGGTTATACCCCTAGCAGGCGAAATTGCAATTTGGATGGATTACAATTAATAACTGGCTGTGCAATTAAAATGCAGTAGGCAGACAATTTGTTTAAATCAACCGAGCAGTATTTCCAATTTTGAGCGTGTAGCTACTGCTGTCATATGTATTTTGTTTTTGATTGTTTCTGTTATTTTCGTCATTTTTGCCTTTGATATTTCCATAGCCGAACATAAAAATAATATTTTAAGGTACAGAAACGAAGTTAGGTACAAAGATTTGTATAACATTTTTGAATCCACAAAGTAGATTTTTATTTGGGCGTTGGAATCTAAAACTAATAAATTATAGAAAAGAAAATTTAAAATATTAGAAAACGGAAGTTCCTGCCAATGCCTCTAGTAAAAATAAAGATGAATATCTGGGCGCATGTGGACGATTGGGCTACTATCCTGACCACCGTAATTCACAAATCGTTTTATTATTATTATTAAAACATGCCATTGGCATGGTATATCAATTTGATATGCTCTGTTGTTAATGAACAAAGCTCAAAATGGAGTGTTCCAAAAGATCTGTAAATTTTAAAGTATAACTAAATAAATAAAATGAAACAATATTTTTTTTTAAATAAGTATACAATCATTTTTATTGCTTTATTGCCTTACGAGGTTTGCCTTAACATTTTCGCATATTTAAAATGCATAATAATCTGTATACATTATAATGAAACAAACCCTTTAAGTAACATATTTTTTATTTAAATTATTGAACTACATCCCTTGAAATATTACGAGGCGGTTAAATTTGTTTCGTAAACTAATATTTTTTTTTGTGTTACTACAAATATAAAATAATCTAATATCCAAATATTTTTTAATGACACACTTTATAAGAAGATTATAATGATTATGATACGGTAAATTATTAAATAAATTTCGGTTTAATAATTTACTTTGAACATTTATAATAATTTTTGAAGAAACTGATTCCTTTAAGAGGGAGATTTTATTAATGTTATTTTGAATAATAGATAGACGAATTTCTTTCTCAGTTGTATTACAAATTAGCACAATATCAAGATTCGGAATTTTAAGACCCCCTCGATTTTTATAAGATATAAGAGAATTGGTTGAACTAGTTCTTTCGAGGTATAAAATGCAATCAGAACAGTGAAGCGATTTCTTTAACCGAAACACTATGAAACCTGCTATGTATTCTACTACATTCTCCACAAACTGAAATAAACCAGAATAATCAAATAAATCTGCATTCTCAGAAAGAAAGGTAGCATCATCTTCCGTAAGATGTTTATCATTGTCAGTTAAACCTGCGTTTGGTTGAAGCAAGAGGGATCTATCAGTTGTTAAATTTATAGCGGTTATTGGGTTTAATATTATCAGCTCCTCTAACGGTAAACAATTACCTAATCCCGAGTCTGAGATTTGTGTATGAACCAGTAGTCTTTTATAAGCTGCAGTGAACTGTCGTACAGTAGGATTGTTATTTGAACCCAAGCGGGACCTAATACTAGCGAAGAAAAGCTCTAGATGGTCTTGATTCAGTTTATAAAATGGGATAAACTTAAGAAGTTTGGTCCTTATATAAAAATTAAAAATAAAATTTATACTTTTTAAACATAAAATCATTCCAATAAAACCAGTTTTACGGGGGGACATAACAACTGGTTGGAAATTATTGAACGTCTTGATTTGTATAGAACCTAAATAGTTTACAGCAAAATTAACAAATGGTTCTATTTGTTCTATATTTGCTTCACAAAGTGGTTGTTTTAATCCTCTCTGAGCCATTCTTCTGGAATTCAAAATATCAAATATATCATTAATGGCTCGAATAAACTTTACAGTAGGTAAACATCCCAGAAACTGTGGTAAACCGAGCTGATCCCTACAAAATAGAAGAGCATCTGCAACAGAATTGCTTAGAGCTTGTGTTGCAAGTCGTACGTTCATTTTCTGATTTTTAAAGTAAACGTGGGCTAACCGCAACTTATTCCCCAAATGTAGCTGTCCAGATTCCTGTAATTTTAATAATTCTTCTAAATAATGCCAACAAATCTATTCACCGTTGTCGTCGATTAAAGGGCCTTTCTCCGCGAATGTATTTCGAATCAATTTTAACATATGACAAGGATCGGGCAGTATGACTAATTGTTTGTTGACAGATTCTACTTTGAATGTGAATTTTGGATCTAATCTATCTAATTCTGTGTATTTAGCCACATTTGCTTTACATCCTAAAAGATTTCCTATAGACATATTTACTGGGCAACCGTCAAAAGTAACACCGATTATTTTAACCCCTGTAGCAAAAAGGTTGTGAAGACATAAACGCAATAAATTATTTTTTTGTTCACTATTTATAGATGCAATTGGGAAATACCCTAATGGTAATTTTCATCTTTTGTTAATTCCGACCGCCATAAATACTAGAATCTGAGTAGCTAACTCTTCACGTTCTTGCCCATCTCCTAAATCTACACATCCTACGGAACGTTTGCCGTCCCATTCTAATTGACTCCGAATATAAATTTCATCAAATACAATATTACAAAAAGAATTTTGATTATTTAACCACTCGTTATTGACAAGAAGTCGTAATGTGTGAAAAGATTCCTCGGTAAACCCAGGTTTTCCGTTCACACATGTGTACCACTTGCCTATAGTTTTGGGATGAGGCAATAAATAGCTAAATGTTTTACGAACATAATCGTAGCCCTTCGGTGAATAAAAGTTTAAATTCATAGCGAATGTCCTTATTTCAATGGGATATTTTTTTTCTAATGAAATACCTCTAGATCTACGAAGCTGCCTTTTCAGAAGTTCCTTCACAGGCTCCGACATGGACAACAATTCAATCAAATGTTCTTCTTGCAGCAGATTCTGACTTCGTAGATTTTGTGAAGTGTTTTCCAATTTTAATATTTTTTGGTTTCTTCGACGAATTATTTCCTTTGAACGCCGCTCTTTTTGCTTCATTTCGTTGTATGATGATCTCAACAATCTTAGCTTCATTTTTCTGCGGTAATTTTTTTTAGGTGAAGAAGAGTCCCCTGACGTTGACGTAATTAAGGAGGTTTTTTTAATCGTTATTTTTTTATTAGGCTAGAAATAATAATGCAAATTGACCAACATAACTATAAAAAATAAAAATTTATTATTCAAATACAAGTTTACCTTCAACTTTTTAAAACACTTATGTCCGCTCGCATATGTTTGGTTCATGTCTTCTATAACGGTTGATGACTCTCCGGAATTCATAATATGTGAGATAATAGGTGGGATGATTGCTGATTTGCTACTTACACCTTCTTCTTGCTCGGTATCAGGAATTATTGTAGTGTCTGAATCCAATGAAGAACTGAGACAAGGTTCATCGTTTACCGGTACATGTGGCCAATCCATATTTACATCCAATTCCTCTAATGGATCACGACTTACTGCGACAGTGGATGATGATGCGAAAATAGTCGGTACCGCATTTGCAGTTAAATTTTTGCATTTGCCTCGGATGTAAATATATTTATGATACTTTCAAAATGCTCGGAGCAAATCCGTTCCCAATTCTTGACAATATTTTTGTTTAAAATTTGCTTCCATTCTTTTTTCATTTTCGCATTCTTAGGAAATCTGGAACGGAAAGCATAATTATTCTCAGATGCTCATAATAATATTTTGAAATACTTCAGATAAAAAATGTAATTCCCCGGCACTGGTTTTTTTTCAAATAAAATGACGGAAGTATGTAAACAGAATGAAAAATTCTTTCTGTAGATCGTTTTGAATGAAAAATTACATTGATCCTAACAAAAAAGTAATTTTGGCATTATATTTATAATTTTTCATAACACAACACAAAATAAATTAATTTTCAAACATAATTTCCCGAGTGATTTCAAGTTTTACTAAATTTTTTTTTTTTTATACTTACTGAAAATAACTTATGAAATGCAGACTATTATCTTCCGTAATAGCATTTTCCCGATAAACATTGCCACAATTAACACAACAATACAATTTTTTAGACATTTTATTATTTTTAATTGATAATTTCTAAAAACACATTTACGTTGTTATTGTAAACACAAAATTGTAATAAAACAAAAACAAACAAGAATTTTTTTTGACATATTAGCGAACGTATTTGATTTTCTTATTACTTTGCAAATTTTTATTTAGGCTCTGTTTATATATCTTTATGGTCGTAGGTTTAAATAATCAAAGTTAAGTTTATTGTAACCAGCGATATAAATACATGGATAGGGGATAGAACAAATTTTATGGAGCAACTGAAAAAGTATTAAGTGTGTGATAGAGAAAGAAGAAACCTTCGTCCTTGTCTTTAAATTCGAATTTTTGAATACCAAATTCAAATTTATGTGTAGGAGGCGGTAAAGCAATGTAGCTGTCGCCTAGAGACGGAAAAAATAAACGTTGCAAATTCAAAACATGCCAATACAATAGATATGACAATAATATAAAAGTAGTAGTAGCCATGGTAACATATTTGTTTGTTTATGCTAGATTTTTGACGTTTTATTCGAATTTTTTGTTGTTGTTGTTTATTTTCAGGGATGTATTTGAAATTTAACGGAATAAATGGTTATTAATTTTTTAATTAGTGTACGAAAACTGGTAGCGTAATGTTTAACTATTCAAATTTGATATAATTAATTAATTATTTTCAATATAATTAAACATTATCCAATATTTTTCCCATTCAATTTCAAAAAAAATCTGTTTCAAAAAATTTCGAAATGAAATTTATTCAAGTACGGCACTTATTCGGAAATACTTTTTTTCATAAAGAGGAGTATATAAAAGAGTATAGTAAGACCATAGACAATCATAATAGATCTCTCATTTGACTAAAAACAGAAAATAAAACAAAAATTTTCCATTCAAATATTATCGGTGTATTGCATATACGTATTATATTTGCAACGCATTCTAAAATTATTGCCTTATAAAATACACAACACAACGATACATTGGAATTATCAGAAGTTTTTGTTTTTTTCCTTTAGTTACTATGAAATGAGAAATCTAGTATGAATGTCTATGGTAAGACTATACAATAAAATTCGCTCCATTTTTAGTGACGTAAATCAATGTGATTTTTGATCAATCCCCTATCCATGTATTTATATCGCTGACTGTAACTAAAATAGAACAATATTTACCACACAACGACAATCACTTAGATAAATCTATTAAATTAATTAAAATCGTTGATTCTTTTAAATATTTTATAGCTAGCGTTAGGGTGCCTGTGTAAATGCTTCACATTTGAGTGTTTATTCCCGAATTCACCGTATACCCTGCCTCAAATACTTAAAGGAAAATCACCTCCTATATACCTAAATCAATTGGAAAATCACTACAATAAAAATAGCGTGATAATTTAGGTCAGAAGCCGCCACTGTAAATAACCAATATCCATCTCAATTGTATTCTAAGTAATATCCGAGGGTGTTTCTCTGTTTTGTTTGTGCCTAAGAAAACAAATGAAATTTAAGAATAAAAGTCATATCTGGAGTTTTGTTGGAAAAAATACTTACTTTAAACCTAAAAAATATATAAAAGCACTAAAAATACCGATATGTTAATTTAATTTTATGGAAACAATAAATATTGATTTTGTTAGTAAAACGTCAAAAAATATCGAGAAATTTAATTTACCAGATAGACACACTAGTATTTTTTCAATAAACTCTGTGTCCCGGAGGGAGTGGGGTTGTGTTATAAACTGTCGACTATTTCTACTGTATATATTTGGACATCTTCGGCGAGTACATAGAAAACTTTAAACCCCGAGCATTAAAACCCATGGGCGAAACCCTAAAGAATGCTTGAAATGGCAGGAAGAAAATCAGACAAGTAAATGCAAACTGACTTCTTATTATTTTAAAACGGATTCCTTTTCCATAAACGATATTTACTAACTTTATTAAAACTGTTTACCAATGGAATTAATAAAATAAAGAGAAGAACTTAAAATAGATATCTGTAGAGACGGAAACCGCCAACATCAATCCTATAAAAATGGTTTACAACTTTGTAAATAAGTAATTTGTGAAATAGTCCAGTGATTATACGTATTCTGCATACTCATCAGTTCATCACACTGCAAATATCGATTCAATTAAGCTTTATATAAAATTTGTATAAATTCGATGTTTGTTTAAGAGTGAACAGAAAATATTGTTCAATTCCCTAATTAGTACAGATACAGAGAAATTGCTTTGATCAACTAATTGGTAAATAGTAAACTACTGACATTTATTTATTCAATATTCCCAATTGCAATCAGTGAAATACACAAAAATGTCTTTTAGTTAATGTAGTATAAGCAATTTACGAATATGTATAATTTGAAATGTGAAAATGTTCAATATATGTATGTATAATTTGAATGTTGCTACCAATTTTTTTTCTTGCTGCACTTCGACTCGATTAGAGCCTTTCAGTTTGTTAGACGTTTTTCTTACCACCATATAAATACAATTCAAAAACAAACTGGGATCTCTTTCGTGAAATAATGGAGGACAAAATCAATCTCCAGGTACCGATAAGAAATTCTCGACAGTTGGAAGACGAATTGGAGCAACTCAATGAAATAATTCACTATGCTGCATTGGCAAGCACTCCCATTTTACAAAATAAGAAGACGCTTAACATATCCTACCCAATGGAAGTTAGAGAGTTGGTAAGAGAAAAACGACGAGCTCGTAAAACCTGGCAAATTAATCGAACACCGGAAAACAAAACAATTCTTAACAATTTATGTAACAGCCTCAAATCCCTTCTTAAAGAAGTTAAAAATGAATCAATCAACAGATATCTAGTTAGCCTAACTGATGAAAAAAATTCTGATTACTCACTGTGGAAGGCGACGAAGGGACTCAAAAGACCCAAAATGCAAGTGCCTCCACTTAAAAAGGATGATGGAACCTGGGCAAGAGGCCACAAAGAGAAGGCTGATCTATTTGCGGAGTATCTCCAGGAAACCTTCCAACCACTACCAAGACAAACTGCCAATGAAAATATAATATCTATTCACAAGCTGGATGAGTTTGAAATACGGCCAGTAACTCTCAAAGAATTAAAAGAAGAAGTGAAAAGTAACATGAATGTTAAAAAAGCCCCAGGGTATGATTTGATTACTTGCCAAATTATCAAAGCTCTACCTAACAAAGGATTTCGTAAGCTACTACACATAATCAATGCGAGCCTTCGGTTAAAATATGTTCCGAATCAATGGAAAGTAGCAGAAGTAATCATGATACCAAAACCTGATAAACCACCTAACGATAAAAAATCATACAGGCCAATTTCTCTGCTGCCAATCATGTCAAAACTCTTTGAAAAATTATTACTAAAGAGACTTAAACCAATAATTGAGGACCGACAACTAATTCCTCCACATCAATTTGGATTCAGAGAAAAGCATTCTACAATTGAACAGGTCCATAGAATCACCAACATAATTGAAAGAACGTTAGAACGTAAAAAAGTATGCTCAAGCATATTCCTGGACGTCGCGCAAGCATTCGATAAAGTCTGGCACAGTGGTCTGGAATACAAGCTGCATAGAGATCTACCGAGACAATTCTATGCCATACTAAGATCTTATTTATCCAATAGACACTTTCGAGTGAAATATGAGGATGAATACTCTGAGCTAAAGAAAATCTCTGCCGGTGTCCCGCAGGGGAGTGTCTTAGGACCAATCCTGTATTTACTATATACAAGGGACATACCAACCACAAATGAAGGAACCATGGCAAGATAGCGCAGATGACACAAAAATTATGGCAATTGGAAGTAATGTCGCTGATGCAACGAGCAAACTCCAGAGGATGACCAATGCAGTTTGTAACTGGACAAAGAGTTGGCGAATCAAACTTAATGAGACGAAATCGACGTATATTAACTTTACATATCAAAAGGCTTACCATCTACATATAGAAATTAACTCGGGACACGTACCATATGCAAATACAGCTAAATAGCTTGGCATGACCCTCGATGCCAAGCTCAAGTGGCGAGAGCATGTCAAAAAGAAGAAAGAAGTACTTAACATAAAGTTCAGAAAAATGTATTGGCTCATAGGTAGAGGCTCTGAGCTTACAATTCACAATAAGCTGCTGCTATATCGGCAAATTTTGAAGCCGATATGGACCTACGGTATACAACTCTGGGGATGTACCAAGCAAACAAACGCCAAAATGATACAGACGTTTCAAAACAAGGTTCTTCGTAGCATCGTCAATGCTCCGTGGTACGCAAGAAATGAAGACCTTCACAGGGACCTACGGATGGAATACATCAAAGAGGAAATAAAAATGCATGCCGCAAAACACGAAATAAGGCTCCAGGAACATGGAAACCCCTATATTCGCCATATGATAGATAACCCTGTCGTTGAAAGAAGACTCCAAAGAACGAGGCCACTTGACCTAGTGAACTTACCAAACTAAAATTAGTAAATAGGTTTAATTGATTATGGGGCTAACCAGTGGGTTACACCCCAACAAACGTGAATTTTACTAGATATATAAAAATTTGTATTTGAAAGAAAAATTGCTAGATGAGCGCAGTCTCAGTCGTAATAAAATAAAATGAAAAAAAAAAAAAAAAAAAAAAAAACCATATAAATACTGCGGTTAACTCCAAAACCCTGTTCATCCCAAAATAACGGGATACGGAGTAAAATAGATTTAGTGTATTTTTCAGGTTTAGTCGCAGTATATCAACCTCTGCCCGGTGGCATAAAGATAGCCATTCTCCAGTCAAATAACATTTTCTCCCTTTCTTCTTGTAAGCAATTACGGTTTGTTCCATAATATAAATTCAAAGTCAGCTAATTTTATTTCTTTTTTCCATGAATATTTTAACAGGAGAACTAAATATTTGATCGCACAATTATATATAATATTTAGCTGAAGAATAAATATTTCAATTTAAGAAAAAAGAATCAATCGGGCATTAAAGAACTTGAACGAGTTTAACTAAGTCAAACTAAAAGCCAAATATTAACAAAATGACGAATCAAAGCGAAAAAAAACTTAAACGTTTAATCGACATCAACGGAAACTAGAATTTAAGCACCATAAATCAAAGTCTTATTCAAAGTGGATTTTCAAATAAAAATCAGAAACGAATTCAAAGTCAAAGCCAAATCGATTTAAAAAGCGAAATCATAGAAACGGCGAACCTGAGTATCAAACTGAAAATTGGATCGGCGTTAATCTTAAATAAATATCAATGAAAAATTAATAAAAATAAGAAATAGCCGACACCGACTCGACGGTCAAAGTAAACGGCAAACGAAAAGTCGAATTTAAAAGTCAAATGAAAACCTTCATCAAAGTCATAGTCCAATTACTAATAAAATAGTTGAAGTTCAGGTCTAAGAAGTACAAACGGTACTATTATAGCGGTTTAATGTATATCGCTATTAACGATCTGTTTGTAACCTTTAACCAAATCAGTTGCAGCCATGACGATTCATAGTAAAACTATGGATGTGTAATAAGAGGTATCGGTGTTGCACTGCGGGTGCATTGAATCAACGCATGATCATCAGTCGTTACTATCGTGCTTTGGAGTAAGATATAAGGGGACACAGTCCATGAAGATAAGGGTGGCAGAGCCCAAATTATACCATGATCAAATAGAACTTTGATAAATTTATGTTTTGTTGGTCAGTCTTATTGGGCGGGAACTAGGAAGCGAACCACGCAGTAATAATATTGAGGCTCACTGGTGTGGTTAGTAGCTCATCATATTTTCTGTCAACAGCGAACAATTTTAACGATAAAATTGTACATACGATTTCTGCAGCGCAGGCTGTAAGTACACTTTCGCATTGAAAATACCCTTTTTAGATCATTTGAGCTAAACGGTCTATGTTTAATTTTACCTATTATGCAGACATTTTGCGATATCCTAACCAATTCTATCTATTTGTAAAAATAAAGTGCCATAAGTTTTGATATGTGTGCCGTTTGTAGCACCTGAGATAGGGGACAATTCACGAAAGTGGAAACTTTAGGAACTTCATCATAAAACGGTGAACTGGTCAAAAGTCGATCCTTTCAGCAGAGGCTTATATAGGTTTCACTGAAACTATATTCGGTAGTATTTTGTTGTTACCATATGTACATTCATTACCTTCACATTTCCTAGCGTGACGACCGTTTATGTGAACCATACAATCGCTGCGCATGTTTACATAAAAATAGCGATTTTGATAAGTTGTGGAGATTCTATGGCCGATTCTGGCCAATACAGACTATTTTTAAGAAGTGTTTATTTATGCGCAATGTTGCATAATGATAATAAATCGAGAAATAGGGTTAATTCCTTAAACGTGGGATTTATGGTGTGATATTTACATAAGAAATTTTTCAGTTAATTAAAAGCAGAAAATTGCACAATTACATAGATGTGAAATATATATATACCTAGAAATCTTGGATTTTCTAAAATGGGATTTCTGGCATGATGTACACTACGAATTTATTATTGTGCGGCATCCAATCGGATATTCAGCTCATTTTTATTGGCTAGATACCGGAATTACGGCTTACGTTGTGCTGGTTGCAAACAAGATATGCAACTGACGTTATACGGGTTGTATATACATAGCATGGGTTTCACTTTTATCGTTGAATTTTTTTTTATCGTGTGCTGTTGAATGCGCGAACAAGAAAGGCGGATTTTTGTCTTTCTTCTTTCTACGAACATTATATTTTTATTTAGATTGTAAATTTAGTGGAAAAGTGCAGTGTGTTTGTGATCAATAATTAAATTAAATTTTATTAATATTTAATTAATAAAATTACAATTAAACTGTTATTTAATTTGATATTTTAATTTTAACAGCCGTTTTTTGTCGTCCAATTATAGTATAGGCGTAATATTTAGAGATATCATCCTTCCAAAGATGTGTTGCCATATTCAACAACATTGTTTACAAGATAGTTGGCTACACCACTCGTGCAGATCAACAAATTTCATCACCTAAAATTAAAATCAACATTAATTTTCATAAACTAAACAAAACCTACCTAAATGTAATTCGTGAACTTCCCTGTAACCCAAGCAGTTTATATAGCAAATGATCCGAAATTAATGAAAATCGAATTATTAATTTATTACATAATTAGCCAAATTTATACTTGTAATATGTGTTTATATTTTGTGTCTTTGTTTATATTTTTAATTGTTTGACATTTCGTCAGCTGTTATGTAAATCATTTATTTATTTACATAAAATTAAATAAATTAACTTTCGCACACTTTATTTTGAGCAAACGCTCATTCACAATAAAGTGTATAAAAGGTGGTTAACAAATATTAATATAAAAAAACTAACTCCAAGATAACAGCACAGCCGCTCGACTCCAGTTCTTTGTGCTTGGATGAAACATCAAAAGCCCACTAACCACAATGATATTTTATAGTACACAATTGGCTTTATGAACCGTAAACATCAGCGAATTATGTACTAAAATTATTCTTAAAATAATTTAAATGCTACCATTTATTGTGTAGCTATCACAATTAATATTTATCTTAGTTGTAAACCTTTATTAAAATTAAATTATTGAAATTAAGTTGTGCTCTCCAAATTCATCCTTTTATAAAACACAATCATCCCTTTCCAAATCAATTACACCTTTACCCAAATCAAATTCAACCGTAGACGATATGAAACCAACAGAATTTATTCAATTTAATAAATTTACTCTATTTAAATGCTAGATACAAAATAACAAGTTAATATGTATAATAAAATAAATAAGCCTTTAAAACGTACTTTATAAACTTCACCGTACAACTCAGCCTTAAAATTCTTCCTAAAATTACGACAAGTTAGTTTTAGAATTCACTCGTAAGTTCAACCTATAAGTCACTCTAAAATTAACCCTAAAATTTTACTTTAAATTCACTCTAAAATTACACTCTTTAATTCAACCTACCCTAGAAATCATCCTAAAATTCATTGAAAAACCTTCTCTAAAACTAACCCTGAACTTCACTCTAAAATTCATCTTAAGTATCAGGAATTTAGAAAGCGAAAACCTTTTAAGGGAAATTTTATCAAATTTAAGAATTCTGTAGTTTGGAAATTTTAATAGTGAAAAAATTAATTTTAATGTTTTACAAACTTTATAAAATCGTTAAATTCAAATTTATCATTTATTGGAAATTATTGAGTTTAGAAATTAACGAATTTTGCAACGTAGTTTAGAAAGAAAAGAAATTTAGAACAATTAAGAAGTTTTGTATTGTGGGGATATTAGAATTTAATAAAATTATTTCCAATTCTAAACCTTTAATGTTAGTATAAACTTAGAAATTCATCAAATTTAAAAATCCTGATATTTTTAGAAATAATTTTTTTGAAATTTAGAATTTGAATTAAGAATTAGTTAATTTAGACATATAATAATACGTACTAAAGACAATACATTAAATTTAAGATTTTGAAAATTTAGAAAATTAACAATTAGGTGTTGCACTCTAAATTCAACTTTTTACAAATCAGGTTCATCAATTTGCAAATGAAATTTATCTTTATCCAAAACATATTCATTCTTTTTCAAATGAAATTAAATCTTTTCTAAATCAAATTCAAACTGCCAAATTCAAATTCATCATTATTATGAAAATATCACATTAAAATTAAAAACATCGGATTGATGTCCTTTCACTCTCATTGTGACCAATATTTTTGAGATTATTTCGAAATTATTGAAAATTTTCAAATTATTCCAAGTTTTTCATATTGGTCTGCGACGTAAAAACTATTTTTCTCGATTCAATGATGAACCAGGAAAAAACGATTGATTTCTAAATTATTTAAATTTCCATATTCCTAAAATTTACAATTTCCATATTTGTTAATTTTCTAAATTTCCATAATCTTAAATTAAATGTACATATTGTATTTAGTATTAAATATCTAAATTAACTAATTCCTAATACAAATTCTGAATTTCAAAAATGTTTTAAAAACTCTCTAAATATCAGGATTCTTAAATTTGACGAATTTCTAAGTCTATACCAACTTTAAAGATTTAGATCTTCATTTTATTAGATTCTAATATCCCCACAACACAAAACTTCTAAATTTTCCTAAATTTCCTAATTTTATTTCTTTCCAAACTTCGTTACAAAAAAAAAGTCGTTAATTTCTAAAATCAATGATAAATTTGAATTTAACGATTTTCTAAAATTTGTAAAATCCTAAATTAATTTTTGCACTACTAAAATTTCCAAACTCCAGAATTCTGAAATTTGATAAATATCTTATTTGCGCTTCTAAGGGTTTTCGCTTTCTAAATTCCTGACACTTAGTTTTAAAGAGGGGTTTCCAGTGAATTTTAGGATGATTTCTGTAAGGTAGGTTGAGTTAAAGGGTATATTTTAGAGTGAATTTTAAGTAAAATTTTAGGGTTAATTTTAGAGTGACTTGTAAGTTGAATTTAAAAGTGAAGTTTAGAATTTTGTGGTAATTTTAGGAAGAATTTTAAAGTAAATTTGGGATAAATTTATGATGAATTTGGCTTGATTTTGGGATGAATTTTAGGATGAACTTCAGGGTGGATGGTACGGTTTAAGGTGCGTTATTGGGTACCAGGGCCGGCCTTATAGTTCCGGGCAAAAATTCTGTGGTCAGAAGGCAAAATCGCTTAAGTCGAGATAAGCGAGAAATGAATTTATGTGACGTCCATATTTGAAATTAAACTTTTTTTTTATAAGCAAAATCTCACGAATTTTGGTTTATTTTTGTAGAAGTTATGCAAAAAAAAACATATTCGCGTAAGACAGATGTAAATGGAAAGATTTTGGAATAACCGCTTAAGTTGTAAAAATCTACCTTATAGTTGTCATTAAAACGGGAAAGAACAGTTTTAGTCATATTAACTTTAAATTCCGAGTTGTGAATCTTTTAGAAAAGGAAAAGTAGCTATAAAGTAGACATAAGCGACTATTCCTTGTTTTAAACAGTTTTATGCGTTTCCTAATAGTGAGTGAGGCGTTTATATCAAATTTGAAATACATATTTTAAACATCCTATACCACTTAGGTTGCTTTGATTTAATTATTTGTTGGTTATTTTAAATCTTAAGTGAAAATAAGTTATTGTTCCCTAGTCAATTACTATTTTAATAGACAACATAAGTTATTAAGTGTAATTTAATTTCTAGAAAATAATATTGACGATAATGAAATTGGTAACGCTAAATCGGATGCTTATGAAAATGATAGTTGTGATGTTAACCCAAATGATGTATGATATATGCCATCCGACATATAAACAGCGAATTCTTTTTGTTTCTAGTCTTCTAAAAGTGGAAGACAAAAAGTCTCAAAGAATGATGAAAAGTACGACTGCTCCAAGATTCCAAGAAACTGTACTCACTCAATCTATATTATCATCTCGAATTAGACAACAAACTGGTTGAAGTACGTCAGAAATTCATTCTTTACCCTTCATACAAACATTCATGTCATTCTATAAGCGCCAATTATGGACATTCAATCTACCAATTCATTGATGGTGCCACTAATACACCGTATTGCTTCATGTGGCACTAAGCAATAGGAGGCCATCGTGGAAATGGCATACTTCATATCTGTCCAGACATTTAACTAACTACGTCAAGAGGTAAAATCCGTTATTTTCTATAGTGGCAATTGCGCAGAGCAGAATAAGAATTCTTTTCTTAGCACTATCTTTGGATAAAGTTGTAAATATCGATTTAGAAAAAGTCGAATGGGTGAAAATATCGACTGTAAAAAAAATTCCAACTCAGAAAATGTCGACTGAGGAAATGTTGTCTGAGAACATGTCGACTGAGGAAATGTTGTCTGAAAGAATGTTGTCTGAAAAAATTTTCACTGAAAAAATGTTGTATTAAAACTAAATTTAAATCCTAAATTCATATTGTCCGACTTCGAAAAAGCCAATTCAAAGCAGCTAAGAAATTATTTCCAAATGTCATTTTCTCTAGTTTTAGCTTTCATTTTGGGCAAATAATTTGGAGAAGGATTCAAATTGAAGGACTCGCATTAAAGTATGGGTAAAATGAACACTTTGCTTTAAAAGTAAATTACTTTCAAGCACTGTTTTTACTTCCACCAGAAGATATTCCATTATATTTCGAAACCTTAAAATATGAAGCAAAAAATTGCGTTGATTTATAGAAACTCTGCAAATATATGGATACAAATTACATAAATGGAAAAAGTCATGTGGCTTCTTATGAACTAATATTTTGGTCAGTGTGGCCGCTTATCGATTGCGTATCACCAAAAACTATTTATGATCAAGTGAGCTGGCATAGGAGAAAAAAAGTTTTGGCTGGAAGATCCCATATTGGAATGTATGAGTTAATTAAATTATATTAAAGGAAAGGCATCTGTGGGAAACATAGATGTTGTGAAAGCCAAACTTATCAAAGAAACGGAACATTCAAGAAATATTATTGCAACTAAGAATAGTTACGATTTTAAATTTGAATATTTATGTTTATTAGCGCGGAACATGATGATGATGTTGGTACTAAAAACCATATTTTAGTAAATTTATTTATGTTGTTGTTTCACATTTGTTTTTGCTTTTATTTTTTTGCGAATGGATATTTACTGTTTCTAGAAGAAATATAATGTTCAATCGATAAAATGTAAATTAACAATCGACATTTTTTCAGTTGGTATTTTTTTACAGTCGATATTTTCACTCATTCTCCTTTTTCTAAATCGATATTTAAAACTTTATCGAATTATGCCTACCAAAAACATTAAAGTTAAATACTAAATTCATATTGTGCGACTTCGAAAAGGCCAGTGTCAAACCAGCATAGAAATTATTTTCAAAAGTTATTTGCTCTGGTTGAACTTTCCGTTTGTCTGAGAAAATGTTGTCTGAGACTATTATCATTGAAAAAATTATGCCTGAGGAAAGGTTGATTGAGAAAAACTGGGCAGTTTTTTCTCAATCAACCTTTTCTCAGGCATAATTTTTTCAGTGGAAATTTTCTAAGACAACATTTTCTTAGACATTTGCTCAGTCGACATTTTCTCAGGGGACATTTTCTCAATCGAATTTTCTCAGTTGACATTTTCTCAGTCGATAATTTCTCAGCCGATAATTTTTCAGTCGACATTTTCTCAGTCGACATTGCGACCCGGACCCCAATGTTTACGATTTTTTTGGAGAGCAGTAAATACAATTCTAATATTATGCACAACTTCCTAACAACAGGCCATACTCATAGAATGCGATATGGTTCATTCTGTTATAGAACAAAAAAAAAGAAAAGTAACGTCAATATCCATCATCCGCCAGACTGGTTTCATTTCGTTAGGACTTTTGTTACCTCGAAAACGTTTAATGTAATTGAAGTGGACCAACAGTACTTTTATGACTTTTCTGCTGCAATTAAAAGCAAGTTTTTGTTTGTCAACCACATTGGATGATAATCAGCCAGTCAAAAAGTTGAATTTACGCCACAGAAGAGTAAATACTGTTTAAATGACAGATTTGAAATCCGTTTACACTACATCTAATCCGATTACCAAAGAAAAAAAGAAGGACCTTTTAGATTTGCTATCATTTAGAGATCCCAATTTTCACGAGTTTTATAGAAACTTGCAAACATTGGATATGCCACATATACATACATCCTGCCTGACCTAGTTAAGGAGGAAGAAGACATCGTACCATAATAATGTATAATTATAATGCTTCATTCTTCATTCGCAAACATTTTTATTATGGATTGTTGTAAAATTTATTATAACTCGTTGTATGAAGTTGAAAAGTAATTGTTTGTTAAACTTGTAATAAATGAAATTATACTAAATAATAATGTTTTTTGTTTTATTTTATATGTATCAGTTTGAATAAGTTAATCACATAAGTACAGAACATCATCAGGAAAAAAATAGAACAATCGCTTAACTGTGCTTAGTTTCAATAAATATGCTTTTTATAATTTTCTATAATGGAATTGAGACTAAGATACAGGAATTTTGAAGACATTGTTTGGAACAATCGCTTAAGTTGGTGTTTAGCTTATTTCTTTGTATAACTAGAGAATTTCGCCCCTTTTCTTCTTTAATTCTTTCAATTGAATTATGTTCTATCTTTTACAAATATCTTTAGAAAACAAAAATTTAGTTTTCAAATCTTAATTTAAACTTTCATAATGCTCTCCTGAAAAGTAAGTAAAATCGCCTACAATTAGGCGGTTTTGCGTTGTGACCACAGAAATTTTTTTTTATGGATGAGAATAATTTATTTTTTATTCTACTATTTTTGATAACAATTTGGTTGTTCTCATGCACATTATTTAAAAATTTAAAATGACAGGATAGGATGGACAGGAACTATGTATAAACAGTGTAAAGTAAAGGAATAATAGTACTTGTTTTGATTGAATTTGTAATTTTTTACAAAATGTAGCTCAGTTATCAATTATGCAAGAAATACAGGGACCATGTAAAACTTTTAATATGAGTACCTATATACAAACGTTCATATGAATGTTTGTTTGTGCAACTGTAATGATGTTGTGTTTATTTCGCCAATGCCTCCTTTCGTTAAATATTTTTTTTATTTTCCTTTACATCAGCCAATATTTTTTATTACTAAATCAAAGATAGAAGAAGAAGATATACCCCCTTTTTATTATTTTCGATGAATCTTGATGTCGCCCTAAGCAGGATTGCGCCCCGAGCAACAACCCGGATTGCCGGTACCTAAAGCCGTCATTGGGTACGTGTTCAATATACTTGAATGATTTGAGTAAAATATGCTTCTGACAATCGAAACGTGTTGACCAATCCATCATTAAGTGAAAAAAACTTTCTGTTTTGAGAGTCTGCCATTCTTCTGAATTTTATTTCATTATCCAACAAATCAAAAATTGGCATCGCAAAATGTACGTCTTCTACTCTATAAACTCCGTATTATTTACCTGAATCTTTGTCTGATATTTTAATGTTGGTGTGCTCTCCAGAACATTTTTTACTGGTACATGATAATATAAAGACCAAATTGCATTTGTTACAAACTTGAAATATTCCTTATTAAAAATAAATATCCATGCAGTTTTTCTATTTTTGATTTTATTATCAACTTGTAAGTAGGGCAAAACTGGAAACAATATTAAACTGAAAATTAGAAAAAAATAGTTTGATGTAAAAATTGTTGTTGGCCCCGTTTTTACTTTTCACTATAACAAAGTTATAATGGGTAAGCATAAGTTTTGTAATCGCGAAAAAAATAGATTTTCATATTTTTCGCCGAATTAGGTTACTATAGAACTCCAAAACATCGGTTAAAAAATGTTGTGTATGTCCTTCCATCCTTTTGGTAATTTTTGTTCTTTTTCTTTATAGTTTCGGTCGAAATTTTGTGCAAAGATAGGTTTTAGTCATAAGCGTTTGTGTTATCTTTTGGGTCTATTTGAGTCTAAAATATTGTCCAATTAATTAAAAATATGTGATTCTCGTACCAAAATTAGTGTAAAAATTAAAAAAATGATCATTAAATTGAAGCCTAAAGGTGAAAGTTTATCGGAAATTTCTAAAATAACTAATCGCCCGCAAATTTTGATTCAATCCGTCATCCAGAACTTCAAAAAAAAAAACAAATCCCTAGAGATGGTTGCTAGGCGTGCTCGCAACCGAAAGCTGAACGAACGTCAAATAACCTAATAGAGAGGGAAATAAAACAAAATCGAAAGCTTTGTGCTCCAACGATCGCTGCCAAAGTTTATTAACGCGAAGAAATAGCGATAGAACCTCAGACAATACGCAATATTTGGCATAAACAAGAGTATAGTGGATAGGCGGCACCCAAGAAATGTATTTATCGAAAAAAAAAAATATTAAAAAACGCCTGGAAGATGTATTGGGATATGTGAGTGAGGCCGAAGAATTCTGGGAAAAAGTTGTTCCCTCGAACGAAAGTAAACTTAATGTTTTTGGTTCAGATGGGCGAGTTATGGTGTGGCGGAAACCCAACACTGAACTTGAGTAAAACATGGTGGCAGAACCATTTGATTATTTGGATATTTTTATAGATAATTTGTGAACCAGTGCTAAGAAAATGGAACATGGGTAATATTTTTGCTCCGAACACGACAGTGACCCGAAGCATTCCTCAACGTTGATCATGGAACGGGTATTGTACAATGTAATGTCGACACTCCCTCTTCCTCCCCAGCCACCAGATCTCAACCCCTTTGATAATCTATGGCATTATTTGGAGCGAAAGATCTGTGAACACCAAATTAGCAGTAAGGAATAATTAAAATTGTGGAGGAATGGACCAAAAATAGCCCAGAAAAAATTCTTAAGTTTTTTTTCAATGAAAAGAAGGTTGCAAAGTGTCATCAACAAATATTAAACCTAATTTTTTTACCAAATTCCCTCAACTTCTTTGTGTGTACGGTCAATTACACAGGCAAACAAAAAAAAAGTCGTGATCCAGAGGGTAGACTCCCACTATTCCTACGCTCCAAGATCGGTGAAACCGAATGTGACCATAGGAAATGAACCCAACTGCCCGTTACTACCCCACTGGGGGTCGAAATTTCAACTTTCAAGCAAAGTTGGAATGGATGTGCATTCCTACGGTTCTTGACATGCTAAAACCGAAAATGATGACAAGAAATCAATTCGATCCTTTCATCACCCCCTATCGCTTCTGTGTGTCGTCTTCTATGTGCATTTCTATGTTTACATCTTTACAGTGAGTCCCCTGCCTTATCACCATTCGTGGTCCTTGTTTCAAGTGAGTTCCCTTTCCTCTCACCATTCGGGGTGCATGTTTGAAGTGAGCCCCTTGCCTCTCACTATTCGGTGTGCTTGTTCAGCGTGATCCCCTCGCCTCTCACGATTTCGGGCTCTTACTTCTTACTGTGGTACCGAACTCTCTTGCTTTCAAACGATCTTCTGAGAGATTTCCTCTTGTTGGCTCTCCTCTGTTCTGGCAATTCCTTTTCAAATTCCAGCAGTAGTCAGTACCTTGATAGCCTTGTTCCATTTCTTTAAGATCCTGGTGCAATCTTTCATCTTTCTACTCGCTATAGCCCCCTAAATTCTCCGGAAAATAGTCTACATGGAGCTCGAGGAAGTGCAGTTTGGAATTCATCAGGCAACCAAGATTCTCAAAGTTTGTTAGCAGTTTTTTTATTTCTCTCTTGTAGTTTGGACTCTTTTGATTGTCTAGGAAATTTTCTCCACATTTTTAAGGCAAGTGTTTTTTTCTTAAACACCCATTGTTTGGATTAACTCGGAGTCGAGCAGAAGCTTCCGAATTTCCGGTCCGCCGAAAATTCCTTCTTTAAGTTTAGCTTCTGATTTGTTCGGAAATTTCCTCTGGATGTAAATGAAAGTGGCTCCCTCTTTGTCTAATGCTTTCACAAATTGCTTCATTAACCCGAGCTTTATATGTAGTGGAGGAAGAAGAATTTTTCAGGTAGTACAAGTGGCTCGTTGAGAACATTCTCCGAGCCTGGGATTAAAGAGGCTCTATATCAGGCGATTTATGGTTTTTATAATGCTTCACGCGATCTCGACTATTCCAAAGGCACAAGAAGCTCGGATACCTGGTGAAACCACTTTGTTGCCCCAGAAGAATTGTTAGTATCTTCTACATGCTTCAATGAGTTATACTCTTCTGGCATATTTACCGAATATGCTATCGATATCGAAGCTAATTCATTGGTATTATGTAAAAGTACAACTTTCGGACTGCGGGTGGAAGAATCGATGAAGAGCCTCCATTCTTCACTCCTGTAAATGTTTGGTTTCAAACAATTCATGAGGCCTCGGATATCAGTGTAGTAGCAGATAGATTTCTCTTTCATGAAAATGGGGAGGAACTCTTTCTCCCGAAGTTGTAACACATGTACCTTTTGCCAAAAGTCCATCCTGCTTCATGTTTGACGCAAGATATTCTGCAGCATCTTTCGCTAACTCCAAGTCCCTCCCGATATCATTTAATTTTTTCTGATCACATGGCTTTATACATCTATCTCGTTTGGAGCGATCATCCGCTTCATCACTTTCAGAATCTGAATAAATTTCACTCCCAGCCTCAGAACTGTTTGAATCCTCAGTTGGCTCATCAATATCCATCTGACTTTCATCTTCAACTGTATCACGCAATCAATTTAATCATGCAAATAGTATAGCAATCTGCTTGAGTTTTAGGCTCTTTTCACAGAGCAGGAGACTTCATGGAATTCTTGGCATTTGAATCGGACGATTGACGATATAATCGAATCCTGCATTTATTATAGATACTGCTCGGTATCCATGTCTTGCCTTTACCACTTGCAACCTGCATAGAGAAAACTGAGTTATATTTATCCTCTTATTGCGAAAACTCACTTACCACATATGAAGCAATAAGTGGAACTGTCCTTGTTGCGGATATGAATGGAACAATCTGGAATGTCCAGATCACATGCCGTAGCTAAACTCATCGCGTGCTTGTCTTGGTCCATCATCTGCAGTTACTAGAAGTCTTAAGTCTCACTGATTCAGAACTACAGTTGCAGTCGTTTCCCGTTTTGAAGTATTGAACCCTAAAGTAGCTAAGTTGCCCACTACTCCAGAGCTGCGGTTGCTTGATGACGACACCTGCGGGCCCGCTTGCTCACCCAGACCAGCCGCTGATACTGGGCTCTATCTCCCCTGCATCGTAAATTTCTTCTCTACTTTTGCCATGAACGCATCTTCTTTACCTAGGAACTTAGCCGGTTACCCGCCTTCACCGCATGGACGTGTTTTAGTCGCAAAAGTAGATGCGGAATCAGTTCCACTCCGGAGGTGTTTTGGTTTTCTGCTTGTTTTGTTGTCGAAATGGACGTTTTCTGTAATAATTTTACTATTTCTATTAGAAACTTACATATAACACATTTATTTAAAAATATCTAATTCGGCACTAGATTTCCAGAAATAGGAACCATGAACCTAAAGCAGCCAGCCAATGCGGAATTCTGGAATTAATTTTTTCTACTAAGATATTATTTTATACTTTCTTTCAGAGTCTAAATATAAATTTAAATAACTTTTAGTTCAGTTTAATAATAATTTCGTAGAAATAACTGATCAATTTGGTTTTAATATTCAGAGACATTAGTTATCATAACAACATTAATATTGTGTTATTGTTTTTCAGAACAATTTTGCGTCTTCTTTGGCTTAGATTGGATTGGGAATTGGATTTTAATTGAATTTGTTAACTTATAGAGATTATTTCAGATTTTTAAATATAAATTGGAATTTAAAGTTAATAGTTCTTGAGTTTGATTTTGAGAGTGACTCTGGTTGGGAATTATTAATAAAATTGTAATCTATTTATTAATTTCAGTTTCTGTTCGACGATCGTTGGGTGCAGATCGTTATTATAAATTAAAATAAAACATAAAAAAAATAAAAAAATTATAAATCAATTTCATTTAGTGTTTAATAATGTCGGTTCAATGTTTTTCTTGCTCAAAAAAAGTTTCGTTGAGAGTTGGTGTGTGTGTCTCATGCGTTAAATCCTACAATAACTTTTGTGGGGAGCGAAAATTGTGTTAATTTAACTAAAAGGGAATTCCAAAACTTGCAATCTAAAAAAAAAGATTGGATTTGTAAGAAGTGTGATCTTTTTGAAAAAAGTCTAGTTGTAGTGAGAAGCACCCGAACACTCTGCCATTGCTGATTTGTTAAATTCAATAAACTCTAAATTAGAAAATCAAAACAAATTGCTTTGTGATTTTATTATACAAAGCAATGATCGTTTTGTTGAAATTGAGAAAAAATTAGGCAATGCCTTAAAGAATTTGAAATATAAAGTGAGTGGATCTTATTGAACAACATGCTTTAAACCATACGCTTGAAATTACGGGTATTCCGGTATTCAAAAACATCAGTGAATTCGCTTCGATTCAATATTTATTAAAAACTGGTTTCAAGTTAAATTTTGAAAGCCATATTGGAAATCCGTATTGGAATGCTCATGTCAGCTAAATCTGAATTCGGGGATCAATTGAGTGTGATGTTGTATGATGAATACGAATTTGTTTTCGATAACCCAACTGTAAACCAAACATCACCAATTTATACATACATATACTTATGTAAATGAGAGTTTAACGCTATCAAAAAATATGTTGTTTTATGAATCGAAGAAAGTTAAACGCGGGTAGAGTACAAATTCCTGTGGACAGACAAGAAATGGAAATATCCTGTTAAGGAAAGATAACATCAAAGATTGTCCCGTTTACACTATAAATTGCATGGATGATTTGGTAAAAGTGAAGGGTGGTTAATTTATTTATTTGTAACTTATTATGTTTTTAATGTGATATTTAATAGTTCACATGGTAAAAATATTTCTTGCTTCTTTTTAGTACATCCTTCTAAATATTCGCAGTTTGCGTGATAATTTGGACCTCGCTTTAACTTATATTGAAAGTTTGGCGAAACGCCCAGATGTAATTTTTCTTACTGAAATATGGATCTCTAGCAGCGAAGCTCATTTGTATTCGATTAACGTTTACAATTTTTATCCCTATTGCAATGATAGTTATCTTGTGGGAGGAGTTGCTGAATTTGTAAAGAAGAAACTAAACCATTCTTTTGATCTGAAGAAGCTGCAATCTGCAGATGTGTTGAAAGTATTAATTGTGTATGACAAATTTTCAATAATGTTTGTTTTAGTATATCGGCTCCAGTTTGATCCAGTTTCCTTATTTTTAGGTGAAATAGGTCTTGTTTGTGCTGATATTAAAAGTAAAAATTTCATTTTATTAGGTGACATTAACATAGATATATTGGAGTGTAAATTCAAAGGTAGTTCTAGGGATAAACCCACGGAAAAGATCGTAATTCCTACCTATCTGTCCTTTCTTCATTTGGCTTAGATTTGGCTTAGAAGTATCTTCTCCAACTAGGGTTGGTTACAATAGTATCCCTTACTCAGAATGAGCTTAATCCCTTACTAAAAATGACTCAAATAATGCATTTATTGATAACTTATCATAAACTAATTGAGCTAGCTATAGATGTCCTTAGTAATGTTAAAAGTACACATTTAAATCATTGTCTCAGTTTTTATAACAAAATTGATAGGGAAAAATTGATTTTTTTTTTTATTTATTTCCAAAAAAAAAAAAAATTAATTTTACATTATATGGAAATTACAGTAACAAAGAGAACATATAATTGATACAAAAGTAAAAAAAAAAAAAAAAAATAAAAATAAAAAAATATTTAAAGCAAAAAAGCATAATAATATTTAATAATAATAATAATAATGATAATTATAATAATAAAAATAAAGATAAAGTGTTGAGAATGTATATATGTATGTAGCAAAATTAATAATTCAACAAAATTGCATTGTATTGTTAAATCAGAGAATTAAACGAAGTTCACAGTACATGGCTTAAACTGTACTCGGTTAAGTATTCACTAAAAAGTTTTTTCTTTAAGTACATTTTAAATGAAGCTATTGAACCTTCTTTAATTAAATTAGGTAGGTGATTAAATAATTGTTTCCCTCTATAGAATAAACTGTTTTGTGAATTTTTTAATTTATAATTAGGTAATCTAAAGTTCAGAGTATTTCTAGTATTTCGATTAGTGACACTGACATTTTGTCATGTAGCATAATTCGTTTTTATCAAATCTGCATTAATTTTAACAATGGTCAATAAGTATGAATATTCAATTAGTTGTTTTATCGGTAACATATGTTCATTGTAAAGTAAGTATGACGGTGTGAATCTATTTAAATGCTTAATACTTTTAATTGCATTGTTTTGTAAAAACTGCAGTGGCATGATATATGACTCAGGAGCAGAACCCCAAATGGTATTTAAATAAAGAATATGCGACAAAATGTGACTAAAATATATAGATCTAACAACTTACTCATTTAAATATTTGCCAATTTTTTTAAGACTGCAATGTAAGGAGTTACTTTGTGTTGAATGGCATCTATATGATTAACAAAATTTAATTTTGGGTCCAAATGAAGACCTAAATAAGAAACACATTCTACTCGTTCTATAATTTGACCACTATATTTTATTTCTCTACATATATTATCAATTTGTTTATTTTGAAAAATAATGAAACTGGTTTTCTGCGCATTCAGTAGAAGCTTATTTTGATCTAAATAAAATTTTAAAAGTTCCAAATCATCTTCCATTTGAACTTGTAATTCATCATAAGACCGGCAACTATAAACTAGTGCAGCATCATCGGCAAACATTTGCAAAGCTCCATTGAAATTTACTTCGAATAAATCGTTAACATATTAAGAAAAACAAAGGCCCTAAAATGGAACCTTGCGGAACACCCGATGTTACATCACGAAAAGGTGACGAGCTTGATTTATGTCTAACATATTGTTTGCGATTCTCTAAGTAACTGTTGATCAATTTTAGGCAGTTCCCGCCGATGCCGACACTGATTAGTTTTTCTATTAAAATGATGGAATTAACTCAGTCAAATGCTTTTTGTAAATCAATGAATAACACTCCTGTGCATTTTTTGCTTTCAAGACTATTGTCTATTTTCTCTGTTAAATTCAGTGATGCCGACAACGTGCTACTTTTTGGCAGGAATCCATATTGGTCTTTATTTAACAAATTATTTTCAATTATATGCTCCAACAGACGATTGTGAATAACTCTTTCAAAAATTTTGGAGATTACCGGCAAGACTGAGATAGGCCTGTAGTTCGATGGACTTGTTCTTTCTCCTGATTTAAAAATCGGAGTAACCCGAGCTATCTTTAGCGAGTCAGGGAATAACCCATTAAAAAAAGATAAGTTTATCCAGGTTGACAGAGAGATAGATATCTTATTTTGCAATAATTTCAGCATAGTAACCGACATTTTATCATACCGCTTAGCACATGTACTATCTAAGCTGCCAATAAGCTTCGAAATTTCACTTTCAACAGTAGGATCAAAATTCATTAAACAATGTGAAGGCATGTAATTTGGGCGGTTTGTGACTATATTTTTAACTAATAAGTCATTGATCGTAGTGAAATATGTATTTAGTTCCTGCACTACAATTATGGGATCAGTAATTATGGTATTATCTTTAAAAATTTCAATTTCTGGAACTGCATGATTATCTGTGCGGAGTGTATTTGTTAGGATTTCTTTTATAAGGGACCACATTATTTTTTGATTTGTTTGGCTAACTAAAAATTGATTTGAATAGTATTCCTTTTTTAATTCATAAATCTTTTTCCGAACTAATGTTTTGTAGAAATCAAATATCTCCTTAAAATAAATATTGTCTAAGTAACTTTTATGAAGTTTGTAGAATTTATTTCGCTCTTTTATATTTATTCTAATATAGTTATTAAAACAAGGTGTTTCAAAGCTGGAATTTTTCGGTGACACAACTTTTACTTTTGTATTAGTCAAAATCAATTCCTGAAATATGCTAAAAAAAGTATCAAAATCAATATTATCAGTATTCAGTTCCCTTATACTATCTACAACAACCCTTTCATCAATAATTTCTATTCTAGTCTTGTTGTTAGGTGGTTTATTTTTTAAAATTTTTATCAAAATGAATGTGTGGTAACTTATTAAAATATCATCCAACAGCATATACATTTTATTATTCAAATCAGAAATCACGTGATCTAATAGTGAAATTGTGGTTGATTTCCTTGTGTAATGTTCTGAGCTAATATTATTTACAATATGAAAACCATTTCACCATTTTTCAAATAAGTTAACATTAAGATCTCCAATAATTATTGCTTTGTGATATTTGTCTAGGATTGTATTAAAATAATTTAAGAAAATGTCTATAGGTCAGTATGACCCGGTCTGTAAACACCTATTATTGAAACTTTAAGTAGCTTAGATTTTAAAACAAAATATCATTTTCTAAATAAGATTCAGAGTATAACAACTCAAATGACAATTGGCTTTTACAATAAATTGAAACACCCCCACCGGGCCTGTTATCTCTAGTTAAGTAAAATCGCCAATATCCCGAAAGATTTAAAAACTTGGTTTCTTATTTGCTTAAAAATGTTTCAGTTTGAGAAATTTTATCTACCTTTATTTTACTTGAGTAAATAAATTCTTCTATATATTCAATTTTGTTCTTGAGCCGATTAATATTTATATACAATACGTCAATGCCTTCTATCGAACCCACAGCTCTATTAAACTGGTTTATATCTAGGAAATATACATGATTCGGGTGAAATTCAATATCCATGCACACAATAAATAATAATAGTAAAAATCAGCGGCGTAACTACAAGGAAGCAAACCCCGCGCTGCGGGGGGGGGGGGCCCGCGACGATGAGGGGCCCGCATCGCGGGTCCCGTGAGCTTTGTTCTTTTAATGAAGAACTGTTTCATACCCTCCATAATATGATTTTCTTCATTTTAAGCCAAAATTTAACAATAAAATTTGAATTTTGCTTTAAAATATTGTTTTATATGTATTTATTTTTAAAAATATAAATTACATATGTACATATATACATAGACAGACCTATGGAAACAAAAACTTTAATTAGGGATTTTGCCAATATGAAGTCAAGAAGGAAGAATTTAACATTCTATACAGATTTTTGGTGGCCAATATTTTTTATTACTCTGAACGAAAACATGTGCAAGATGGAGGGAGGGTATTCTAGGGGCCCACATTAAGTTTTGCGGGGGGGGGGGGGGCCCAAAATTTGTAGTTACGCCACTGGTAAAAATAATAACAACTATCAAAGAAAAAAAAAAACTTTAATAAAAATAAAATAAAAAAGAATTAATAATAATTATAATAACAAGGATCCCTGCTTGCTAGTGCACAGGAATAATTTAATTTGCATCGGTTTGCTGCGCTTCAAAAAGCGTAGTTATCCCTTGAATATCGCCGTTATTTTTGGTAACATAAATTCTACCGTTTTTGTACCCACTTTTGCTAATTTTTTTCAAGCTTTGTTGTTGCATCAAGTAATTCAATATTTTAATATTTTCGCTTGTCAGCCTATCACAAACTAAAATTTTCATTCTAACAGCATTTCTTATTAGTTGGTCATTAAACAGAGGACCCATTTAGTACTTCTTCATTAAAAAATTCATTTTGGTCTCATGAGATACAAATTTAATAATTAGGTTTGCCTTTGTTTGGTTTCGTTTTTGGATGATTTTATAACAATGTGACATATTATTAGTCCCAAAATTGTATAATTCATTCAGTTTCTGTAGAAGTTCACAACACTGCATACTATCATTAGGAATTCCCAAAACTATCACATCATTATTCAACTTGTCTTGCTTCATAACGTTGACCTCTTGAATTGCAATGTATTTATATTTGCAATATCTAAGTTGGCTGATTCAGCAAAAGATTTACTTGCTGTTCCTTTAATTTTAATATCAGCAAGCTCAGAATCAAATTTTTCAACTGCTTCTGTCAAAACATGTATTTTAGTTGCAAAATCAGTTAGCAGTGTATTTAACTCGTCTTGACGATTTGCAGAATCCTCCAAACATTTAATTTATGTTTTGATGCTTTCTATGCCAGTTTCCAGGGTTTGCAAACGATTAGTATGGTGCTGTTGCTTCCCTTCCATCATTTCAAAATTCTTGGTTAATGAATCTATTGCCTTATTATTCGAAGACATTTCAATAAATAATTCTTGTATAACCTGCATTAGATCTACGTTGGTTGGTTCGTTCTTTTTAAATAATTTGTCAATTTGAATTTTACGTAATCGCTGTGACATTTTACTTATAAACTATACCAACAAATGTTCACTTAAAAGTACACAAAATTATTAATATGTATCCACAAATAAAATAATTTGGATTCTTGACACACAGAAGAACCAAACACAGAAAATAAAAGAAAAAATTCTCCGTTTACCAATTATATAAATCATCCAACAAAAAGTCTGATTTTACTTTTTTTTTTTTTTTTTAGATTTCCTTTTCGAAAACTATCCACTTATCTTAACTGTTATTACCAACGCACCAGTTTCAATTTTTACGGCATTCATTTAACATTTAAATTATATTTTTCCTCTACAAAAATTTTCACAACTTACTCGCTTGACATAGCTTGCTCGATCTTCTCAATTCTTTAATCAACGAAAACTGGTCTGATCTTAGTGTGCAGCAGCATCATTCATCCAAGGCATTTGATTGTTTCGTTACCAAATTTAAATTGTATGTTGATGATGCTACTTCGATAATCCAGAGAAATATAAAATGTATAAAGCTCAAACCATGGATCTCGGATTCACTATTAAATAAAATTAATACAAGAAATGAAGCTAGTAAACTTAAAAAACATTCAATTAACAACAGTACCACTCAGCGATTGAAATGTGAACAAAAGTTAGTAAAGTTATCGTTAATCATCAAGAAGCAAGTTAAGCTTGAAAACGAAAATTTCTATTTACGTAAACTCAGGAACATCTCTAAAATTAATGATAAATGAAATTTCGTTGGAGAGAATATTGGTAAACCTAATAAGAACTATAAAGTCATTTCGTCCATTAGAAATCCCAATGGTGAAATGGTGACCAATTCTTTTGATATTGGTTGCCTTTTTAAGACTTATTTTTCAAGTATTGCAAATGAATTATTAAATTTTAAATCATGAATGTCACAGTTTCCCATTTATTGAAAACAAAAATAATTTTTTTGTATAACAAAACATTTGTAAATAGCATATTTTTTCCTCCGGTCTCACCTAAATAGTTACTAGTAGCACCAATATCACTTAAAAACACTAACTCTACAGGTTTGGATAAAATTTCTTCAAGGTTATTAAAAACGATATTATCTCTTTAGTAATATTAATAATTACCGTTCGATTGCACTTTTAAATTCATTTGCAAAGTCATTTGAAAAGATAATTAAAATAAGAATGCTTTCATTCATCAATAAAAATAAAATTATTTCTGATTGTCAGTTTCGTTTTAGGAAAGGTTCATCAACTGAAGATGCTATACTGAATTTTTGACTCCTGTGTTTACTCATATGAATAGTGGTAAAATAGTTGCTGCCCTTTTCATAGATATTACAAAAGCTTTCGTCGTAGTCAACCACTGTATCCTTCTAAAGAAATTATTTAAGTAATGTTTTCGAGGCAACACACATGAGTTTTTTAAATCTTACCTAAAAAATCGCTCGCAGAAAATTAAAATAAGAGACGTCTCTACACCGATGTATTACCAAATAGTATAGGAGTTCCTCAAGGCTCTGTTCTTGGGCCTGTCTTATTTTTACTGTATATCAAATCCATTTTTCATTTAAATCCGTTAGGTCGTATTACTGCTTTCGCCTATGATTTGGCTTTATCTTACGTTGGTGATAGATATTGTCACTTAGAACAGCAAATTTCAGATGATTTAGTTGTTCTTTGTAAATGGTTCAGTATTCATGATTATGTAGGAAACATACCCATCCGTTGTGTTAAATATCATTCACTAAACTGTAATAATTTCACATGCAATAATTTATGTCTGGAGAGTGTTGCTCAGTTTAAATATGTGGGTGTAGTTTTGGACAATCAGTTAAACTGGAAGGCTCATAATGATAAACTATAAACTCTTGAGCTAGCTAATATAAAATTATATCGGTTAAGAACTTATGGGTCATTTGAAATGTTGAAAATGATTTATTTCTTATTAATTGATTCTCATATTCACTATGGTATAGTTGGCTGGGGTGTGTAACATATAAAAGCTGTCTCAAAACAATTATCACCATCCAAAAACATATCATTCGTGTGATGAACTTCAAAAATAGAAGAACACACGCTCATCCCCTCTTTGTTAAAGATATGATTTTACCGGTGCATAATTTGTATATTTTTAAGGTTTTAAAATTATTTTTTATTCGCTCTGGATACCCGAACAATAAAGAATCCGTAGTTTATAATTTAAGGAATAAGCCAATTTTCTATTATGGCAAACCCAGAACGGAATTCTTTAGGAAATATTTCCTTTACACAGCGCCCTTTCTGTATAACAAATTGCCACTTGATATCAAACAACATCGTACTTTGAAGAAATTTTTACATTTATTAAAAGTATAAATAGTGACGATATTGAAGAGTTATTCGAAATTTGTAAATAGTTAAATTGTAAATCATTTTGTTTTTTTTTTCGCTGGCACTACATCCCATAGAGGGATTTGACCGCTTCATTTGAAGTTTCAGCCGTGATTTTTTCATCAGTCTAAAACGATTTAATTAAAAAAAATAATCGAATGTTAAATTTGGTAATTGTGTTATTGGTGAGTTGGTGGTACCACTCTAAGCCCACACCACCTCACCCTAAGCCATCAGGGTAAAATAGATGGAAATAGTAGCTTCTGATTAAAAAGGAACACACATTTTTTTCAATTTTTTTAGTGTTTTTTAAGAGCTGTATCTTTGTAAAATACGGTCGTACAGAGATGAAGAAAAATGCATTTTAAAGCTTCAAATCTCTAGTTTTGAGATTTTTGAGCGGAAAATTTTTGTAAGATACCGTTTCCAGAAACTTCAAGCATCCAGCGGACATTAATTTTAAAAATTGTGTTGTTTTGAAGGTCTGGAGTTTTAAAAATTATCTTGTCTTTTTGTAGGTGTCTGAAACAGGGTCGATTTTTTAATACTACCCGGCCATCTAATACGGGATTATTTGCTTAGGCTTGGCCGTACATCAAAATCAACCAATTAATCAAATATTTACTCTACCTCAAAAAGTTCATTGTGTATCGAATCGATATACGAGCACGATTTGTGTCCATTTTTCATAAAATTGTTTTTTTTGTCGAGAAATTAAATTATTTAAATACCAGATTTTACTAAACCATGAGATGTTGGACTAATACGTACATATAACAATATCCAATTCATTTATTCTGTTAGATACGGATTAAGCATTGTTATTTTATGATTATTATTACAATAATAGTAACATATTATTTCTATTCAATTACTTTAAGTTCATACTAGGGTTATGTATACACTGTACTTATGTATAACATGTTATTGCTTTCTAGGGTATGAACTTCATACCCTAGAAAGCAATAACACGTTATAGATAAGTACAGTACATAACTGCTAAATTATATTTAACAAAAACATCAATTCCGACCTTTCTGTTAGATCTCCAATTTGTACTGCTTTTACTGTAAATAGTATTTAATTTAGTTTGAACTCATAGATAAAAAAAAAATTGTGTAAGGTATAAATTATGTCGTCGCAGGTGTGCTGTTAAATTAATGGCCTCATTATTTACAAATAAAAAAAAAAAATCACATCGTTTGTAACATAATGTAGCTAGAGCAAAGCTTGGATGAAAATATGATGTTCTTCCTACAAATATTGTACGTACATACATATGTATCAAAAGAAATCATTGATACAGACAGAATCTTGTTAAAGCAATATATAATTACACTTCCACTCTACAGAACAAAAATTTAATAAATAAATTTCTTTTTTACTTTCAGTCAAAATCAAAAAGTTTAACGCACCTAGACCAACTTGATCAGAACATCGAAATACAAAATGACCAAACATTAATCGATGATACACAACCTCATCCGCCCACATCGTTAGTTGAGGTAAGTGAAATATCGATAATAAGAATTATATCTACAGTTTTAGTTACCTTTTACTATTCTTCATTTCTCTATAATTCTTTCTTTCTGACTAATCTAATATACATAAAAAAAACTATTAAATAATACCTACATCGCCCCGTAAACAGATAAAACATTTTGACGTTCAACATAATAATCTTAATAATAGTAATTGTAAAAAAAGTACTCATAAAATGTGTTGGCTGGCCACAACGATATCAACGACAACAACTATAACATCTAATTTAATAACGCCAACAACTTTACCATCACCAATTTTTCCAACATCATCATTATCACCATCATCATCTACATGTATGTCACAACCGGCTGTAGCGACGACACCAACAAAAACTAATCCGACAGTAGCAACAACAACAATAATAACATTACCACCAAATTCAATTAATACAACAACAAATAATGTATCTTCTTCTTCTCCTCCTCTATCTAATACTATTACTACTACTACAACTAGTCCTGCTACTATTACCGCTACTAGTAATTCTTCTGCTTCATCATACATCAAGAAAAAATCATCATCATTCTTACATAGAAACTATACTAGCTCGTCTACGAAAAAACCAATGCTATCGCGAAGTGAAGTGAGTATATACCATTATAATACTACGAAAAATAGTAAAAACGATTTGTTTGCATTTCGATCACTATGCAAATTTTGTATCTTATTTTAGAACACAAAAAAAAACAATAATATTATCCAGCTTACATTGCTTTTAGCACACAAAAGAGCAAATACTCGATAATCTAGCAAATCATATCTCGCATGACAATATATACGATCAATTTTAATTTCGAAGGTTGCTTGCTTACTAGGCGATCGAGTATCTGCCCCGATATTTGCTATTTTTGTTTTATCGTGTATATGTTTAAAAACTACTGGACCACTTAAAAAAATGTGTAATTTTTTGAGGGGTTGGAGGGTGGGGAAGGAAAGGTTGAACTTTTTTTTAATCAGAAGCCATTTCCAAGGTTATTTTTAAGATAAAAAAAGGTATAGTTTTTGTTTCCCTTAGACTGCTATTAATATACCTTTGATAACAGAGAATAACAGACTCTTACTAAATTAATTCCCATCCATTTCGTCTAGAGTGGCTACCTAATTTGTTACTAATTATACCAAAATGTAGCCTGTTACGGTGTATATATTGCTGTATTAATATCTCCCTGTGATCAATTATTTTAAGCTAAGCATCAACCTATGGAAATGTCCAAACAAAATATGCCAAAAAATGCATATATCGCCAAAGACGACAGAGAAAGGTAATTCCTTAGTTGATCCACGACGATCTCCAATTCAGCAGTCCACAGCCTGATTTCATGACGATTGAAACATGTTGCGCAGTCTTATAATTATTTGGACAAATTCGGGAAATTAAAAATGTTCAATACAAATAAACTTTTTGACACAACCAGCCACCAAAATTCAGGCAACTTACATTTTTTGTTTTATTTTCTTATATCACACTACAACTTGCTAAAACGTATATTCGCTATTTAAATGGAGGAAAAAAGCAATTTAATTTATGCATGCAAGTGAGAATTTAGCTGTGCAAGGTTTACAGTTAAGATCCTCTATCAAAGAATTTTACACAAATTTTTGTTGTACTACATCTCGTTGCACAAACCGTTTGCAGCCTCCTTATACTTGCTTGCATGCTATAGTTACTCAAGAACAATAGTTGCACACATTTTATTTCCAAGTTATTAATGCACAAGGCACAACGAAAGGGGGAGATTATTATTATTATTACTTGAGGGCCATGTGGGGGCTCAAGCCACCCCGCACTGCGACCTAAAAGATCTTTTGTGCATTAAGCCCTACTTAATTAACCGTCCAGTCAATATTCAAGCTCTTAATGAACCTGATAATACTGCCTAACGGTACGTGATACATACTATCTGGGCTCATTGCTCTCCCTCCTAGATGTTTTAATTATCCGTCCAGCCAATATTCAGGCCCTTAAAGAACCTGATAATACTGCCGACCGGTGTGTGATACATACTATCTGGGCTCATTGCTCTCCCTCCTAGATGTAATAACATTTACTTCTGTTAGAAAAGCGGTAGCATTGGGACTCAAGGACTTTGAGAGGGCAGACCCACTCCCGTGTATTCCTTCCCGTGCCTCGTCTACCGTTTTGATTTAACTCTTGCGAGTTGCTGGGAATAAAAAAGTCGCCTGTAGGTCACCCAGGTTTACTACAGGAAGGCTAAATAAAACTGGAGGGTGCCTGGTATCCAGAGTCCGCATATATAGACTGATTAACCTATCAGCCATTCATCCATCGGCATATGCTGTTCCACCTTAGATTAGGTATTTTTTGTCAAGGTTTTCTCCTTTAGCGTCGTACTTTAGCCTGTCACCAAGGGCCACATTCAGCCTAATGGTTACAGTTACCGGTGGTTGCCACGAGGAGGCAGTACGTACACCTGCGCCTACTGGAAGTTTACGGAGCCCCTTCCAATAGACGCCAAACCACCAAAGGGGGAGATTGTACAATACCTAAACAATCAGCTGCACAACAGCAATCGTTGCACAAATTATTTGGTCGTGCATGGGACTCTTTAGTATACAGATGATTTCTTTTGTGACTACTGGTTTAAAATAAAATCAAAATCGAAAAAGATTTGTTTTAATTTTTTTTTTCCAACACAAACTTTGCTTTTTGAATCCAAGTCTTAATAATGGTTGCAAATAAAATTAAATGACCTCACCAATTGCATGGAGCAAGCTATGCAGATTATTGCAGCGTTCAAAATGTACCTTATTCTACTCAAAATATTGTATCAATTTTGACAGTCTAACCTACGTTTATTTTGAGATGTACTTCTAAACCAGGAGTTTTATTTTAAGAAACTGAATAAATTGTCACTCTGTGGAATTAGCTCAACATAAAGTGTCAAATTTACTAAGAAGCGTCTATAGAATGTAAAAACAACTTTGCGCAATTTTCAATAAATACTCAAGAATATCTTGAACAATTTTGAATAATCTGTAATATAATGCGATTAACAGCTTTAACGATAATCTCGAATTATTACTAATTGGGTAACACTACGCAACTGAATTACTTACGAATACAACGCTGAACCTCGAATAGAAACTCGAATAATCTCGAAAATAATATTTTCAATACGCCCAAAAAAATTCGAATGTTCCCGAAAATCGCGAATAAACTTAGAATAAACTTGAAAAATCTCAAAGCTAAGCAATAGAAAAGCAAAAAAAAAATCGCTACAAAATTAAATGGAAAATCTTAAATAAGCGCGATAATTGCGAATAACTTTGATGCTAAGCCACTTAACACTATTCACTCGTATTTCGAGAACCTTGAACAATTTTAAAAAATCAGGAACAATTTTTAAAGCTAACTCGAAATACGAATGAAAAACCTATAATAATGAAAACTTAACAGAAAAATTTATTTGTAAAAAAATTGTTTTCAACCGAAGTGAAGTTCTTAACAAATAACAAAATATGTAGTAGTGTGTGTAAAATAAATAGTATACATTTAGGCTATTTTTGTATAGTCAAACCATAGACAATCATAATAGATCTCTCATTTGACTAAAACCAGAAAATAAAAACAAAAATTTTCCATTAAAATATTATCAGTGTATTGCTTATACGTATTATATTTGCAACGCATTCTAAAATCATTGCCTTATAAAATACACAACCCAACAATAACATTGGAATTATCAGAAGTTTTGTTTTTTTCCTTTAGTTATAATGAAATGAGAAATCTAGTATGAATGTCTATGGTCAAACTAACGATGGAAGTGACTAAATTTATCCAACAATAATCAGAAGTCCGAAAATCAAATGATTTTTCTAGAATGCGTAGTATGCTTTTGATGCAAAAATTATCAAATGGTCGGCCCCTTTGGTCGGCCATGTAAATAATAGGCAATATTTCTATCAAATGTTGTACGATTTTCCACCGTCGAAATTTGTTCAACAGAAATCAAAAGTTCCAATGGAAAATAATTTTTCTCGAATATCCGTAATATGCACTTGTTTAAAAAATTATGAAATGGCCGGACCCTGGGGTCGGCCATTCGAGAAAAATTATTTGACTTTGGGACTTTTGATTTTTGTTTAACAAGTTTCATCGGCGGAAAATCGTACAACATTTAAAGCAGAAATTGCTTGTTATTTATATGGCCGACCCCAGGGACCGGCCGGCGTTTTGATATTTATTACATTAAGTACATGCTACGGAAATTCGAGGAAAATCTCGTTTGGTTTCTTTTTTCAATAAAAATCGTCACTGAATTGTGTTATAATTCATTCTGTATTGTTTTCTATATCCACATTTAGGCGTATAATTTGTATTACCACTACATATAAATACGTATACGTAAGGAAACATTTTATATTTAAATATTTTTTGATTAGCCTTGCAGTTGCAAAATTATTCCATGTGTAGCCATTCGAAAGTAAAATTGTTCGGTTCGTGGAGGAGAAACCAGATTAAATTTGTTTGGTTGCCTTGAAAATACCTATCAAGGTCAAGCCCATCAAACCTATATGTTTTTTAATGGCGTCTTATTTTACGTAACACCTTTTATCTGAAACTTGCCTGATACCGAAGTAAATCCCAAGATTTTCTGTTAAATATTTGTTACATTGTTTGAAAGAAATGTAAAATTGTTTAATTTATGATTAGACAATGAAAATTGTTCTTGAAAAGCGGCGTAACTTCAAATGTTGGCAATGTGGCTGCAATTCCCGATGATCCAACAGCTAACGCTATTTGAGATCTCAAGCGAATTGTGGCCAAAAGCAATGAAATTAGAAAGGTTTTGCCTGTTAGACCGTTAGCATCGAGGAAAAATATTCCGCCGTTTATTTCGTCAACTGCCTTCATCAATAAGTCGTACACGTTCTTTTGCCATTGAATCTGGATCGTACACTTGCTCTCGTTGCAATTCACGATTAAATGCATCGTGCATCGAACAAATTGATGATGGAATGCCCAATTTCGACTGCCCAGCGACAAGTACCTCTTCGTTCAAGTGCGAACTCGATGCAAAATATCGTCAGCCATCTCGTCCTTGTATTTGTTCCACAATTTCAATGCGTTCGATGGATGACAGGTCGCTATGATGATCGCGAACAATGCACGAATTTAATTTGCCGGTGCAGAAACAGTGGCATCGGCAAGTGTTGAGTCCCAATATGAATCGTTTTCCAGCAAATTCAGACGTTGGCAAGCCTCTCGATAAGTGGCGCATAACACATCGTCTATAGTATGAAGGGATTCGAATGAAGTAGGACCACGAATATGGAACAAAAGCAAACGAAGATAGAAGCATTCGTACTGCCATGTATTAACGGTATACACACGGCCAAGCGCATTAGTCGAATACACATCGACGTATCCTACAACAGGTTGACCTTTTTTCGTCGCTGAAACGTCTTCGTCGACTGGCTCCAAGTGTAATAGCGGGGCATTTCCCAGTAAAGCAATGTTTGTGCGAAGGATCGCTTTGGGAAATTTCGAAGAAATCCGTAAGTGTTGTAGCTAGTGTTCGTTCTGCTCGTTGTGCTGCATTAGCTTCCGTGAAATAGACACATTGTCCATTCTCCAAGTGCATCCACAAATGTTGACCAGTGGGATGACATTCGTGTATTGCAAATGAGAAAATACGCCGAATCGCCTCATTGCAAATGACATAACGGCCCAATAAGAATCTTGACACTTCGTCATTTGCATCCGAAGCTGCAATGCAAAAAATCAATTCCTAAAAATTACAATGGTTCATTTGACTAATTTACTTTGAAATCATTAATCCACAAAAATGAACTTATCGATCGAATCAATCTCAATCCTGCAATCCAATTTGATAACCACACTTGTCACGCACCAATAAATTTCTGGAGAAAATTATCGAAATCGTAAAAATCACACCGAACTTCATATGGTGGTACCGTATGGATGCAATGCACACAATTCGAATATCATGAAACAGTGAATTAAAACCCAAATTTCCAATTTAATAGCAGCAAGAAAAATAACACGTTCGTGATGGCGTGAATGCGAAAAGGACACCTGTCAAATTGAACATCGCCAAAGTCAACGTACAATGCCTTCTACTGGGTTGTGACAATAATGGTCACACCTCAGCGCCATCTCTTATTTATCTCGTTAGATTTGTGTATTTTATCAATTTATTCCACGATTTTCTGTGATTTCTCAAGCTTTGCATCGACTTTTCACGCTTTACAGCGTCCAAAATCATCAAAACATGTAAAAAATTCAAAATTTCATAGAAAAAAGAAATTCAATTTTCTTCAGGTTTTTCCGAAAGTTTCCGAATTTTCAACTCAGATTTTTCAATTTTTCTCTTCTGAAAGACCATCTGAATCGAATACGCGCCAAATCCCGTAAAAACCATCATTTTTCGATTTTCCGAATTTCAGACTTTTCCGGTGGATTTTCCCAAATTTTCGTAAGAACCATCTCCTGGCAATTGGAAACACAACAAAAAAAGATTGAACCAAATCAGTTCAGCCGTTCTCACATGATGCGAACATATTCATTTTTTACACCATTTGAGTGTTTAGATAAATCAACCCAGCAAACACTAAAATCGGTTTCGTTTGATTTTGCAACCTTTGAAATCAAACGAGTTTAACAAATTTTCATATAAATCTAAATATCTGCAAAACCAAAAAGCAATTTTATTTCTATGCAGTGAAATAACGCGTAATTATTCTGAGATTCACTTTCAGCAACTGAGCAGAAATGATTGGGCATGTGTCAAGAAAATATTTAGTAGCAACAGGAACGATTTCTTCTTCCTTTAAAAATTAGACCACCGGCTTTTTATTAAAAATTTCCTAGAAATTTTCCGTTTTCCAAATTTGAGAAGGTGGTCTAATTTAAGGTTAATCTGAGCTACCATCTATATATGTAATCTTGACTTTGAAGTAATATTTAACGCCTGATAAATCTAGTGGGCCCAACAACCGTGGGCTTTCCATTTAAAAAATCATAAAAACTAGAATAAAGTACATTACTTTTACAACTCCGATTACCTTGATGAGTAACCGTCGAATTACTAAGTTCTAGTTTAAGGCATAAAATAAATTATTTTCAATTTATTCTTCAGTAAGGGATATCCTTTGACCTACAAGGTCATTCGTTATCAATAAATCAAAAATGTAGGAAGAACTAAGCAAATTATCTGCAAAGTACATCACGAATAAATTTTCGCGAAAATGTAATTTTATGAAGAGTCTTTTCATTTTATACGCTTTGTTGTATACATACATAACTCTTTGAACTTTTCCTTGTATCTAATTTAGATATCAACAATCATAAATATGTACATAAATATAAGATGTAAATCTAACGAAAGTAATTTTCATTTTCAAATTATGTCAAGTCATCAGTATTCCCCTGTCGAGATTATATGAAAATAATTACGATAATGTTTCTTTACTATAACCGTGTACTTCATCGTTTAAATTCCGATAATAAATGGTAAGATTTTAATTTTTCCCCCCTCTTGTTGTCTCAAAAGATTTTTTTTTAATTATTTTAACCAAATGATGTAATCTCGTAATTTTTTTAGCGATTTTTGTTGTATTTCATTCCGTTTGAATGCGATGACATTCGAGTAGTTGAATTTATAAATTTTATTATTCATAAAAAAAGTTGTTTGTTTCTACATATTTTTGAAAGCTTTTTTGTGCTTGAATTTTGTGACTGGGTGGGTGATGAATGACAGTTTTACAGTTATGCGACAATTATATGCAGATTTCCCGCCAACAAAACAATGATATTTTACTAGTCTATTCATGTGTACTGCGTACACATTAATATAATACGCAGCTGGGTTAATTTCTTGGAATATCCATTAGCCTGTCACCGAAATCATGGTTGTTTCTGATTTTTCCATTTACATTTATATGAATGATCGCATTTTTGAATTGCTTGGACCATTTTGTTATATTTCAAGAAATTGCTCTTCAAACCAACAAATCAAATTTTTTCGACATATTTGATTCAATTTTCAAAATATAAAGGGCTGAAACCTCATGAGGTGATCGGAAAATTAAATCAACCCCCAAATCAATTCCTAACTGAACCTCTTAATTTAATCTTCAGCTCAATCTCCAAATCAATTTACAAATCATCCTCCAACTCAACCTTAACGCAATCCTTAATGCAATCACCAAATCAACCCCAAATCAACTTTTAAATCCACCCTTAAATCAACCTCAAATCAACTCTTAAGTAGTTCCCCAACCAAACAACTTATTTAACGACAACGCAAGTTAACTAAACCCTAACTCAACTTCAACTCAACTTAGCTCGAATAAAATCATAACCCTCTACTCAATTCAACACTGAATGGCCAACCCAACCCCAAAATCAACTCGATTGGGAAGCTACCTGCGTGTTTAAACTCAACTGAAATCAACTCAATCTAATCTCCCACTAAACCCTAAACTCAATCTTTAATCAATTCGTAACCGAACACCTCACTCCAAGACAACTCAAATTTAGCTGTAACTGTATTCAATCCTAACTTGACCTAAATGTCGATTACCCGTTGTACATAATTTTTTATGTTTATTGTTTATACAATACAAAATGTTATTTTCTTCAATTCGTTACGCCACAATGAAATGCCGTTATAAAATAAAAATACAAAATAAATCAATAATGCAAAACGTCATCACGTCCCCCCTCACATCGTCTCACAAGGGGGGAGAATCGAACCCGAAAGTTTATTTTAAATACACAATAGATCATGTTTTCCGAAAGAAGCAGTTCGATAAAAGAAAAAGTATAGAGCGTTTGCCACTAGATGTCACTACTCAATCAAAAAATATTACTGCCGGGTTTCAAAAGGGGACAGCCAAAATCAATTTAAATAAAAACGACAATATTTTTGTTTAGGTTAATGTATGCATAAAAATGTCATACAATTTTTGACAGTTTAGTGAGACCTAGTGGCATAATGTGAAATTTGCTTATGCTTTTGGAGTTTTACGAAAGATGGTAGCTCTTGCGGTTTAAGAAAATTTCACATTTAAACATCTTTTGAATATCGAATGAAATAATTTGTACCAGCCTAAATTTTGATTACCAGTTCTACAAAATGTATTGTTACATAATTATTATATTCATTGTTTTATTTACAAAAAGTTTATATTTTTTAATTCGTGTTGAAACAATTAAATGCACGTATGAAACAAGGTCACCTGTTTCACTTAGGCTATCGAGATATAAAGCTTTGACATGTAAATTGGAAATATAAGATATGCAAAAACGTTGGGCTCCAATAGTACAAAGTACATTTACATAATACAGAAACACAAAACGGGATTTGACGATATAATTTTTCAGTTTTTTCTTTGATTTAAATGTTATATTTCAAATCGTGTAAAAGCGAAATCTTGTAAAAAAAAGGTACCGTGTAAATCAAGGGATGGGTGTACAGTAATACGTAATAACCACAACCATTCATAATATTCATGCTTCTAGGAACAAACCATTTGTTTTGATGCGGATTTGATTGTTATTTTGTTACTGTATGGTTTGCCGACGAAACCAAATTTAATTAAATGACGTATTAAATCAAATTTGGTTTCCGGTCACTTGGAAATTTTGAAGTCCCATAACTCTCATAAATGTGATAGCTCCTTCATCTTGCATTACAGAATGATGCATTACAAAATCTTGCATTTCAAAATCTTACATTACAAAATCTTGCATTACAAAATGTTGTACAACAATTTCCCGTACATTTATGAATCGCGCGCGCGATTCTATTAATGTACGGGAAATTGTTATGCAAAATAACAAATCGCATTGACAAAATTCTACTGTATAATGATAACACAGGCACACAAAAAAAAAGTTGTGACCCGGAGGGGAGACCCTACTATTTCTACGTCGAGGTCGCTGAAACCGAATTTGACCATAAGAAATGAATCCAATTATCCATTTTCCCGTTACAATCCCCTCCCCTCTCCCTGGGGTCGAAATTCAATTTTCATGCAAAGTTGGAATGGATCTGCATTACTTCCTACGTTTCTTAGCATGCTAAAACCAAAAATGACAACAAAAAATAAATTCAACCCTTCCATCACCCCTAGCGGCTTTTCACTACCCCCAGAAATGGGTTGACATTTCAATTTTCACGCAGTAGTGTAAGGGTAGTAAAGGGGTGCTAGGGGTGATGGAGGGGTCAAATTTACTTTTTATTGTCATTTTCGGTTCCAGCGACCCAAAAAACATAGAAATGTATACATCAATCTCAATATTGGATGGAAATTGAAGAAATACGGCTAATACTAGAATGAAATTTCCATTTTCCAGAATATTTCAACAAAAAATATTTCAACAAAATATTCTGGATAAGAAAGATTTAATCTTGGACATTTGATGATTTTTGATATCTTAAGCAAAATTCTACTGTATAATTATCATTATACAGTAGAATTTCTACTGTATAATTATCATTATACAGTAGAATTTGGTCAATGCGATTTGTTATCTTGCATAACAATTTCCCGTACATTCTTACATTCGCTCGCGCGATTCTATAAATGCAAGATTTAGTACTGCAACATTTTGTAATGCAAGATTAAGGGGCTAACCCGACATATCCTGTAAATTGGAGATTTTCATTCTAATTCTATTATTATCCGTATTTCTTGAATCTTGACGAATAGTGATCCGGATCAGATCAAAGTTTACATTGAAAGCAAAAACAAAATTTTAATTAGTGTTTGTTTTGGATCAAAATTTTGATGCGAATAGTTGTTATTAATGCTTGTCGTTTCATGTGCAACATGATCTGGGCCCCTATTCCTGAATACGAATACGAACAAAAATGGTACGAATTCGTGTCATTGGTATTTTTGAATACGAATACGTGTAATTTGTATACGAATTCGAGTAAGACTGCTACGTTACAAAATTTTTCCTATTAGGCATTACCAATACGAATACGAACAAAAATTATACGAATTCGTGCCATTGGTATTTTTGAATACGAATACGTTTATTTCTTGTACGAATTCGTGACAAAATTTCCCTTATTTCGCAATTCGAATTCGTGCAGTTTTTGTACGTTCATGAACGGATTTTGGTTCGATCACATAATAGTTAACGACACCAAAAATAAACAAGCAATAAATGCAAGAGGTACATAAGAAATTTATATTTTTATTTTTAAAAGAAATACATATTGTTAAAAACTAAAAACTAATTTTTTTTAACTGAAAATATTTTTTAATTGGCAAAATTTCACATAATTTATGTAGATAGCCCAATTTGTTGCATTAAATACCGGCCCTCAACGCCGCAATCACAATAAACTAAATAAAACTAAAATTTTACGAAACATGTATTTTTCTAGGTACAGATTTGTATTTGGTTTTATTTAATAAAATTATTTTAGTTTAATGTAAAATAATATTTATCAAACATGGCGCGGATTCCATTTTATTCACGTAGCCAATTAAAAACTAATTGATTTCAAAATTTTGACATATTTACGTTTATTTTCCGTTTTACACTGTCAACAAAATTTCCCTTTGCCTACACTACAAAAATTAAAATATACTGTACGTTCGTATTCAGGAATACCAAAGCATTTACGGATCGAATTGCACTTTCGTTTCGTACACAGATTCGTATAGTATTTAATAGAAACCAATAGAATATTTTGCATGTTAGTGGAAAGTAATTTAAAACGCTACCAACAAAAAAAATAGATTTTTAATGATTAAATACGTATGTAATACACACATATGTATATGTTAATAATTATTGTCACATTCATAATTTAATCTATTAATTTACACGTTCAATATACATACGTATTTATTTTTTATTATTATTGTGTATGTATTTTAGGGCAAAGATTACTACTGTTAAACAGTTCGAAATGTTGGTGGCTTCTATGGAGGAACATCCCTTATTAGTTAAAGAGTATAATATGATAGCCAAGGACCCAATTAATCAAAGGTTTGAAATTAGCAATCGGGTAAGCTCCCAACGACTGTTAATTCGAAATTCGGACTTCTAGAAAAAGTGTGGTCGGACTTCAAATTTAATATAAAACAGAGACTAAAATTAAATAAGTTTGTCCGAGATGAGGGGAGGCAAGTCAAAAATCTTTACGCTTTCGCTTAAAGAAGAAGCTGTGATTTGACTGATTGATTTAAATAGAGCAATTGAAGTACCCGCCGGCACTCGGGAACTTGGTGAGAGCAACTTGGATATGTGATATATTTCCATCAATTCCACCAACTTTATCAATAAACGATAATGGTCAAAATAAAAACATCGACGTTATTGTCAGCAATGTAGAGGCACCTACTCCCAGAACATTAAGAAAATCTAGGGACAAAGACACAAATCAAAATGCAAGAGGTGCTTCACCGAAATGTTACCAACAAATTAGAGTCTCTCACCAATACCGTGACTGACTCGAGCAAGTCATTGAAGCGACTACTTAGTTCAATTAAAAGAAAAATCCATAGAATTAAGGGAACGGAAAATTAAATTGAAAGAACGAGAAAAGAACGATACATGAAATTTGAATTTTTACAATTTTTTATTTTTTAAATAATATGAAATATTTTTAAAAACTGAAAGATATTTTTTTATTTGAAAATATAATTTGCTTAGCAAAATTCCACATTATTACTTTTTAGCCCGAATTTAACTGCCATATTTTTTACTAAAACCGGATCTTTTCGCCATCAGCAATCACTAGATAAATAAAACCAAAATAACACGGTGTTTTGCTACGCAAAACGCAAAGCTTTTGTTGCTTTTAATAATACGTATTTGATTTCAGTTTTTTGTCAGTTTTATACTGTCATTTTAAGGCAGTTTCGCGTAAACCAAATTTCCTTTTACGTACAGTACAAAAATTAAAATAGGCCATACGTTCGTATTCAGAAATACCAATTAATTTTCGTATCGAATAGCATTTTCGTTTCGTATACAAATTCGTATCGTATTCAGAAATAGGGCCCCTGATCCAGTTCAGATCAAACATCAAGAAATACGGCTATTAAATCTCCATTAACCAGAAACGAAAATTTAAATTCTGAAAAATGAAGATTCCTAACGAACTTTCCTAACTTTCCTTATGTTTTTTTTGTGAATAAAATTACGATAGTTTATTAAAAACTCAAAACTGTGTTATTTGAATTTTCAATTGAGAAATGAAGTTTTATGAATACGTAAGATACTATAAAGACAGGTACAGATACTAAAACTGCAAAATTTTGGAATGCAAGATTTTGTACTTGCAAGATACAAATACTGGATGATTTTAGGTTAGCAAGATTTTGATTTACATGATTTTCAAAAAAATGCAACATTTTGTACTTCCAAGATTTTATAATGCAAGATTTCGGGGTGCTCCTCTCGCAACCCTAAGCGTTTTCGGCCTGATCTTTGCGACCATACATTTTTCTAGGATTGCATAGGTTATGCAGCATATAAATTCAAATAATGTACGCAATAGTTTACATAATGAAAATACAAATTTTTTGAACTTTTTTATTTTTATTTTATAGCTTTAAATCGATATGGCGTGCGGCATGTTTGATCAAGTTTATGACTATTTAATTAAAACTACTTCAATCCCGTGGCACGCATCATCACATTGAAATTTTGGTTTGCCCCCCATAAAATTATAATGAAAACAAAGCTTAAAAAAAACGAAACAAAAAAAATCACGACAATACAACCCAATTTATTTATTTGATTATTTTTCTAACAAAGATCGAAAAAAAATTAAGAGAAATAATAAAATTCTAGATATAATGAAATGTTATAATTATGATAAAAAAAGCATAAATAAAGTTTGAGTCAGCCACATCTTGGAAAGGCATCCAAGCAAAAGAAACTGGCAAAAATAAAAAAGAAATTAGAAAGCAATATTTATGTTTTAAACACATAACACAACACAAAATAAAGAATTCTAATCACTATCCATTCAGCGTTCTTCAAACTTTATCATCCCGAGGAACCCTTTTCCTAAATAAAATTTGCGACGGAACGCTCCTATATGTTAAAAACTTTGTACAAGATAAAAATTTGGATTTATTCAGTCAAAAAAAAAGTAAATTCATTCCATATAATGTAGGTACATATCATGTAACACCAAAACCACATAAAAAGACAAAAATAAATTTAAAAAAACTGGTTGATGAGGCGCCTATTGCACCAACTTCTGGGCCTGGTGAAAAGTGATTTTTTCGCTAGCTCAAAAAAAATGGTGCAATAGAGCCCCATTAGCCAAAAAAGTTAATGACTTGGGTGAGCTTGTTAATTAGAGCACAATTTATCAATATCCCGATGTATTGGTGTTAGTTATCAAGTCGATTTCTGTATTTGGTTTTCATGGCGACGTATATGGAACAGAATTTCTCACTTGGGTAGGTTGTTACGAAAGGCATCAATTCTTTTACTGCGCGCTTGGAAATTTCCGGATACTATTCCATTATTTTTAGATTTTAATGCGGTGTCCGTATATAAGTCTATAATTTGTTCTCTTTCTTTTATTGGCAATGTATCCACCTTACTGCACTCATTAAAAGGATTTTCGACCCAACTTAAATTATTGTAAGTAGGAAGAAAATATTTCAAAAATGTCTTTTGTAATCCAGTTAAATATTTCAAAATATAATTTTTGCATTCTGTTCGAGCGCGGTATGGTCGGTTGTCAAGAAATTGTTTAATAAAACCAAACATTCTGTTTTATTTTTGGTGATCCATTCCTCCCAAAGCTTGAGCTTCGATTTTATTGAGTTGACTTTACTACTGACCTTAAAAATTGTAGTATTTGGCCCCTGAACTGAAAGAGTGACTTCGTTTAGGTACGAAAATATATCGGCAAGGTAGGCTAGATTTTGAAGCCAGCTAACGTTATTAAGTTTTGTAGCCAATTCATGTTCATGTTCTGATGAAAAGATTCGAATTTCATCTTGTAATTCGCAGAATTTGATCAGTACCTTTCCCATCTCATAATAACCATCTCACTTCAGTATGAAGTAGCAATTTTTGATGTAACCTTCCCAGATCATCCCACAATAGGGTAAATATCCTGGCGCTTAGGGGTCTGGATTTGATGAAATTTACAATGGCTTCATTGAGAACTTATTGGAGTGCTTGTGGTATCCGTTTAACAGCAAGAGCACGAAGATGAAGACTGCAATGGCTGTTTTTGATGTCTGGAACTCTTTACTTTATGCGTGCTATTACGCCCTTTGTAACACCAACCATGTCCTTTGGCTTCATCAGGGCATATATTGTGGCACAAATTCCAAGGAATTGAATGATTTTCAAAATGTGCATCTCCTTGACCTGTTGTTTAGTTGGCAGAGCTTTGCAGAAAAGCATATCTTCTGTAAAATTGGATTCGTGTGTGTATCTCACGAACACTAACAAAACTGCTAATCCAGCAACATCTTTTGATTCATCTAGTTGCATAGTGAATCCATGTTCAGCATTTTTCATACGATTTAACAGTACCGCTTCGCAATAATCTGACATATCTTTAATTCGTCGGGAAATCGTCGTATCAGATAATGGGGCTTGATCAATCATGCTTGCATATTTTTCATCGATCATACATGTGATTAAATCTTTTGTACAAGGTTTAATTAATTTTTCAGCAATCATATAAGCTTCGCCTTGTTTAGCAACGCGTAAATTAATGAGATACGATGCTTTCAATGCATTTTGATTATCATCATGCACATATCTTTCAAAAGTATTCTTTTTCTGGTTCAGAATGCACTTCCTCTTTAAATATTCACTCTTACCTTGTAAATCCGGATGTTTGATTTCCAAGTGACGCCTTAACTTTGCAGGATTTAAACTGCTGTTATGCACTATTTGCTCACACAATACACAAAGCCCTTTTGGTCTTATAGATTTCAAATTAGTATATTTGAATTAGGCAATAATTTATTTATTAGGAATGGTCAAATTAAATATTTTTGGATCACATTTTTTCACGGAACCCCTGAAACATCCAGTGGAACACAAGGGTTCCACGGAACCCAGTTTGAAGAACGCTGCATTACACATTTCCAACCCGATCTGTATGTTATCCTAGATTATTTATTTGTTTCCTTTGGTATGTACTATCTGAATATTGGGCGTCATGACATCGACACGCCATTTTAGTACCTGACTAAACTTTTGGAGTAATTAAAATGAAACTACTAAGAAAGAAAAATTTTCAGCATTTGTAATTCACCTAGACATGGTCTCTACAGATAGTACACCATAAATAATAATTTTGTTTTTATCAACAAAAAAATATAACAAAAAACAAAACGAAGGAAAATTCGTACTTAGAATTTTCTTTGCCGCATAAAAAAATATTTAGTTAGATCGCTGGTAAAGTACCCCACAAAAAGAAATTGGCATTATTAAATACAACTAAATGTAAATCTTGTGAGTGTGTGTAAACACTATCCAATATAATCTCATTTTTAAAAAAATTAACGTCTCCTCAACTGATATGATCCACACACTGTGACGCTGCACTGTTATTTTAATAATAAAACTAAATAAATGTTTAACAATATACCTTTTAGTATTCTTTGTCCTAATACTAATTCAATAAATAATCATATTCCAATAAATTGTTTCTTGCTAACGCCAAGGTAATTTAAAATGGTCCACAAACAATAAGAAGTCCGAGAGCTTTGATCCAAAGTTCCTGTGTGCACACACGCAGAATAGAAAAATTATTATTATTAATTTTTTTGCAATAATAAGCGAATTAAAATTTTACTAATTTTTACTAAATAAAAGTGGCGGATTATCAAACTAAATTTTGCAAATCTAAACTTTAATAATGATAATTTTTTAAAACTTCTACTTTACTTTCCTCTAAATAAATAAAAACGTTCTGAGCAACTTCTTGCAATTCGATATTTAGAGGTTAAGATTTAACTATATCCCCTGCAAACACTTAGGAAATTCTATTGGAGCCTGGCACTCTTCGAATTAAAAACTAAAAAATCTTTATTTACTGGTAGGCCCAAAATATAAAATTAGATGTTTTGCATTAATCTCTTTTTAATTTTTCTTTAATCAATGATTCATCATATTTTAATAGAATAAAGAGAAGTTTAACTGTATTAAAATCAATCGATTAATCGTTTATAATATATCTACCAAAAAAGTATTGTAGAAATATAAACCACCCCCCCCCCCCCCCTCCTCGTACTTTAACCCGTGAGTCAATACAAAGTGTATCGAATCTAAAAAATGAAAGCTTTCCTTGAGTTTTCTTTTGTAGTAGTTTGGTTTCGTACGGACAAGCTCGCACGATCAAAAAACGCGGCCTACTCATCAGGTAGCTACGACCAAACTACAAAAATAAAATTCTAACTTCATACATTAAGTATGAGGGAAGAATGTATTGACTTAGCGAATCATATTCACTAAATCAAAAACTCAAGGAAAACTCTCGTTTCTGTGTGTGTTATGCCCACACAAATAATAGAGAAATTCACTTTTTAAAGTCGATACACTTTACACTTTGTATTGACTCGACTCTCGGGTTAATGTACTGGGGGGGGGGGGGGAGGGGGGCGATATTTCTACTTTTTTGGTAGATATATTATAAATGATTGGCCTCTTTAATTTTTCTGATTAACAAGTCGAAAAATGTTGTGAATGTCATTATTATTAATATACCTATTTTGAAGCCATTTTTAGTATATCATATAAATTCCAGAAATCATTACATAAAATTTTACCAGTTAGTCATCATTCTCATTATGATTTAGCGTTAGTCAATGGGTTCAACATTATTTGTGGACATTTTTAGAAAATTCTCTTGGATTTTACAACCCTTGCGATACTTCTATACCAAATACCCCTGGGTTATTTGCATATATTATTTCTCATTGAGGTGAGAACCACAATAGAGGTATCAATGCTTTTATGAATTTGTATGATATTCACCTTAAGTTAGTAATTCACTTCACACTTCAAGTATTCCTGGGATTTTAAAATCCAAAAAAATTTTCTAAAAGTTTTCCAAAAATTATGTTGAACCCATCGACTAACGGTACATCTTAATGAGATTGATATTTTTGGTAACAAGCATGTCTGCGGGGACGTAAAAATCCAAAGATTGACATTCGAATATGGTTTCTTATATATGTATATATTGTATAAGACTCATTTTAAAATATCATTTGACCATGGGGTTAGCGATATGAATAACAGGCAATATGTATACGGAATGTTGCAGCACGTATCAATTAAGATTGAATTGTATGGGTGTAGATATAGAGATTGTCTGGTTTGCCGACTCTAGAACAGCAATCCGTATCTTGATCTAAACAACACAATTCTAAAAAATTGGCCCTGAGCTTTGGTCATGGTGATTGAAAACGCCAATCGAATTGGGAATTCAACCTCTTAAATTGAAATGACATATCCGTTGGAATCATAGGAATGCGAGGAATGATTACATTTTCACCTTTGAATGGTGAAAATGTATTCATGAAATTCAACGTTGCTTATTAATTTGTTTACAGCAAGTCGCGTACCGTTGCAAAGCTTTGGCCGGTTGATATTTCGCAACATGTAAACTGGCATGCCGATTTTCAATTGCAGTACGTGCGGTTGCATCCCCTGGCAGATCCAGTGAATTCAAAAATTCTAATGGATAATTAACCGCTTCATCCGCTTCCACAACAGTGTCGACCGACTTGTATATGACTGCCTCGCATTGAATTTTAGGCTGAATAACATTGTTAGGTTTCGTAGACGTCTTTGTTCTTGGCGGCAACAATAGCTCGTTCACTGAACCAACCGTGATTCTTATAATTGGTTTGAATATTGTTAATACTTTTTCAGCAAATTCTTCTTTTGACGTCACTAAATTGCTGAAGTTATGAGGCAATGAAATTCGCCCTAAAGGTCAGATTAACCGGCACTTTTCCGTTCCCAATTTCCAGCAATTGATGTGAGAATATTTCAGCTGATCGGTTGTTTTGCAGCTGGACACGCATATTTGTAGTTAATTTCAGTGTCTTTACGTGTCGCCCGCTGGTATCTATGGAATTACAGGTAATGCTTGCCTGAAATCTCCAGCAAGCAATATGAATGCGTTCCCAAATGGTTTAATATTTCCACGCAAATAATTTGCATTTCTGCAACATTTTTCCCATAGCGCATGCTTGTTCAATGGCAATTTAAAAGTGGAATGAGCATCCACCTGGTAGCAATGTCGCAACTATTCCGGACGACGCAAGAGCTAAGACTATGCCATTTTGGGATTAAATTGCTGCTAAAATCAATGTATGTAATTAGGAACGTTTTACTAGTTCCTCCTGATGCATTTAAGAGAAAGATTTCTTCAACTCGATTATTAACAGTTTGCATTATTTGATCGTAAATGGATTTTTGCTCAACCATTAGCTTAGGAACATTTGATTGCACATACGACAAAAGTTTACCCGTGTTGTAATTTTGTTCACGACGAAATTCTACATCGAACGAAGCAGCAGCAGATCGATTCGGTGGTGGCATTCCCAATTGATTGAGAACTTTGTTCGCGTTTCTTAAGCAAAAATCTTCAATCATTATCAACGCTTCGTTGTAGATTTCTGCTGTGAGGAGCCTTTTACTTAACTCAAAAAAGTAAAAAAAAAAAAAAAAAAAAATCGAATTCTAGTATCGAAAAGAAGACAAAATTTCCTTCAAAAAATTTTTTTTTGAAATGTGTTATTTCACCAAGATACAAGCGTTCAAATCTGGGTATTTTTTCGAAGAAAATTTCTGTTCCGTTTTTTAATTTTCGCAGTATATAAAGCGTGGTCTTTGTAATGGAACTCGAATAATAATTGACACTAGCTGTCGAACAAGCTGAAACCAAATCTGATAATTGCCGATGTTTTAACGGGAAGTGCAGAAAAGGAAAATGTATTCATTTCCAGAATTGAGCTAGCCCCGATCAACATAGAGTCACCGTTTATTTTAAGGCGAAGACAATTTTCGATTAAATTGGTATTAGCAGTGAGAATCAATAAGTTTCAGGGACAGACATTAGAAAAAGTGAACTTTTTACCGGCGGAACTGTGTTTGGCCATGTTCCATTATACGTAGCATTATCACGAATCCGAAAATACTGATTTATTCATTGAAAAGTGCTGCAACAGTCCGTATATATGTATATTGCCCGTTATTCATATCGCCGACCCCAGGAATCGACAATTTGTAATTTTCAGTAGAAAGCCAATACAACAGATATCCTATAGGAACCATATTCGCATGTTGGTTTTTTTATTTTTGTTGATGAGATTTCTTCATTGAAACGAGCTGCAACATTCCGTAAACATATTGCCTATTATCCATATCGCCAACCCAAGGAATCCACCATTTCCATTTGACTTTTTTTATACAAAACCTATACAGTAGGTATTTCAAAAACCCTTATCGTATATGACTCTTTTGACTTTTGTTGAACAAATTTTTCGTTGTAACTTGGTGCATCATACATACATATATTGCCTGTTATCGACCATTTGGCATATTTATTGCAAAGTCTATAGGCTTGTCGTTATATAACCAACCCTAATATTAATTTTTTTGTGATTCTTATTTTATAAGCAACTTTTTTGGAATTTATATGCAACTTGTGTTGCGCAAAATATCGCCTGAATGAATCCAATTTGTACAAACACATAAATACATATTTTTTGTTATTTGGGAAGAATTTTACTTCGGTTAAAAAACAACAGATTACCTATTCCATCCGAGGACTCATTCATTAATTCATTCTTTAACAAAATTAAGAAAATTTCCAATCAATAGAAACTTTTGGGAGTTACAAACACAAATAAATTTCAAACTAAAGCGCTAACTCCTACTCAACTTAATATCAACCCCAACTAAACCCGGAAATGGAACCCAACCCAACCGCAAACTAGACGCCTATAAACTATCTGATATACGAGAGTTATTAGACCTCCAATGCACATCGAAATCCATCATTGCAAAAGGTATTTATTTACTTACTAGAACCCCTTACTTAACTATATGAGTAATTAAGCTAAGAAAATTCTTATAATTATTTTCTATTCTAAAGTTACATATCGGCATATTAAACTAAAACGTCTGAAAGATTGAACATATCGATGATGTATTGTTTTACAAATAAATATGTACATTGTACCAAAAAAAAAAAATCCTCAAGTAGCTTGTATGCATGTACGATCATCAATTATTCCACTTGACTATGTACTCAGAATCAAATAATATAAATCATTGATGATTTTTCCGCAATCCAAAACCAAAATCCTAACTCCATCAATCTAATATTTTCTCATATAGTACATATGTATTTATTATGTACATTTTAATATAGGTTTACATCGATAAAAATGTAGGTACTGTCGATGGTAATCAGTACTCATAAATTACTCATCTGTTAAAACCAAACGCAAAAAAAAAAATCACCCACGGCTTTCATGATACTGTAACATCAATACGCTGTGATTGGTACATACATTTACTCTTCTGTGCCATATATATTATCCGCATGTTGTTATATTTCATGTAGAAACGATGAAATTAAAATATGATTATTTTATTCGAAAAACGAATCAATTAATTTGTAATGCTTATGTGGTTTCATTTTCATCCAAAAAAAATAACGAAACTTCATCGTATACATTTCCTAAAATTAAACATTTAGGCGAATAATACGAATTTTCCATCCAACCAACAATCGAATTGAAATAAATCAATACAAAATATAACATTTATTTCATTTTATGTGATGAAGATGTATTGTATATGGTTTTATTTATTTATATAAATAATATTAAGATGTTAAATACATAAACACTGTCATTAATTTATTTTATTACACTTATAAATATAAAAATGGCAGATGGAATTTTTTTATATGGAAAAAATTATGTTTGTAAGATTTTTGTGGATTTAATTGTTTTGGTGTTTTTTGCGACGAGAAAAATTGACACGGTGCTTGCTTGTCGGCCTATTGTATTTCTATACAACCCAAGCGTTAAAACATGAAAAGAAAAAAAAAACATTTGTTGTTTCGTTGTTCATTTAGTTTCGATCCCGGTCGTAAAAGAAGGTCCTATTGTGGTCAAGCCTCTTTTTATATTTTGGAAACAATTCCCGAGTTTGCAAATTAAACATTAAATTCTAATATAATTAATTGCTGTATTATTTATTGTTATTATTGATTATACATAGGGTGTCCTAAATTGGAAGAGAATGAGATATCAAAAAGCGAAGCTACAAACAAATGAATGATGAAAAAAAGTGAGAGTTGCCTTCGACTGCGAATAATAGTATATTTTTTGTGAAAACAGCTTGTCCTAGTGCTCAGTTAATTCTTCAGCCTTCGATTTAACATTAAAGGCAGGGGCGGATTAACGCCTAGCCACACTAGGGCCCCTTGAATTTTGGGGCTCTTAGTGGTGTGCTCTCTCAGTAGGTAGCCTTTGGTTTTTCAGAACAATTGCACAGTATTTTTGAATTCAGTTGAGGCTAGCGCAAAATTTCTATTTTTTGATTCGTAAGCTAAAACTTCACTAATCTTACTAGAGTGGGTAGGATCGTTATTCTATTGACAGATAAATCACTCCGGCATGTTTTCGAAGGAATAAAGACTATCACTTTTTTATGATAATGATATTTGTATACGTGTTAGTCCGGACGCTTATTAATTTTAAGATACTTTTCGAAAGCCGTGCCAGAAAATGCTTCTCAAACTACACCGTGCTCACCTCTGTGAACATTGCCATCTAAAAGTGTTTTGCGACCAACTCTGTATTATTTGGGGTGATTAGGCTTCATTTCTTTTCCCTCAATTATCTTCCCTTCTAGTTGGTTTTTTAGTTCGTTCTTTTCTGGGTCTGTTTTCGAAATTCACCGCAGATTTGCTGCAATAGCTCCGTTTGTTGCATTTCGTTTGCGATATTTACAAATTATCAGTTTCCTCATTTCTGGTATGCAGCTCTTGTTTCTTATAACATTTTTGGTAACCGTTGTTTTTGTAGGTGAAGAAGTATTTATTTGGTTATCAAGAGCGCAAAGTGGCGCTTTGTTTGCTTCGTTTCATGCACGATAAAGTAGATTGCGGACATTTTATACTCACTACTTTTTCTATAGGTAACTAGCTGATCCGGTAAACTTTGTTTTGCCCAAAATAAATTTTTTGATTGAATTAATTTGGAGCATTCACGATTCCACCCGAAATTTGTTTTTTTGATCGAAAATTATCAATCGTTAACAGATGAAGCAATAATATAATTTCAATTATAGATTGAATGAAACACTTTTTGAATTCAATTGAATTCAATATCCTATATTTATACGGAAAGCTGACCCGACGAACTTCGTTCCGTCCAATATTTGACAAAAATAGAATAAAATCAAGTATTAATTTCATTGAATTCTATTCGTTTGATTGAAACCTAAAAAAACAGAATAGAACATTGATTGTATTCAATTTAAGTATACATGGTACACAACATTTTTTGTTTTCTGTTCCGAAGCATAAATGAAGAGTGAGGATGGTTTCCTAACTCGGGAACACGCCACATATAGCTGGCCGAGTGAAAAGATGACATTTCCAGATTTATGCCGCACACTTCCAGCAACTGCCCTTGTGACTTGTTTATTGTCATCGCAAATGCAAGTTTGACCGGGAACTGAATGCGTTTGAACTGGAATAGCAAATCGGTTGAAGTCAGGGAAATTCGCGGAATTGGCATTCTTTTCCCTTGAACGGCCCTTTCAGAACCCTTGGCACTATCACATTGTTCATTAGTCAGTCGGATTCCATTGCACAGTTTCGGGGCATGAAGATTTTGTAGCATAATGATGACAGATCCAACTTTAAGACGCAAATGATAAGGCGGCATCCAAAAAATTTAGGAATTCCACTGGATAATTGACGACTTCGTTTTCGTTTTCGTCAACGCGATCGATCGATTTATATGAACGCAATTCTCCCGGAATTTGATTTTGAATCGTCCAATTCAAATCATTGACATCAATATTTTTCGCTGCTAAAATTGCGCGTGCGCTCAACCAATCGTAATTACGATAATTTTGACAAATGTTCAAATATACATTAGTGACGAGTTCATCTTTCGTTGAAGTGAATTGGCAAATTTCGTAATCAATGGAATGGTTTTCACGTATCGCCACAAATACGATGTCCTGAGACAAGCGTTTAATTCATCATATTTTCGGACTCACGGGAACTGTTTGTCGGAAGTCGACCGCCAACAGTATCATCATGCTTGTTTTGAAATGTTGCAAACAGAATTTTCGTTGATTTGCCGGTTTATCGGAAGCTTTAGTGCTGAATGTGTCGTTCTTCCACCTTCCAACATTATTGCAGCAATTCCGGTAGATGCGAGAGCTAATACAATGCCACTTTGAGCACGTATTGCTGCTAATATAAATGATATCAGAAACGTTTTCCCAGTTCCGCCGGGCGCATCAAGGGAAAATAGTCCACCGTTTCCATCATCGACAGCCTTCATCAGTTGATCATACGCACTCTTTTGCTGTTCATTCAACAGTGGAACATTTGTTTGTACTTATTGTTGCAAAGTTGTCGTGTCGTAAGCACGCTCGCGTTCCAATTCACGATTCAATACATCTCTATGAATATGAATTTAAGTCAATAGTTTGCCACTCATAAGCAAACACAAATCTTCAATCAGCACTAACGCTTCATTATAGATGTCATCGTTCATTTGCAATTCGTAATTCCCTGTCGCGACTCGAAAACGATGCAAAATGTCTTCTGCGATGTCATCTTTGTACGTATCCCATAATTGACGTGGATTTGAAGGCTGACATGTCGAAATGATTATAGCGAAAAGTGTACGAACTTGATTAGCAGGCGAAGAAGCTATTGCATCGTCTAGCGTTTCGTTCCAGTGATTGTCGTGTTCAAGCAATTGTAACTGTTGACATGCTTCTCGAAATGTTGCACACACCGTACCATTCACAGTCCGCAATGACTTAAATGAAGTTGAACCGCGCACATTAACCGAAAGCCAACGTAGATAGAAGCAATCGTCGTTCTTTGGATGAATTGTGTAAATTCGTCCCAATGTATCAGTTGAAAACACACCTGGATATCCATCTACTGGTTGGCCTTGCATCCTACATAACCATTTCTTCGACGATGCATTCCATGCGTAATATCGAGACATATTCGAGTAAAGCAATGTTCTCGCAAACGGATCACTGGTGCAAGTTGAAAAAAACTCGTTAATCGATCCATGTGTTGTCAACCACGATATCCGCTCCTTTTAATTGAGTGATGAATGTTCTGCCATTGTCATCTGGTAAGCGACGCCGATAGAGTGGATATCCATCGTTTCCAGTTTGAGTTTCCGAAATAAAAGCACGTGGATCTATCTCAGGATCAGGAATTTTGGTGGAAATAATGTCATCAATTTGGTCTGGTGTAATTTTGTCCACCATCCAAAAAAGAATGTGTGCGTGTGGCAAACCTCTTTTCTGCCGCTCAAGCGAATACATCCAGCATCAAACAGTACCGTATACACGTTGTTTCGCAATGGAGTCGATTAAACATCTGAGTTTTTGATTGAACACTCGTACACGTCGTGACGATCGCTTGGTGATTGACCGGGATGCAATAACTGCGTAATCTCTGGCCATTTTGTATTGCAAGTAAACGTCACAAACAAACCCGGCCATCCATAATTGCGCACGTAAGTCATCGCGTCTTGGGAGTACTCGTGCATGTGTCTCGGACTGCCAATGTATGTCGATGGCAAAATTGTAAGTCGATTAACATCTTAATATCTGCGTCGCTATTAACCGCGTCTCGCAAATGTATATATTCCTCAAATCGCAACTTCGCCTGATTGAATCGAATGTAATTGAGTCGTTCTGTCTCAACCTAACGTACATATGAACTGCATATTGTTGAAACAATTGGCGATATCTCAGTAACTGGTTGTCAATGTTTTGGCGAATCATCATTCGATATGCGTAAAAGTTCACTGAACTGACCTTTTTATTTGTCTCTACCCCTAAAAATGTACAATTTATGAAGTGACAATCAAAAGTGTTTTTTTTTGTACCAACCATTGGCCGGATTCATCATGTTGTATCTCAAGTGATATCCGTCTTCACCATGGAAGAACATAAGCGGATATTGGAGTGCGTCATACGATCGATGTGTCTCACTTATTCACTGTAGTGCGTTTCCAACAACAATTGATATATCACTAACTGTAGGTGCATTGTATTGTCGTTCATGAGTTGCTGCTTGTCGTTTGTCCGCTTTTATGACAATACTGTGATCATCGGATGGCATCTGTTCCATCGAAGTCGTGAACAGTTTGATGAGCTCATTGTGTTCGTGTAACATTTGCTGCAATTGCTGGACTATTTCTCTTTTTGTTGTATTAAAGATAACACAACGACGATTTACTTCATCATGTGAATCTCCAAGAAAGTATATTTGCAGATATTTGTATTCTTGATCTAGATGCGGCAACAGCGATCCAGCAAGATGAAAAATTTGCCCATGAATCTGTATAGTTGGAGGCAAATTCTGTAATTTTTGTCTTTTGTTGGCAAGATAAGTGTTAGAAGATAGGGGCAAGATAGGAGAAAACTGTTGTTCTTGTTTACATTCCATCGAAAAAATTTACATTTAAAATCATTTTGTCACACGTCACTAAGCAAGACGTGCGGCGACTAATAAGTCAATAATGCGTAAAAGCAGAGGTTTGGATCATGGAGGAAATCAGACGTATTGGGCATGCGACATAGAATAAGCCTACTTTTCACCCTTTTTGTTTAGAAAATTTAGTATTGGTTAAGCCTGAACTTTATATTTTCAGAATACTACCGAACCTTCAACTTTTGAGATGAGATAGGGCAGAAAAAAGGGGCGGTGGGGTCTGTATGTTTGTGAAATCCACACGATAACCGCAACTATTGTGCATAAATTTTACAGCCCTAGGTTAGAAATGTTACTAGTAGAGTGTAGAATAAATTCCACTAAAATATTAGTTTGTGTTGTGTACAGTCCACCTAACAAAAATTGCTGTATTGAATTAGAAGAAATATTAAACAATTTCTGTAATTTATTTAAATATTATTGTATGTGGTGATTTGAACCATAATTTGCTAAATTCAAACTCCTCCACTAGAAATTTTAAATTGTTATTGAACAGCTTTTCATTGGACGTTATTAGCAAAGAACCCACGTATTACTCGAAAGCTACCGCATCTTCCTCTCTGTTAGACTTGGTAATTACTAACACAAGTAAAATACGTTTCGTTAATCAAATTGGTTGGGTCGGATCATGATATGTTGTGTTGGGTTTATGACCATCCTGGGAATACTACGCCTATTATTATTGAATTCAGAGATTACAGTAAGTGTGATATAGGTAGAACTCTGATAAACTGTGTTTCTATGGACTGGGATCCAATTTATGCGTAAAGTGACATCGATGATAAAATGGGGTATTTTAATCAACAAATTATAAATTGTTTTACGCGGTACGATCACTAATAATAGTGATGATTGTGCATCCTTATCGTATTCTTTCGATGGTGACTTCTTATTTATTAATATTGATATAGAGGAGCTTAGACATGCATTGTTCACTATATTAAATCTAACTCCGTTGGTCTTGACGATGTATATTTAAAGTTTGTTAAAGTAATCTCCCCCTTATCTCTTAAATATTGTTAACATAATAATCACGTCTTCTAAATTTCCGGCGAGTTGGAAAATTGCAAAAAATAATTCCTATTCCTAAAAACAATAACCCTAAAGATCCTATAAACATATTACAGGGTTTATCAAAAGTTTTTGAATGGATATTACAGAGACAAATTGTTTCACATTTTAATCAAAATAAGTTATTACATAAATTTCATTCTGCGTATAGGCCTCACCATAGCACTGAGTCCGCCAAGCTGAATGGTGTCGATGGCATTAGAAGGGAAATGGATCTTAGCCAAGTATCTGTGTTTATTTTACTGGACTTTAGTAAAGCCTTTGACTGCCTGAACCATAATCGCTTAATCAGAAAACTTAAAGCAAATTTTAATTTTGACTCAACCTCGTGTCGGTTGATTTTTTTGTACCTTACCGGAAGATCGCAAGAAGTACACACTAATAGCATAGACATTCATACTAGATTTCTCATTTCATAGTAACTAAAGGAAAAAAACAAAAACTTCTGATAATTCCAATGTATCGTTGTGTTGTGTATTTTATAAGGAAATGATTTTAGAATGCGTTGCAAATATAATACGTATATGCAATACATCAATAACATTTGAATGGAAAATTTTTATTTTTTTTTTGTGTTTTTAGTCAAATGAGACATCTATTATGAATGTCTATGCTAATAGTATAAACATTTCCAAGTTTGTTAAATCAATAGTGGGATATAGTATTTCTGATTACCTTGTTTATCGTGTTTGTTTATTTATTTTCAATGTGCTAAACTCGAGATAGCCAACTTATCTATCTGAGAAAATGGTACAACTTTGATCATCTATACAGAATAATTTAGCTTACCTAGAAATAAGACAAGGATTTTCTATTCTTCATTGTTTGACCGGGGAGTTTATATGTGGAATATGCTACCATCTAATTTGAAAAATGCTGCGTCGTCGAATAGTTTTAAAATGAAATATTATCAGACTTATAATATTGTATGCTAAAAAGTATCTTATGTGAATCTGCATTGTTTTATTCGAGTTTTAGGATATGGTCTATTTGTTAATTTGTAGCTTTTATATTGCATATCTCTTTCTCGAAAAGATGATCATTAGCTAAGGGAAAAACTACTAATTCAGCAGTACCTATACGGGCACAATTTTAGTTCCAAATTATGTCACTAATATTGCTTGGGGGAGCCAGTTGTATTTAGCAGACTGTCTGGCTCAATCGCCCCCATACCTACTTATGTGCTTTCCTAAGATCCTCGACCTATAAACACTGCCATCGTAGATTTGCAGTAACCAGATGTTGATTACTGTCTATGAATTTGGTAGCCGACCGATAAGATATTATGTCTTAGACTATTTTAGCCCGTCATCTTCAAATTAACATGTGATTAATGTGCCTTCGGGAAGTTTTGTGTGGATGGGTCCATGTTTCCAAATGGATCTTCTTGTGTTGGAAGAATGTGCTAGCAGCTCTGAGATCGTATGCTATCGCAAAGTACTTCACTCTCACCACTATCATTCTCAATTTCGTGTCGGTAGTATGAATCTATCTTTCCCATATAAATCAGTATGATTTTGCCAACACTTGCATTAAAGTCACGATGTCATTGCTCAGTTATATATCCCTTCAGATCATCCAAATTATTGTAAAATGGGTCTTTATCGTTGGGTTATCTAACTTTAGCGGCGCTTGTATGGCGCAACCATAACGCATACACAATCAATTAGCGACTGACTTGAAATCCAAGACAGCCGCCTCTGGGACACAGGCACATACCCTCCACTTTTGTGCCATCAAGTTTTTATCAGAGCAACGGATACTAGCCGATACTCTTTCGCGCTTGTGATAATGTCTTTAAAAGTGCCGATTCCAAATCTCACATCACGGTACTTTAGCGGGAGTTCGGTATTGTTTTCGGTATGAAGTTTAATAGTTATTTATTTCATACTATACCGAAAATCAATGATTACGTGATTGATTTCTATCCGAGAAATGAATTATGACGGTACAGAACAAAAGTGTCCGGAAAACGAGCTATTACAGTACAGAAAAAAAAAAAACAAACAAAAAAAAAATAACTAAGGTAACTTGATAATTTCAAAATCATTTGGATTAATTTTCTTTAAATTTCAAATTCATGTTTTAGGTACTTTAAAATTCAATTTTAAATGAAAAAATCGAATTAATGTCCCATGTAGTATGAAATAAAACGTTGTACGTTACACGTACGCTAAATGATCGTTACAGTAATCGTTCAAAATTCTATAAACGTCGAACTCGTACTGTAATAACTCCTTTACCGCCCTTGTGACGTAAAGTTATTTTTAAGTAGATGTGAAGAAGAAGGTGCAGGTAAAAATTATCTCAATATTCCACCATATTCACTTGGAAATCACCTTTTGAATTTCGATTACTTTTTCAAGTCGATTCAACCGGGTAATAATTTATTCACTTTGTTTAAAATATCTGTGAGCACTTACAATAAGTATTAACATTGGTTAAGACTTAAAATATGTACGAATTTTACCTTAAGATTTAATAACTTTTTATGAATTTCTTATGTAGAAAGATTCAAGAATAAAGCCATTTTCAGCATTTAAACAAAAACTTTAAAACCAAACAAAATACATTCTTCTCAGATTAATTAAACGAATATAGTAAAATGTTCAAGAGAAGTACAGTTAAATACAAAGAGCTTTATTATACAAAAAAGCTTGAAGAAAAATTAAGGCATCCTTAACAAATGTGGTATATTGTCAAAGGAATATTATTGAATACAGTTAGCCCAGTGGCAAATAAATCAAGTTTTGGAAGTAGCTAATATCTTTGTTGAGTTTTTTACAAATGTTGAATCAAAATTTTCTAGCGACTATCCTCTTAACTGTAAATACAATCAGCCAATAATCGAGATAAGTAGTAAAATTGATATATACCTGTGTAATATTGTGCATAAGCAAGGTTGAAGTAGAAAACATAATTGACAGCCTAAACGCCAATACAGCAACCGGTTATGATAAGGTATCTATTAAATACTGAGAGTCATCATAGTACACCACTTTTAACTAGTTCAATGAACACATGAGTGAAGGACAATCATTTCTCACCACTTTTAAAAATAGCCACAATAACTCCGATTTTTAAGGCTGATAACATATTTGATGTTGGATATTACAGACCAATATCTGCACTCCCAACGATCACTAAAATATTTAAGCGTATAATCTGCAGTAAAATTCAATAATATGCGAAAACCTCAGCTTCAGCAACATTAACACTACTAGAAACCTTGTATTAAAGCATCGAAAAATGACAGATAACTAGTTTTATGTTTCTTGACCTTAAAAAAACTTTCGGTTGCGTTAATGATGAAATCTTGAAACAATAACCTTTATGGCTTACAAAATATTACCGAATTAGTAACAAATTATCTCTCAAATATAGATACCATTATGTACGATTAGGAAAAGTGTAAATTGACCTGGGGTACTCCTCAAGGGGCAATATTAAGACCTATTTTATTCTTAATTTTTATCCACGATATATTTTCACTAGACATACATGGTAGAATGCATCTCTTCGCAGAATATATCACAATAATCTACGGATGTAATAATATGTCCTAATTGAAGGATAAGATAGCTGGTTTAATAAAGGTAAACAACTGGATCTATAACAGTAAACTGAAGTTAACAGGCATTCTCGAATATGTTAATTTCTCTAGCATACGAGTAAAACGAACAGACAATTACACTTCTCTCGGTCTAAAGCTTACCTCTCAATTGTGTTGGAAAGACCATATTAATAGCCTTATGTTAAAAATATCTCCTTTTATTGAAGTTCTTAAAAGGGTAAATCGATATATTCCGTCTGAATTAAGCAATAACATATACTATAGTTATATGCATTTGCATTTACTATACATGACACAAACATGGGGATCTACTTCTCAATATCAAATAAGTGACCTGCAAGTATTGTAAAACAAAGCTTTAAAGGGGATTAAAAACTTGCCAAGGCGTACTTCCTCAAAAACCTAATTTTATTAAAATTCCAACATTTCTACAAATTAGAATATTGTTCAAAAATTTATGTTACTTGATGATCATTTAGATATTAAAATAAAAAAAGAAGGAAAACCCATTACAGGTAATTTTGTCGGCACCTGGTATATTAATGCTCTATTTAAATAACCCTTTTTGATTTTGAATTTGTTTACATTTTTTTTTTTTTTTTGATGAAAAGTCGTACACAAGGTTAGATTGGGCTTCCTGACATGCGTGTAACACAATTTTAGAGAGGTTTAATTATCACCCTTGAACAAATTTCAAACAAAACTGTGTACAATTAAATTAGTTATTTAATTAATTATCGTTTATTTTCATTTTAACAGAATCTGTCAAAAAAGTTTTTTTCTATATAATACATTTACATGAAATTTTCATTACCTATAATTATTACTTTTTATGTATAACATGGAAACTTTTTATTTCATCTCTCGCTGTGTTGAAACTTTTTCATTGCACGTATAAGTAAGATTAACTTATATAATTATGTACACATAAAAATAAAATACAAAATGGCAGGTTAACCTCGGATGACGTGTACAAGGATTGCTCTATTATTAAATCATAATTTATGTAGTGATTAAGTCATTCTCAAACATACTTTAAAACCATATTACCAAATTGGTATACTGCTGTGTACATAATTACATATACATAAACTGAAATACTCATCCCAATCAAATTTTTTATTTCGAAATAAATTAATTGACTTGAAATAATACAATTAATTTATAAATAAATAAAATTGCTTTATAGTAGACAAATTATGATTTTAGATAAAGAATATACAGAGTTCATTTATTTGTCTTCTGTTCGTATAAGATAATCTCATTTTATTTTGAAAAATTAATTAAGTAGAACAACAACAATAACAAAAAAGAACTTTAAAATATTTTTATATTTTAGTTTATATTTATACAAATTAATTTTGATTTACTTATACATACATATATAAATATTGAACAAGTATGTAATTAAGAAAATTAGAAATGGGGTTAAATTGAGTACCTAAATCTATTGGAATTTATTTGTGAGTTGTTTAACCCAGTTGAGTCATATTATAATTATATTTGTAGTGCGATTTGGCATATGCAATTCTCATTAAATTTAATATAATTGGAATAACTTATTAGGTCCCTGAATAACAATTTGCCTCCAAAATCTAAAATTAGAATTTGAAAATTTTGATATTGTTGAGCCGCCGCACAGTAGTTAATTTTCATAGATTCGCGATCGAAACAATTTTTACTTTTTCTTATGACGCAGACATTCACATATTATATCCACCTATGATTCGTTTATGTTTTACATAAAAATTATGTGAATTTAGCCATGATAATAAGATATAAGTATACATACATATGAACCTTTTATTTTGAAAGTGACTTAAGTCCATATTTTGTTAAAACGAGGTAATGAAAGAATAGAAAAACAATAAATGAAAAAACATATGGGATTTTGAATTATCTTATTTCTTGCACAGGTGTTAGAGATTCATTTTTTTTTGTTTTGACAATAAATTATTTACCGTTAGAAAGATTATACTGTTATTTATCTATTGTTATCATTAAGTTGATTTTTTTGAAGAATGGACTTAGGCCACTTTCAAAATAAATGGCTCATATATAACTGAAATATGAAAATTTTCCAATTTATATGCCGGTGTTAAACTTAAAATAAAAATGCGACTAATGAGGGTGAAATGTAGCAGAAATGTAAAAATAAATTACAGAACCAAATAAATGGAGGAAAGTACAATCATTTAACAAGCTATTGGTACCATCAAACATATGTTATCTGTTGATTATTGTTGGTTTTTATTGCTGGGTTGGTACTGTTTTGGTTTGTTGTTTTTTTTTTTGGTAATTCTCATCAATATGGCCGTCACTCGTTTCAAATTCTTGTTCTAATGAATATTTTTATATGAAGACGGTTGCCCGCCCAAAGAATTTGAAAATTCTTCAATTATCATTAAGCGGCGAAAAACAGTATAGAACTCCGAAAGCAAAAATCTTCTGTGGAATTTACGTTTGCCGCAGCAATGAAGCTACATGAACATGGAGATGCAGATGCGGCAAAGTTTTTCACCGAGATAACTACTACAACTCCTACAAGGACTTTCCGAATTTTAAAACGTTGGCAGACTCCTAAGCATGATCAGTCTTCTTATTCTGTGGAAGAAACTGTCGCAATGCTTGTGAATTTGAATTTGTCATGAGAGCAATATGTAATCTTGAGATGTGGTGCAAAATAATATTTCTCTCAGAAACCTCTTCTATGATTTATCATATTTGTAAGGTGAAAATATCGCACAAGATAACCTCTGCACGTTCACAACAAATTGATAAAGAAACTCTTCAATTTGGAGTATCTGTGCTACATGCCTACATAAGACGACTTGAATGTCTACTTCACATCTCCTACAGGCTGAAGCTTAAAGTTTGGAATGTCAATGTGCTCATTATTAGGTCAAGAGATTTAAGTTTATAATTCTTGATAGAACAAACAATGCTCAGACAGATAATTAATAGCATCTGCATTTTCAGGTTAAAAAAAACCATTAAGAACAATTTGACGCGCGAAAAAAATTAATTGAGACTGAATTCAGAAGGAAAATGGGACTCTTAGTCGATATCCCAAAATCAGGATTTGGGACAACAAATGATGGCAACACGGCGAGAAGGATTTTCGCAAACTCAGATTTATCAGCAGAAATTACTGATACCAGCATAAACTTCTGTTTTTGCTAAATATTTAATATTGTACATTATATTGTTAATAATTAACAATGTACGTTGTTAAATAATTTAAATTTAATAATTCGTAAACTGGTATTAGTCGGCCATTTACCGCCTTCAAGTTAACCCACTGTTTCATTCCAGGAACATTTAAAATTACAGCACGCTAGTAAAAATCTCTTCCGTTACACTATAGATCAGTTAAACACAATAAGCTAAACTCGATTAGCTAATCCACCAGTAAACCAATTAAATTGAAAACTAAGCTTTGGCTAGTGTTACGAATTTGTGTGATCGGTACTCGTTTGTATTCGAAAATACACCAAAACACAAAGCAACTCAAACAACTATTAACAAAATTATCAAATATATTGGTTTAATTAATTAAAATTATCAGACTTATTTTATGTACTACAAAATTTAAGTACGAGTTCTTTAAAATGTCATTGATAGTATGACATTTGTATTAGAACAGCGCAACTTATATTTACAAAAGGTAGTAGCGCCACTTGTAATTCTCGTTAAAAAGCTATAAACTTCAAAATATTGAGAGATTAGGTCACTAATCTCGTTTAGTCACTAAATACGAAATAAAATGTTGAATTTGACACACTATATCTATAAAATCAGAAATTCACTAATCTCGTTTTATTAAACCCTAGTTGGTCAGCGGTATCATATTGTTTAAGTAGCTATCAAATTTAAGGGTTATACCATGGTGCAAAACTCAGTTTGTCCACGACTATCTTATAATATACATATATTCATTATACTTTTGTTTCTTCAATTATAATGGTATTCATTATTCACTGCTAGTAGTAATTAATGATTGAAATATTCGGTATTACATTAAATATATTCCTGAAATTTCTTAAACTCAAAAGGCAACTACAGTAAAACCTTCAAAACGTCAAGTTGACCACTTACTGTCATTTCGTTGGATACTCCACATAATATTTTTGAAAAAGTTCCTTTTATATTGATACAATTTATTCTATTAAGTAATGTCAAAAAATTTGCTTTTCTTATGTGACCAAAAGCCCTTCAAGATTTAAGATTTTTACAAAAAAAGAAGAGATGCTATATTCGAAGCACCTCCGCTAGGTTTTACCTAGAATATGTTTTACCTAGAATATGTTTTACACCAATTATGCCTTTTAATTGTAAATAAGGTTAGGGCTGATAAAATAAAAGGACAGAGGATGACGTGTGTTTCACTAATCAGTGAAGAATTCGCTCATTATTCACCCATTACTCAGGCATTATTCACTCCGTATTCTCTAATTAGTAACTCATTATTCCTCATTATTTACTCATAATTCATTTAGTATTTACTCATTTTTCACTGACGTGGACATGTTTTTCTAATAATTCATTTCTTTAATTTAATGGGGTAGGGGTTGTGATTCTCATCTTGTGACTTATCCGATATTCACACAATATTTACTCAGTATTTTTTCATTATTCGTGCAATAATAAACTCAGTCATTCGCCCAATATTCAGTAGGATTATGCATACATTATTCCTTGTTATTCTGTCATTGTTGAATACCTTCATTATTTACTCATTGTTCACAAATTGTTCACACATTATTTAGGATGAATATTAAATTCACTCCTTGTTTACTGATGAATTCTCTCATTATTCACTCAGTATTTCTTCATTGTTCCCTATTTATTCACTGGACGTCCATTTTTTATTCAATCATTAATCTTTATTCACAGACTATTCATTCATGATTTATTCATATTCTCTGATTATTCACTGAATGATGAATGGTTAGTAATGAAACAAGCGACGAATCGATAATTCAAAATAAACAGCAAATGATGACTGTTTAATGAGTGAGGAAGCAGTGAATAAAGAATATCAGTGAATAATCAGAGAGTAATGGGTGGAAAATGAGTGAATAATCTGAGAATATTCGTTGAATAATGAATTTTATTATTGTCAATTATTATTGTGATTTGCTCTTTTTCACCAATAATTATCTCTTTATTCTACTTTTACAGTCGTCAATGGAGAATTAGTGGTAGATCTGACAGGAAACTCAGCTTCAGTTTTTCTTGCCTTACGTTCTGTAGGCATGATTGTTGGGGAGGGCAGGGGGCACATTGCAATTTTTTGCTCATACAATTGCACGATAAGAAATTTTGTTAAATATTTTAATTTTCGACACTGTTTTTCATTCAATATACACTCTACGAATTAATTCATCGTACGTTCTAAATAATTGAATTTTCGAATTGGCTTTTCAAGCAAATAAATCCTGCTTATACTGTAAATTTAAAAAGGGCAAAAAATTCAGACAGAACTAATATAAATTTAGTTTATTAATCTACTTTTCAAGGCCGAAAATAAAAAAACTTTACATTTGTATTCTTTTGCGAACAAATTCATCGTACGGTTGTTGTTTTTATCTAACAACACCCGTGCGTCTTTTGTTTTTTCAATATTTTTGTGATAGAATAGTTAAGTATATTGTAAGACATTAAAGCTACACGTTCACAAAACTCCTTTTATCATTTTGAAGGCCACACGAACAGAAACCAGTATTGACTTCCAAGAAGTCGTTATCAATAAGCATTTGGAAGGAAAACCGTTATCTTCCAAGTTCAAAGTTAACCAAAAAAATTAAATCTTCATGCTCATTGTAGAAACATATAAAAAGACAGGTAGTGTTGAATAATTAAAAAGAACTGGTCGCGCGCGTACTCTTACCGAGAAGGAATAAAGGGTAGTATGGCGTTATGTACGCAAAGAGCAGCGAATATTAAGTTCAAAATTGCTAACAATGCTACACCAGAATTATGGAGCAGATGTATGTTAACGTACAAACCAGAAAACATTAAACTGCTACGGGTAATTTTCCATAATGGTCAGAAAAAAACACTTATTAGTGAGGTAAATAAAAAGAAACGCATCGAGTTCGCTAAATCACACCTGGATGCTGAATTTTCATTCTGGAAAGAAGTGATATTTGCCGGCGAAATTAAGTATAATATATTTGGATATGATGGACCATCAAACGTATGGTGCAAGAAGGGAACAGCAATGGAAACAGCAAATTTTCGTGGTACGGTTAAAAACGCTGGAGGAAATGTACTCAGTTGACGGTGTACCGCGGGTTCGAAAGTCAGAAATTTGATATTTATTGAAGGAAATATGGATAAAAGGATGTATTTGAACATTTTGAAAGCCAATTTGCACGAATCGGTAGACAAATTAGAACTGGCACAAAATTGGGTCTTCTAGCAAGATGACAACTCGAAGCACATAGCGACAATTGTTCGAGACTGGTTGCAGTAAAACACCCCTAAGCAGCTACATTCTCCTCCACAAAATCCGGACCTTAATCCCATAGAGCATCTGGGGGATTGCAACTAAAAATACACACAATTACATCTAAGGCCACACTGAAAGAGGCAATAAGATATGATTGAGTTCGGGTGCCGCCAGAATTCACCAAAAATTGGTTTCGTCCATGAATAACAGACTTAAAGCCATTCTAGATGTCAAAGGAGGCCTACCCGTTATTAATAAAAAAAAAATTTTTGTGTTGAATAATGATTAAATTAATCGTACGATGAATTTGTTCGCAAACAAAGGAATACAAATGTAAAGTTTTTTTATTTTCGGCCTTGAAAAGTAGATTAATAAACTAAATGTATATTAGTTTTGTCTGTATTTTTTGTCCTTTTTAAATTTACAGTAAGCAGGATTTATTTGCTTGAAAAGCCAATTCGAAAATTCAATTTTTTAGATCGTACGATGAAATTATTCGTAGAGTGTACATATGTATATACAGTTTATCACAATCATTTTGTTAGTGGATTGACAGATTTCAGATAAGTAGACAAATTAATAAACAACTCAAAGTCCGGCTCTCTACACACTGGATTGATTTGCGCAGGGCATTGATAGTAATAGTGATATCCAAACCAGTTATAATCTTTCTCCTATGTTTTGTCGATTTCGAGTTATTAACGAAATGTTGATCTACTTTATTTGAGACATCGGTGTTTCTTACCATTAACTGTAATCTAAAGCTGCATTAACTCCTTTTTATATGAAAAGAAGACCGCTCTAGATGTATTATATCCTACGAGTGCGTATTCAGCAAGTGCGCTAACATGTAGTCGTTATCAGATATACCCATCAATATTGAATCATTGCACATGGTATAGAAAGATTATTATAGACTGTTTTATGGCTGCATTCATCAATTTGATTCAAGTATTTTGCTGCAGACTCATCAGTATTTGATCGGACTACTATAAAATCTGCGCGCTGTTGACCGTTTTTCGAGAGCCCAAATAATTACATATTTTATCGTCTTTCTAATTTCTAATATTAACACAGAGTGTACTCACGAATAGGATGGAATAAATATTCGAACAAAAATTTTAATGTCTAATAGCACTGCCCTTTAGGTTCTAAGTCCGCGTAGTTTTAACTTATTTATACGAGACAGCACACTCCGTATACCGTATTATCGGAATAATAATGGCATTTTGAATTAAGCTCGCGAGTTGAATCATGAGTGTTGAATTTTAACAACAAGTAACTAAAGTTGTCTCTTTTTCACGTAGTCTTACGTTAGTGGCTCGTATCACGGATGCAAGCTCGCTGTTTTTCCTTAAACTAATTACTTCTATACAGCACCCTAAACACTTCAGGACACTTCAGATGTCATTTTAAAGAGGTTTCATTGTTTGAAATATTTAAAATCGGTAAATTGCTTGAAATTCTTGAACCCTTGAGATTCGTGAAACTCTTAAAACTTAAATATTTTGTTGGTGAAGTTTTTTAATTTGCCTAAATTTCAACATTTATTAGAATGCTGGATATTCTTTCATAAATTGATTATAAATTTAGGAAACTATTAAAATGTAAAATCGTGCAATTATCTAAAATAACGTAATTCTTGAAATTGTATTAAAATATATCCCAAATTTGTAAATTTATTTTTAAAATTTCTAAATGTATTTCTTGAAATTCTAAAATTATTAGGATCTATAAAATTCTTAGAATCTTGTTATATTTATGAAAATTCTCATCTGTATTCATAAAATTATTGTTTAAATTTTGAATCCTAAAATTATCTTGCTTCTTGTAATTCTTTTTAGAGCGCTGAAGTATACAAAAAAAAAAAATTAAATTTTAAAAAGTAATTCAACCTTTATACAATTATTTTCAAAAGTGATTTGTTGAAATTAATAAGATTTTAGAATCCTCAAAATTTTGAGAACCTGAAATTATTAAAATTCTAAACAGTTTTCTTTAATGTTTTAAAATTGTTAAAAAAATTTAAAATCTTTAAACGGTCGAAATTCAACTTTAGTTTAGATACTTATGTTTTTAGAAGTTGATTCACTTATTAGATATGCTGAAATTCACAAATTTTTTAAAAACGTTATTAGAATTCTGAATTTTCTCAAATCATTCTTTACTAACATTTTTATAAATCTCTCAGGAAAATGATGAAATTCTTAAAATTTGGAATCTACTGTTTAGTTAAATTTATGTAATCCTTGAAATTCCACAAATTTTACTAAAAAAAATCTAACATTTGTGAATTTATATTCAACATTTCAAAGTGATTTCTTGAAAGTCTAAAAATGTTCGCATTCTTAAAAATTCTAGTGTTGGAGTATGATGAGCTAAAAATAAATTGAATTTATAATATTTTTTTTGTATACATACACACATTTGAATTATATAGTAAACTTAGCTTTTTGATTCTATAATAACTGTATCTTGTTGACAAATCCCAATAACATAATTATTATTGTCAAATTGATTAATTAGGGTCACATAAAATGTTATGGTCAATATTTTATATTATAGTAAATTATTATTATTTGGTCTCTACCGGAATATAAGCAAAGCTTATTATTAGGATCGCTTACCAATTATTATTATAATAATATTAGGCACGAATAATAAGCTTCTCTTATAACTTAAAAATTGTAAAAATCAGCAAATAAATATCATTGTGAAAAGAGAACTCGGCGAGTGATTATTAATTTTTTACGAAATTATTTTTGGAGCTAACCAATAAAACGTACCGCAATTAAATTAAATAAAGTTTATTTATTTTGAGTTTACTGCAAATACATTTTAATTCGTATTCCACCCATCTGGGATAAGCCTGCAATTCATCGCGTCAACATCTAGAATCCTAGAAGTATTCAAATCTGTCTTCTTAAAATTTTGGAATTTTTAAAATGTTTGAAAATTTTAAAATGTTCGAAATTTTTAACCCATTTAAACTATTTGAAATTGATTAAGTTCTTAAATTCTCGAATTTCTTGAAAATGTATTATTTTCCATTCAAAAAGTTATTAGAATTCTGGTTTCCTCAAAAACTTTAAAAACTCAGAAAATTTCTTATAGTTCTTAAAATTTGGTGAAATTCTTTAATATGGTAATTTATAATTATCTGAAATTATATTCAATGCTTAAATATCTTGAAAGTTTTAAATATTTTATCATCAGTATCACCTCAGAACAATCATTTAAAAAATTTTGAATTTAAAAAAAAAATTGTTTACAAGTGTTGACTCTAGAAATGTTTTCTAAAACATATTCAATTGCTTTTTTTTTCAAAATTGCCTAACTCTATTTAAAATAATAAAATCCTTAAAAGTAATTTAAAATTTTTAAATTTATTTTCAAAATTTCGAAGAGGTTCTTTAAAATATTAAAAATTTTCGAATCGCCGAAATCCCTAAAATTCTTCAGAAATATTCATTTTTATTGAAAAAGTTATTGAAATTCTTGAACTTCACCAAATTTTTAAAAATTCAGATTTTTTTTTAAGTTTTTAGAATTTGTCGAATAATTTAAAAAGATTTGCGAGTCTTAAAAAAAATGAAATATGAAAATTTATTTTCAAAGTGTAGTTTGCTAAATATGTATTTCTCGTATTCCTTAAATTATAAACATCAAGGAAAAAATGAGTTCTAAAAACGTAAGGTTTTAAAATTTATTTAAATTCGTGTAATTCTTAAATGTTTTAAAAATTTCAGTTTCTTTAAACCTTTGCAGTGTTTCAAAAATTTTAAATTCCTTAAATTGAACTTAAATTAATTTATTAAAATTTCGGGAAATCTCGAGATGTTTTATATTTTTTATATTACTAAAATGTTATCAAAAAAATACTTTTATTGCATTGAAATTTATTTCAAGTTTCCTGGCGAAGTAACATTTATTTAATTTTGAGTTGAAGTACCGACCGAAGAATAAACAGTTGATATTTCGAAATTCACAAAAGTTACAAAATTATGGTTCATAACCCTCTCAGACACCCGCATCCCCCGATCCGTATGGAATCTCCACTAAGTTGACAAGGCCCGAAAATTCTATGTTGTTACATCAAAAAAAAAAAAAAATCGACATCAAGAGTTATTCAGCAATATAGCATCGCCAATTGTAATACTAATAACCATACTGATGAAATGAATTTTGCTGAGGTAGTACGGAAAATTCTTGTTTGTTATTACTGGCGGACCTATACGCAGTTAGAATGAAAAACAAGCGGATGGCAGATTTTTAGCAAAAAACAGTATACAATTTGCCTCCGGGCTTCTTGATGGAGAAGACTAGACCCATACTCCCTATAGTTTTAATGAAAAAATCAGTAAACGGCCTTGTTTTTGAGATAAGAACTTCATTTGTTCATTAATTCGAATTTGATTTGAATAACTTTAGTCTTGCAGATTTTAGTTCTGCAAATTTAGTATCGACTAAATATGAACTTACAAGAAAATTTGTTTCTTAATGCAATGATGTCACATTATGGTTTTATCGAATTTAATTTTTTTAGATGTTGGTGAAAAAATTAAATGAGAATTTGTTACTGTAACGAAAATAATCGACTTTGATTGTTTTTCTTTAAGTCAACCGATTAACCGATTGATCGAGATTTGTGAATTATGTTTTTGTTTTCATGTCTATTTAGTATTTAAGAATATTTCGATGAAAGACATTAAATAATTAGCCAAAAATTCCAATATTTTATTCAACAAAATTCTTATTTTACAAGTACTTGCAAGATGATAACAGAACTAGGATAATCCAAATTCATCTTCCCATATCTGCGTTTAGATCCAACAAAGTCAAATTCCATTAAATACACGGTTGTCGAAATCTGTTCCTATACGTATAGCCTAAACTCAGTTGAGGAAAACAAATTTCCAAACTTCCAAAGAATACAAGTTACTTGCATTTGGAGACAAACTATAAATATAACAAACTGTAATAAAATAATTGAGAATATCAAAGAGTTTTAAAAAGAATACTTAGGGTCTACCAAAGTGCTAAAAAGTAACCTATCTTGAGATAAAATTTCGATCAAAAGTCAATCTGGATTTAACATCATATTTTCGCTATAAATAGGCTGACATTTTCTGTAAAAATTGTTTGGATTCAGGTTAAAAGACCACCACATTCTCTGCAAAGCATCCAACACAAATATGTAGTTTCGTTTGAATTTTGTATGGGATCCGGATGACAGTAGAAAGCCTTGCATATTCTATCAGACCTTTTTCAAGACGACCGACTCTAAGAAATTTGGACAAATTAGGTATTAGTTATAAAATAAAATTGAAATCTTTTTTGATGTTAGTTGCGTTCGGACAAATTTTCCACGTGAAAAGCGAATAGCAAAATAAATTTATTTGATTATATAAACGGATTTAATCGGAAATCCAGTAGGTATTTATTGGGTAGTGGTACGATGTATTTTTTTTTAAACGGCTGAGATTATTAACAAAAAAATATTTATTACCCCGAACGAAGTCTGGTCACCTCAATCTCATACTCGAAATAACTTTTAGCTATATCTTTACACAGACATAATATACTGATATATAGATTTCATAAAACGGAACAAGCAAAATGTAAAGCATTACCCAGTCCACACCATTAAATTTATGACTGATGATGTTTTAAGATAAATGATGCATTGTTTGGGTGGCTGCTACTAATACAGTAGAAATGTTAGCTAATAGTAGTGTTTCCATTGTTTTTTATTCAGTACGTGTAAGTAGTCAGTATTGCAATCAATATGATAAATGTATCATGAATTGTGTAATTATATTAGTAGTAATTAATAATGAAATTACATCAACAATTGATAAATACAGTCTTCTGTTATAATATAATACAACAGATGTAACGTTCTACAACAAAATCGATAAAACAATTTATTGTTATTACTCCAGCATATCTGCTATGTATATAAACGTGCATTATAGATGGTGTCAGCAATTTAAGACTAAATTTATCAAGTATAAAAATGGCATGACCCCATTTATAAATTTAAGCAAACCAAATGGGACTAGAAAGTCTGCCATAAAATTGTATATGAATATATGTACATAATGCTATAAATATTGATTAACGACAAATCATTATCTATCCAATATTTATGTATAGTTTAAGAGTAGATAAACAAAAAAAATGTTACTTACTCTATAACCAAAAATTGTTCTTTTTAAAAAATCCCTTATCAAATTATAGTCTACTGTATGTATACACAAGATACACATTTGCACAGAAATCTATTGGAAACTCATTTTCTTAAATAATTAATTTTCGTTTGTTTAACTTTGTAATTAAAATATTTATACAAAACTGTACGATTATCAAGAGGAATCTGTTAAAAAGGAATGCAGATTGTTTAAGAAATTTGGGAGTTGTTTGCACGAGTATGAGAAATAAAGAAAATTGATAATTGAATTTTCCAAGAAATATTTTCATTACACTTTGGGAAATTTGTTTCATAGAAATGTTGAAAACTGTGAGTTTTGTTTGAATAGAAATTAATATTCTGCTTGAAATTTGGCAAGAGACCAATTTCTTGTTATAAAATTAAAAATAAAATTATACCGAGTATAGTTACAATAATAGCATAATGATAGCAACTTGCTGGGACTGAATGATTATAATTGATAAGGTTTATAAAACTTTGTACACATATAAATTAAATGGAATAAGTTCAAAAGATGAAAAAATAAAATGACCGGAGTAAAGTAATTTTTTTGAACAAGAGGTTTGTTTTGAGGTAATAGCGTTGTACCCGACTAGTGACATTGTAACCCAGTAGACATGCATGGTAATGCGAAATAGGAAAATATTGAAGATAAAAAGGTCCGTATACTTCCTATTCAGAGAAAAATTCTATACAAGAAAACGTTTGGCACTTAAAAGGAAACTCCTTTTTTTTTTAATGACCTCTACGGGCGGAAATCTACAGCGTACAATTTTCAGGTTCCAAGTACATACGTTGGATTTTCTAGGTAACAGAAATTTAATTATACATAAATCTAGAAAGAATTACTGGAAAAGGAAAATTTCATTTTAAAATATTCTGACAAAGGAAGATTTAATTTTAAAATCTTCCAGGAAAACGAAGATTTAACTTTAAAATTAGAATGGTAAAATTTTTAATTTTAAAAACCTCTGCCAAAAACGATTTAATTTTAAATTAGAATGTATATGCTGGAAACCTTAATTTTCCGGCAATTTAATTCTATGTATTTTTTCTAATTAATAAATATTCTGGAAAATGAAGAATCATTTTTTAAATTAGAATGAAATGTTCTGCACAGGAAGATTTAATTTTAAATATTGCGGAGAAGGGAGATTTAATTTAAAATTCGAATGGAAATATTTCAAGTTAAAAAATTTTTGGAAAAAAGGAAGATTACATTTTAAAATATTCGAGATAGCAGAAATTAAATAATGAAATTAAAAATGAATTTTGGAAAAGGAAGTTTTCATATTAAAATATTTTGGAAAAGCTAGATTTAACTTTAAAATTAGAATGGAAATATTTTTAATAATAAAATATTCCGCAAAAACAATTAATTTTAAAATACTCTTGCACTTTAAGATTTAATTTTAAAATAATCTAGAAATGCGAGATTTGATTTTAAAATTAGAATGGAAATATTTTTAATTTAAAATACTCTACAAAAGATTAATTTAATTTAATTTTAAATAATCCGGAAAATTTTAAGATTTAAAATCTTCGTGAAAAAGGAAGATTTAATTTTAAAATATTCCAGATAGCAGAAATTTAATTATAAAATTAAAAATGAATTTTTCTAAAAGGAAGTTTTCATATTAAAATATTTTGGAAAAGCTAGATTTAACTTTAAAATTAGAATGGAAATATTTTTAATAATAAAATATTCCGCAAAAAAAATTAATTTTAAAATATTCTGGCACTTTAAGATTTAATTTTAAAACAATCTAGAAATGCGAAATTTAATTTTAAAATAAGAATGGAAATATTTTTAATTTAAAATACTCTACAAAAGATTAATTTAATTTAATTTTAAATAATCCGGAAAATCTTAAGATTTAAAATCTTCGTGAAAAAGGAAAATTTAATTTTAAAATATTCCAGATAGCAGAAATTTAATTATAAAATTAAAAATGAATTTTGGAAAAGGAAGTTTTCATATTAAAATATTTTGGAAAAGCTAGATTTAACTTTAAAATTAGAATGGAAATATTTTTAATAATAAAATATTCCGCAAAAACAATTAATTTTAAAATACTCTTGCACTTTAAGATTTAATTTTAAAACAATCTAGAAATGCGAGATTTAATTTTAAAATTAGAATGGAAATATTTTAAGTTTTAAAATGTCCTTGAAAAAGGAAGATTTAATTTTAAAACAATCTGGAAAAGCGAGGTTTTATTTTAAAATTAGAATTGAAATATTATAAGTTTTAAAATCTTCCAGGCAAAGAAAGATTTAATTTTAAAATTATAATGGTAATATTTTTAATTTTAAAATACTCTACAAAAAATTAATTTAATTTAATTTTAAATAATCCGGAAAATTTTAAGTTTTAAAATGTTCGTGAAAAAGGAAGATTTAATTTTAAAATATTCCAGATACCAGAAATTTAATTATAAAATTAAAAATGAATTTTGGAAAAGGAAGTTTTCATATTAAAATATTCTAGAAAAGCTAGATTTAACTTTAAAATTAGAATGGAAATATTTTTAATAATAAAATATTCCGCAAAAACAATTAATTTTAAAATATTCTGGCACTTTAAGATTTTATTTTAAAATAATCTAGAAATGCTAGATTTAATTTTAAAATTAGAATGGAAATATTTTAAGTTTTAAAATATTCCAGGCAAAGAAAGATTTAATTTTAAAATTAGAATGGTAATATTTTTAATTTTAAAATACTCTACAAAAAATTAATTTAATTTAATTTTAAATAATCCGGAAAATTTTAAGTTTTAAAATGTTCGTGAAAAAGGAAGATTTAATTTTAAAATATTCCAGATAGCAGAAATTTGATTATAAAATTAAAAATGAATTTTGGAAAAGGAAGTTTTCATATTAAAATATTCTGGAAAAGCTAGATTTAACTTTAAAATTAGAATGGAAATATTTTTAATAATAAAATATTCCGCAAAAACAATTAATTTTAAAATATTCTGGCACTTTAAGATTTAATTTTAAAATAATCTAGAAATGCGAGATTTAATTTTAAAATTAGAATGGAACATTTTTAATTTAAAATACTCTACAAAAACTTAATTTAATTTAATTTTAAATAATCCGGAAAATTTTAAGTTTTAAAATGTTCGTGAAAAAGGAAGATTTAATTTTAAAATATTCCAGATAGCAGAAATTTAATTATAAAATTAAGAATGTATTTTGGAAAAGGAAGATTTCATATTAAAATATTCTAGAAAAACTAGATGTAATTTTAAAATTTGAATGAAAATATTTTTAATTTTAAAATATTCTGCAAAAACAATTAATTTTAAAATACTCTGGCACTTTAAGATTTAATTTTAAAATAATCTAGAAATGCGAGATTTAATTTTAAAATTAGAATGGAAATATTTTTAATTTAAAATACTCTACAAAAAATAAATTTAATTTAATTTTAAATAATCCGGAAAATTTTAAGATTTAAAATGTTCGTGAAAAAGGAAGATTTAATTTTAAAATATTCCAGATAGCAGAAATTTAATTATAAAATTAAGAATGTATTTTGGAAAAGGAAGATTTCATATTAAAATATTCTAGAAAAACTAGATGTAATTTTAAAATTTGAATGAAAATATTTTTAATTTTAAAATATTCTGCAAAAACAATTAATTTTAAAATATTCTGGCACTTTAAGATTTAATTTTAAAATAATCTAGAAAAGCGAGATTTAATTTTAAAATTAGAATGGTAATATTTTTAATTTAAAATACTCTACAAAAAATTAATTTAATTTAATTTTAAATAATCTGGAAAATTTTAAGTTTTAAAATGTTCGTAAAAAAGGAAGATTTAATTTTAAAATATTCCAGATAGCAGAAATTTAATTATAAAATTAAAAATGAATTTTGGAAAATGAAGTTTTCATATTAAAATATTCTAGAAAAGCTAGATTTAACTTTAAAATTAGAATGGAAATATTTTTAATAATAAAAAATTCCGCAAAAACAATTAATTTTAAAATATTCTGGCACTTTAAGATTTAATTTTAAAATAATCTAGAAATGCGTGATTTAATTTTAAAATTAGAATGAAACTATTTTTAATTTAAAATGCTCTACAAAAAATTAATTTAATTTAATTTTAAATAATCCGGAAAATTTTAAGATTTAAAATGTTCGTGAAAAAGGAAGATTTAATTTTAAAATATTCCAGATAGCAGAAATTTAATTATAAAATTAAGAATGTATTTTGGAAAAGGAAGATTTCATATTAAAATATTCTGGAAAAACTGGATGTAATTTTAAAATTTGAATGAAAATATTTTTAATTTTAAAATATTCTGCAAAAACAATTAATTGTAAAACTAGAATGAAGGAAGAGTTAATTTTAATTATTCTAGAAAATAGATATTTAATTTAAAAATTAGAAAGGAATTTCTGGAAAAGAAAAATTTAATTTTAAAATATTCTGGCACAAGGAAGATTTTATTTTAAAATAATCTGAACGGAAATTTTAATTTTAAAATTAGAATGGAATTATTTTTAATTTTAAAATATTCCGGAAAAACGATTTAATTTTAAATTAAAATGAAAATCTTGGAAAAGAAAGATTCAATTGTAGAGTCGAGATTAACACTTTCTTAATTAAATGTAAGAAAGGTTTAATTAAGAAAGTCCTAATTTTTAAATAATATGAAAATGGAGATTTAATCATTAAATTAGAATGGAATTCTGGAGCATGAAATTTTAATTTTTTGTTTTTTTTTAAGATACAAATCTTTTGTTGTTGTCGATTTTATGTATGTCGAGTGTTTAGTTAAGAAGGCTGAATTTTCAGTGTGTACTAGCGGGGGTCATGAAAGTATGTACTCACTACACTACACTATAAATTGAAGATTTTGTTCCAGGGGCTACCAAGTTTCGACTTTTCAGTTCACTAACAAAGTCTTCAGATCCATCTTTTTGTAACGCATATCTCCTAAACGAATTATTGAGGTCATTCTGACTGAAATTATTGAAACTTTCTCTTCTTTAGGTGCAATATATTCTTCTTCACTTTCCTCCGTTTCATTTTCACTGCTGTAAAATTCTTCCCCACTGGACGCTTCACTCTCACCTACGTTATCCTTTGAAACTTCCATTACTTCGTTGTTTGAAAAACTTGAGTTGAAATAATTGGGGTAGTAACTCTTTAAATTAAAACTTTTCACTTTAACATATTTTCGATAGAGGTTTTTTCCATATTTCAGGTGTTGTATATTTTAAATTTGAGATACTCTTAGAATTCTTCCACCGCTTTAGCATAGTTGAACATGCATTGCATATAATATTTGGAGTCCACATATTTTCCTCAAGGATCTCTCTACCGAAAAAATTCGTGGTATATATTTGTGGTCCAGTCAGATATAGGCTTCCGACATTTAGCTATATATTTCAAATTTACTACAAATGTAACAAAACACATTCGGGTCCCTATCACACTGATGTCTTCTTGTAGCCGTATACTCCTCAAAGGCCAAGTTGCCTGGCCTTGAGGAATTACGGTCGCATGATGACGACGGCAGCGAGCCCTCTCTCCCACCCTGACCAGCCGCCGATTCTGGGGTATCCCTTCCCTGCATCGTAACATTTTTATGTGTGGTTGCCATGACGGCATGAAAGCCGTAACCCAGCGACATGGGCCACACGTTAATTTGCTGTTGACACGTATTTTGTTGGGATAACGAAAAGTGACAGAAGTAAATTTGAACTACGGAATCCTTCTTTGCGGTTAAAAATACTCCGGAAACAATACCATATATCTGAAGTAAACGGTCCAAAAAATAGACTTTCGTATTTTCTTGGGCACCTTTGACCAAAAATTGGGGTTTTTTGAAAAACTGGTGGGTGATGGAGTAAAAAGGAAATCGGGTTCGTATTCGGCGCATCAAAATACATAAGAATTGACATGTCAGACCTCGGGTTCAGATTTTTTTTTTTTTGTGTGCCGGTGTAATAATTACAATTTAGTTAATTAACGACACACTTGAATTAACCGAAGTCCTTAAAAAATTTGATAAAGTTTAAGACAATCTGATTGTTAGAAGTTATGATCATCAATCACTGGTGTTTATGATGAATATTCTTAATTGATGATTAGCTTGTATATTTTTAGAATAATACTGCAAAATTAAACGTTATGAATATTTCATGCTAACCCACCTACCGTTATTGTATATAACACAGGATTATTTAAAGTATTAATGCTTAAAAAACTTTTAACAATTTATAGCATAATTCACATCAACTAAACCGCGTTCCCTTACAAATCCATAAACTGAATCATTAGAAAAATTCTAAAACCATCCACGTGAATAATTTCAAAACGTAAAACTAAATCAAAAAAAAAAAAAACTCCGTTGCCTTATTCATTTCCGTAAACACACAAATAAACAACAAAAAAAAAAAATGTTTCCACGCTTCCTCCGTGATTAATGGCATTGCTCTTTGATGAGTAAAAACGACGAATCGGAAGATTGATGGTGTATCCTTCTCATACATATTCAAAAATACTTGTATTTATATAAACGAGTAAAGCGGATTGCGTATTGTTTCATTACAGTACTTACTGGTATATATTTTTTGTATTCTGTCGTAAAATACATTTAATTATTATTACGATTATCTTTTTTAATTTATTCATCCTTCCAAAAACGCAATGTGGATTTATTTATATATTATTATGATTAGTATTTTTTGTTGCTACTAAACAATTAATATTTGTCATTACCATTATTTTCTTTATTTATTATCATCATTAATATCTTCACCGCCTCCACCACCACATCATCATCATCATCATCATCATCATCATCTCGCGCACATATTACAAAAATCACACAGTTTAGCATGTACCCACATAATTTTTCATTCATTCATCCTGTTTACTGTGTCTACTGTGTTGTATACTATATTATGTATGTATGTACTTCTTTCTTAAATTTTAGTAGCATAGTAGTAGCGCAAGAATTATTATTTTATGATTTTTTCGTTGTATTTCTAGATCTTATTTACCTATATATATATTTATCTTAATTATAAATAATTATGTGCAATAATTATAAACAATTATTGTTACATTTTTGTTTTGTTTGGCCTTGTATAATTATTTAATAAATTTTTTTTATTTTTGCTTTTTCTTTCTTTTCTTGAAGGTATCAAGTTCAGAATATTTTACGGTATTGTTTAATTTAGAGAATGATCACCACGATGATAGGAAAGAATTAATTATACCGTCAACGAAAGGTGTTACACTGGCGTAAGTATTTTATGATTTTTATGTGTATTAATTTTAGGTTATGTTTAAACAAGGATTTATTTTTTGTAAAGTATGTATAATGAGATATGATTTTTGATTTTTCAATAATTTAGATCAAATATTTGGGAGAGTAAAGTTTATTGATTATTTACTTAGTATAATAGGTAATTGATACATTTTACTTTCACAAAATGTATTTTACAATTTGAAAAATGTTGAATGTTGTTAGTGGATCCAGTTGATGAAATGTTTGATGAAAATCACAATAATCCACAATTCCCAATTTAATGTATATCCAGTGAATTTGGATAATAATAAGAATAATTAAAATACACCACAATTTACAAACGTTATAATTTTGTACAAACGTTGAAGCTCGAATGAATCTCAATTTTTGCAAACCAAATTGAACACGTTATTTTACATTAGTTGCTGTATGTACTAGTAAGAGAAAAAAAATATATAAAAAAGGGTTAAATAGTCCAGTGTTTAACACGTTCACGACCTAAGTGCTCAGGCTAGGGGTACCCATAAACCAGATGATAAATTTGCACGAAATAAGCTAATTGTAGCCTAATGGTAGAATAAATGTTTTATTTAGGATTTTTGTGGGGTTTGTGACGTTATTAATAGTATGATACATAATATACGAGTTTTCCCCTAAACCGAAAAAAACTTCAAGAGATTCTTTAAACCAATATCGAAACTTTAATATATTACTGACATAAAAAAGTGCAATGCATATAAGCGTCCCTGGTCTATGGAGAAAACTATAGGACGCATATATACGTCCTATGGTCGTGAACGTGTTAAATTCAAATTTCGTTCCTTTATTTACTCTCTTTTTACGAAAGAAGAGAAAATATATTTTGTTTTGTTTCTTTCCTCCTGGTCCTGAATGAAATCCAACAAAATAAAATATCTCTCCTCTCTTATCCTTCGTGGTTTATATGAGTAGAGATATTTTACTTTCTTCGATTTCGTTCTCGGGGAAAGAAACAAACAAAAATATTTTTTATTTTATGCAGAGGGAGAAAATTATTAAGAATTTTGCAAGTATTTCAGTTTCGATCTGTATGAGAATGATGAAAAATTTATTTTCTATGCAGTCAATCTCATCAGGCTATAGCGACTGAATAAATGCTAAATACCTTTTCTGATTATTTCCTATATATAGAAAACAACAAGGTATTAGAGTATTAGCGAATTATACGCAACCACACATATTAAACTCTTAATAACTTTTTTATGCTATATTTTTAGCGAAACAACACGAACCAACGGTCTTTTTTGTTTTTTATTGAGATATTAGGTTTATCGGTACTTAGCATTTATTCAGTCGCTATAGCCTGATGAGATTGACTGCATAGAAAATAAATTTTTCATCATTCTCATACAGATCGAAACTGAAATACTTGCAAAATTCTTAATAATTTTCTCCCTCCGCATAAAATATAAATTATTTGGCTTGTACCGATAAACCTAATATCTCAATAAAAAATATTTTTTGTTTCCTTTCACCAAGAGCGAAAAAAAAGATAAAAGAAGGGAACGAAAAAATGAATTTAAACACTGTATAAATACAAATAAAGTAAACGTTTAAACAGCTTTATAAGTACATAACGTCGTCCTAACTATGAATTAACGTAAGTGCAAAAACAAGATTTTTCAGGAGGAAGATAAAACGTTATAACTTTTAAATTTATTCCAGACCCTTTGCATATTTTGACTTATTAACTCTATAAAATCCTAACTTTATTACAATTAATCAATAATTTAATAACAAAGTCTCTATAACGATTTTTATGGTACATACGTTTTCTCACAATGAAATTTGATTATAAATTATACAAGTTAGGTTTTATCACAGCCCTGAAAACTTTAAGAAAATAAAAATATTCTTTTGAAAATTAAACTATTTTCCAATTAATCAATTTTTATTTTAATATTACGCTTTCTTTAGCGTATAAATTTATAAATTAAAAAGAAAATAGGAACTTTATATCACAGAATGATAGCCACAACTCAAAAAATATTTCAATACAAAATAAAAATTAAAACTAACAATACAATTCAATGATTAACTTTAAAACTAATAAAATATTGTAATTTAAGATTTATCAGTGTTGTCACTTAAAAATTAAATATTATCATAGACGGGATGAAAGTCTTTCGGTATGACATTCTTGAGTTGCTGGAGATAGACCCATTTTTGATATTTAATCTTAATAGCGGAAGTACGATTTTGCATAAAATCTTCAAGACTATTTAGATGTGTATTATGCCATTTGTATTTACACTGATTTGTATTATGCCATTTGTATTTAAAACATGTTAGGCATCTGTATATAGCCATTTTCACTGCTCTTTTGCAATTCATAATCTAGTATTTTTGACGCAAAACAGTTATAAGCGATGTTGTGTTAGTATGTAAATATTTAATTTCCTTTCCATTGAATATAACCTTGATATCGCTGAATGAAGGGAGTTTTCCAATAGAGGTGGATTTAATTTTAAATGAATCTGAACTACGTTTCGGCAGAACTCGTTTCGAGAAGTGGCGTTTACGTATGATTGCTCGCTCCTCAGATATCAAAAATTTCTGTGTAATATGATTTACATTTGCTTTGAGATTGGACAGAACAGCCGTAAGATGAGTTGTAGTTGGGTCTTGCTGATGTGGTTCGTTTAAAGTCCAGCCAATAACCATCCGAAAATTTTAAGAAATAATCTGATCCAATAGTCTATATGATAAGAATTGTAGAACATTGGCTATAGTTCCGAGAAATTGTACACTTTTCTATCTCCAAGACTCAAAAGATCGCGATGGTATCATAGATGTTGATTTAAACTTGGTAAGACTAGACCATCTATCGTGATTGCCTTATTAATATATCGTGATGATAAATTTACCCTGAAAAGGTCATTTGTGCTTCCTGATTTCACTGATGCTAGATCCGTTACCGCAATTCTTGCATTAGCTCTCTTTAATTCGAGTCGGTTAGCACATTTTTTTGTAAAGAAAGAGACTTGATAGCCCAAATCGAGCAAAACTCGACATGTAAATTGGCTGCCAAAATTGTCGTTGATATAGACAAGCGCTGTTAGTAATATACATTGTCTTGTGGTTAGCAGAGAAGTCTGGGCAGATGTTACAGAAAGAAATGATTGCTGACTATTGATTATTGGAAGATTATGTTCATAGAAGTTTGACTGTAACTTGAAATTTGTTTGTTGATTGAAGTGGTTTGGGTTGAAAACCGTTTGTTGATTGAAGTTTGATTGTAGATTAGGACTTAAGGTTGTTGATTAAAGTTTGTTAGTTTATTGGTACCAAAATGTTGATTGGTGCTGCGTTGAGTTGAGAGCTGTTTGATATCACAAGATGAATCAGTCACCCCTTGATCTTGGGTGATTAGAAATTGCTTTTGTGATATACTTTGTGAAATATTCGATATTGAATTTGGATAAAAATGATTACCAGTAGATGGTTTTTGTATGTTCGCTGGTGGGTAATACACGTTGTGCTGTTCTGGTAATATGTGGTATGAACCGGCTTCGGCTAATTTCGGATAAGACAAATTGAGCTTGCTTTGATTGTGCAATAAAGTGTGATGCTTCATGGAAAAACAACACACATATTTGGATGTATAATTATTTGTTAAATGACCAGAATTTAAATAATTGTGACATAGCTGATTTTGATTAACGAACTGAGTACGAGTTATTGTAGATAATTGGTTTAAATCTGGACATCGATATAAAAAATTGTGTTATGAACATTTAATATATTGAGACCTTACATCCCTGTTTTTCTGCTTGCTCACCTAGGAATTAGAGCACGGAGGCCTCATCAATTGCGTCATCGGCTGACTCGTAAATTCTTCGAACTACTAACGCAGAAGACCTTGTAGTTGACGGTTGGTTAATAAACGAGTTAAAGTATGAAAAGGCTATTTTATGGTCTATTGTACGCGGAGAATTTAATTTTTCCCATGCGTCATCGTAGGCCTCGTTAGAAAGAGTCAATTCATCGATTAATTCTAGGGCCTTTCCTTTCAGACTTTGGATTAAGTATGTGTTGATATTTTTGAAGTTTACTTAAGTTGGAATTTTTTGGATTGTTGTTAAGAAAAAAACTTTGTAAGCTGGCCAACTCTAGTAATTAGTTCCATCAAAAATTATTAAAGATAATTTGGGAAGCTTAACATTTCCCGATATTCTATTCCCAGTGCGATTATTAGTATCAGCAAACAAAGAGCATTGCTCTAAGAACGTACGTTGTTGCTCAACTTTATGCCTTTAAATTTAATTTTAATTAGATAAAAAGACGTTTACTTATCTTAAGTTTGTTGATCGCTGATGTCAAAATGATAGTTTGATGTTAAATAAAATTAGTTTACCAACAAATAGCGCACCAAATTTAAATATAGGCATATAAAAATGACGGCTCTTGATAGCAACTATCGGGAGCGAATAAAAGACACAGCTCCTATGTCATACAACAAATAACCCCAGCTGGAGTTTAGAAATAGTATACAAAACGAAATAGTAAAACATAAAAAAACTGTTTATATACCCCGAGCTGCAGATATTTGCTTTATATTCTTGCTACAGTTGCTATAGTTTTTGCTTAGGTTACTAAATATACTTGGCTGATGCTCCAACTTCTGGATGATTTCTTTGGCCTTTGTTGCCTTTACTGGGTAGATTCAAACAAACTTGGAGAACGCATCGATTACTGCAAATATCAATTTATAGCATTTACAAGTACTTGGAAGTGAACCTAAATGACCCACGTGATATGACCTTTCAATTAGCTTCATCATCTTTGCAGTTGCAAAATGACCCTCTTCATGAATTCTACGAATTACTTCATTCTGAATTATTGGTATTGTTCTTAAGGACCGCGACTTCACAATTTTATTATTAACTGCACATTTTCGTCACTCTTTTGTGATTTGCGAATTTGCATCAAAAACTCAGTTTTCCTCTCGATTATCTAAACATTCGGCTTCAACTTAAAGATCTAAATGCATTATTCTAATATCAGAACGATGTTCTATAATGTTGAAGCCTGCTATTCTTGGCTCAATTTTTTTAGCCACTGCGTTTGTTTAAAAGCAGCACAGTCTGTAATAATCTTGAATTAAATTCCAAGTAAATAGACCCTACGTTTTTTATTGCCTTCACTATAGCTTAGAAATAATAGGTGCAATATTTATTTTCTGCACTTGTGATTTTTCGACTATAAAAATAAATGGGATGAAATTGACCATCTTCAAAGTCTTTTGCAGTAGTATGGCTCCATAGCCTACTTTCGACGCATTAGTGTGGAGTTCTACCTCAGCGATGCGTTAATAAATGCTGAGTATGGGTTTGCTATTTAGTGCTTGTTTTAATGCGAGACAAGCTTCATTTTGATTGCTGCCAAACTCTAATTTCGCATCTTTCTTCAATAACTGAGTCGATGGAACAGCTTTTTTCAATGAGTTTTTCCATTGAGTTAGACTATCTGTCTAGCAAGAATCTATATCAAGAACCTATATCATTAGTTTTCAAATTGGATGGTTGTATTATTCCTTTGCTTATCTTTTACCCAAGATCAGTCATCTTGAATAATTCGTTTACATTCGTAACCTTTTCTTGATCTGTTTTTGTTGCAATTATCAGATCGTCCATAGATACTAAAAAAAAATTTCAACTATCATATCTCGGAGAATATAGTTTATATAACGCTTGCCGTAGGCGACGCTGTAAATGGCCAAAGAGCCTTAAGAATTCATACTGTTCCATTGTCGTGAGAAATTGTAATTCTTCTACTATTTTTTTCAACTTGAGGGCGTGTACATGCTCCAATTCTGGTGAAAAAATGTGCACCACGAAGTTAGCTGTATGAGTTGAATTATTTCCAACTAGAACAAAAAAGTTGATCAGGTTACCAATAAAAAAAAAAATTCAATATGAAAAATAGTAAACAATTCTAACTTCGTGGTGTACATTTTTTCACCAGAATTAGAGCATGTACACACCTTCGTGAAAGAAGCAACTCTCCTAATCGAGAGTTGAAAATATTGTTGCACCGTTTCACCATTTCCATGAGTGACAAAGGCAATTGATCCATTACAACATGCCTGTTTAGTCGTCTGTAGTTAATACACAATCGTTTGGTACAATTGGTGATACAAAATCTAATGTACTTTGTTGAATTATTTTCTGATCCAGCCAAGTCTACTTTTCGATTTTCAAATTATTACTATAAAGGTGCACTTAAGTATGCTTCCGATTTTATTTTCGATTTTGTTCTCGATACAATGGAATTTAATTGGCGATCGATCAAAAATCGATCAGTCGATCGCGATCAACCTTTTCTGGGCACCTCTGATCTAAAGTATTGAAAAATGAAGTTTGAATCAAGGCTTCATCACTTCCTGTTAATAAGTGCTTCAGTGGAAATTTTAATTATCAAATTGTTTTTATGTGTCGACTGGAATATAAACTCGTCATTGTTTAAACTATATAGCTAACTTTAACTCCGTGGGTTTCTTTATTTGATTTACTCTATCAATTTTATCGCAAAATGGGGCTTTATGTCCAAACTGATGGAATTTAAAGCATCTTGGACCACTTTCTCGCTTAAGGCATTCTTTAAATGAGTGGCTGACCACGCCACAATTGAAACATCACCCTGATTTTCTTACTAATCTAACACTTGACGATATATGACCCTTTGCTTGAGATGAACTATTGAATTGTTGTTTGCATTGTTTATATTTTCTTAAGTGATCTTTAAATTTTGTGAATTATTTTGGGCTGAAGCTTGTTAATAACTTTTACAAATTTTAATATTTTGCTAAATCCGTTCGAATTTCTTTTCAAAATCTAATACAGAAGCTACAATTAAAATTTGAAGTCTATAGGATGAAATTTGTTTGATTTATGCTGCAACCCGTACGTACAATTTCGTTCGTTCTGATACTTCATGACTTGATTGAACTAAAATGTTTAAACATATTTAAATCATATTTGTGAATTTAACTCTTCAATCGATTATGCAAATAAAAAAATGTTTCAAAAATTACAGTTGATAGGTAATTTCTGATTTTGCTGAATTTTGAAGACGATATGGCTGGCTTATCGTTTACTGCCTGTGAATTGGAAACTAATTCTATAACACCCAGCATTGGTCACTGTAAGTTGAGCGCCAGGTAGATAAAAAATAACGTTAAATTTTTGATATAATGGGGTTATGGATGGTTTTTCTTTGCTGTTCTAATGAAAAGTTTCATTTTCATTTTTTAAATTCTGTAATCTATTTTGTAAGTTCTTTGACCAATGTGGTATAATTTTACGGGATAATCATTTGTATTTACGGCCCATATAGTTGGAAACTAATTTATTGTTTTATGCGCCAGCTATGTATACAACCATTTGTGAAGGACAGAAATATTTATTGTCATAATGGGTTTTAAATCTAATGTTAACGATTCTCTCTGACCATTTAGGAAAAGCCAGGCCTGCATTAACCATTAAGCAATATAAGCACATGTTTAGGGCATCAAGAGAAAGAGGGCACCTCAATGATTTCGAAAATGTTTACGTTTATTTAGTTATCTAATTGTAAAATTAAAAAAATGCCTACCAACTTTAATAGATGAATTTGACAAATATCATGCCATTCCAAAGCAAATGCCACCAGATGTCAATTACAAGGCAGCTCAAACTCGCAAATATATTAGAACGAAGGTAACCCACGATGGAGGTGCACCAGAAACAAACCTCAATGCTCGAGATCGATTTCGAATAAACACTTTTCCAAGCTGAGATGAAAAGCAGAGGATCACATCGTTTTAGTTTTCTTATGCCTGGTTTCACAAAAAAATAGCCAATCTATAGTTAAATAATATATCCTCCCTTTCGACTTTTATGAAATTACGTTTTGTTTCACAATAAAAATTCAATGCAAGTTGATTATATCTTTTTTTTACATAGAAATATTTAGCCTCCAGCTAATTATTTAGATGCACAAAATTGAGCAGCTAAATATGTAGCTATCCAGTTAAAGTTTTCATATAAAAAAGAAAAAAAAAATGGCATGCGTTGAATTCGTATTATGAAATAAATCGCAATTTCATAAAAAAAGAAAGAGATGAAATATTAGTTAACTGGAGATTGCCTGTTTTTTGTGAAACCGGGCATAAGTGATTTCCTAAATATTGCCACCACTGCACCTTCCATTGGGCTTACAAGTTATTTTCAATGTTGTCAAATGCTTATTGACGCCTACCCAAGTTTAGTCAATCAACTAATGGGAAACAAAATTTAGTCATGCTGAGCTTTATAAATAAATACTTATATATAAGGGGCACCAAAGTGTTTAGGCACCTCGAAGGCTTAATCCGGCCGAATAACGATTGTAGGATTATTAGTTTATCTTACATTCATTTTTTCAGACCAAGCCTTTTCCAACGACATCTGCACAATTTATAGTGAAGTGAGATGGTAAAATATGGAAATCGTATGAAACTGTGTTATGATTTGGCTGGTGTGCAAACTGCCAAACGTTTCATCGATTTTACAGAAATACCTTTAAAGGATATTTTCCGACATAAGAGATTTAATTAAATTTGTTGGTACGACACTAATACACACATTTTTAAAATTTTTTAAAAACACTTGTTAAATATTTCGCAAAATTACAAAAGGTTTAAAAAATCACTCGATCGATTTCGGCTTATTAGGCCATCATCAGGAGTATCTACTAAACTGTCTAGATACTCCTGATGATGGCCTAATAAGCCAAAATCGATCGAGTGATTTTTTAAACCTTTTCTAATTTTGCGAAATATTTAACAAGTGTTTTTAAAAAATTTTTTAAATGTGTGTATTAAGTGTGTTTCGCCAAGTGCCTACGGCAGAAAGTGTAAGAAGTACGACACTAATGTCCAGGGGTGAATTAACTCATAGGCAAACTAGGCAAGTGCCTAGGGCCCCTTAAAATCACTTCAGACAGACATATCTTTCATTTAGAACTCTTGTAATATGGGATGTTTGAAGTTGAAAAGATCATTTAAAATTTAAATGTGCACGCTATATTATAATTAAATTTTCAAGTTGCATTTAATTTTATTTTTATTCACACGTTTCATCGCTACAACTAAATGAATTAATACTAACATTTACCGCCAAAGATTATTTTAGCCAGTTTTGAAAATAAACGCGTGTTGGTTGAGAGATAATTTCGTACGATATGTGATTCCAACAAAATATGTAATAGTCCTTCAGAAGACTTTGAAACTCTTAAAATTACCATTCTGGCACTTCAGGTCGGTGGTGGCGTGATTGAATTCAATGGCTTTGTATAAAATAAATATCACAGTTTAATCATGAATTATTGAAATTTTTAGTGAAATAGAGAAACCTTGGCACACTCCATTTAGTATGATTGCCGTTTTCGCTATAACATCCAACCGATTGGCAAAATTGGTATTAAGCCTCCTAATTTGGTAACTGAAATAGGAACAGGAATAGCAACAAAAATGAAACGAAAAAAAAAATTTCAAAATTGATAGAATAATTCAGCAAAAAAGTAGTTTAAAGCTGGTCCACGACCGAAAAACTTATTATACCTATTACAACCAATTTTCCGTTGATTTAGCTTACATTAGTGTTAAATGAAATGTAAATTGATTTTGAAAACCATTCTTTTCTTATATTGTAATTCGTAACAATTAATCTTTAAAATTAGCTGCATTTTATTTTATTTATTTACAAAAATTTTGAATGATGGGTATCAACTTTATACTTACACAAACTATCAGATCATTCAGAAGGTCAATACAAAAAATATATCTTTGCGGATAAAGATTGGATCACGGTCCATAGGCCTTAAAATTCATCCTGCAAAGTGGTATATTTATACTTGAAACGTCGCTTTTTTTAGCGATGTAACTACAAATTCCGGCCCCCATCCCCCAAAAACCTTTTTATTTAAAAACTTATTTCTTCCAATCTCGAGAAATTTACTAATTATCACATTATATACAATATGTATGAAGTGCAGTACATTAACATACAAAATTCGAATAAATTCGAAATTCTCGAATAATCCTAATATTGTCGAAAAGCTTAAGAAATCTAGATAATCTCGATTACCTCAGAAAAATTCGAATAATTTTTGGTTTTATATAAAATCTCGGGAATCTCAAATACTGTTAAAGTTAGCCGAAAGTTGGCAGCCGAAAGTGAAAACTCGATAAAGCAGATTGTATTACTCCAACCAAACATAAAAGTGGTAATGCAGATGTTGTTATCCCAGCAGAAAACAACATCAATCGATAGTGTTTAGCCCAAAAATGACTAAGGATGCATCAATAGCATTGAAGACCTTTGTTAATATTCTTATATTTCAAAACCTGGCTCCAGTTTCTAGTAGACAATTGTGGAAAACTCGCGAAATCCAATAAAATATTTTAATTGAAATAAAGTCGGCCTCTAGAGTGTTATGTCTGGAGATGCATAACATTGAGGTGATTTGTCAATAGCTATCGCAGGAAGAAAGTTCAGTTCAAACTTTCCCGTGGGAAATCTCGACAAAATTTGAAAAAGTTTCCAGCCGAAAGTAAGAATTGAATGTATAAAATCAGCCTCTAGAGTATTATGTCTGGAGATGGATTACGTTGATGTGACTTGTCAATAGCTGTCGCAGGAAATCTCGGAAAATTCGATTTTAAAAAAATCATTAGAGAATTTGAATTGAATTTTTCTCCTGAAGTAGCTTTGGGAATTACATCAATAAAATACATCTCCATCAGTCATAACAATCTAGAGGCTGATTTTATACAGATTTTCTAATACATTTAGGAAAATCGAATTTTCCGAGATTTTCCACGGGAAACTTGAACTGGATTTTTTCATGCGATAGCTATTGTCAATTCACATCAATGTAATCCATTTCCAGACATAACACTCTAGTGGATGATTTTATACATTCATTTCTTACTTTCGGCTGGAACCTGTTTCAAATTTTCCGAGATTTCCCATGGGAAACTTGAACTGAATTTTTTTCCTTCGATAGCTATAGATAAATCCAATAAAAACGATTCAACTTCAGACATACACTTTAGAGGTTGATTTTATTCCAATTTTTCGAATTATTCTGATTTTTCACGATTAGGTTAAACAAAGTTTTCCACACAACATTTTTTATTACAATCCCTGTATCCTATTTACTTTCGGCTGATAGCCACAAAATTTTTTATCTTCGAAACTTTCGGCTAACTTTAACAGGGTGAATATCGATTGATATTGAACAATTTCAATAATACGGAAAAGTCTGGATATTGCTGAATAATTTAGGAAAGCCTATTAATAAACCCACGAACATTTCAAAATCCAAAAATTAATGAAATTACCGAATTATTTGTCAAGTAACATAATGTTACCTAATCCTATTAAGCAAAATGTACTAGGCAAGTTAAGGCTAAGCTCAATAGAACGATATGCAAAATCAATTAAGTTTGAAAGTTGGGACCCTCAAATAGTATCGGATAATCATATTCTTCGAACATCTATCTCGAATAACTTGACTGTTTCGAAACACCTAATCACCAATTAAGCCTCGAATATTATGCATCTTATATCTCCATACTAAACTCTAATAATTTCGAGAAACTTTAAAACGTAAGATTGGAAAATACGTAGCCTTAGTCAGAAGTGTCGCGTTTTTTTTTTGTCTTCGAAAAAAAAAAATTATCGATTTTTGGGGCAAAAATTGGGGCTTGCAGTTAAGTATTGTTCCTTTGTTTACTATTTCTTAGCACTTGTTACTTTGGATCGTTTTTTTTGTTTCTTCTCGTTTTAGATTTCCATTGATTGGGGCTTATTTTTAAACTGGACGAAGCAAAATTTATTTAATTTTATTTGTAAGTATTGCGTATCAATCACGCCCACGTCGTGTGTACGCTAAATTTTGATTTTGAGTTTGATTATGTCGCTTAGTTATCCAATATAATTCTAAAATCCATGTTAGTTGATAGGTCGTTATTGAATGTAGTTAGTTTGAATGTCCAAAGTCTAGTCCCAAATATTGACGAGATTCGTCACATTTTTAATGGCGCTCCAGTGGACATACTTTGTTTCTCTGAGACCTTTCTAAATCCAAATATCCCTAATTCAGCTTTTGCCATCAAAGGTTTTAATATATTTAGGAAAGATAGGACGGTACCTCCCCTTAATTATGGTGGTTTATGTATGTTTGTAGGTGATCATATTAAGGCTAGATTAGTTACCATACCTTCTTCTATTTCGGAATCGTTAGTATCGGATTTAGAGTTTTTATTTGTCAACGTTTTCATTAGTGGTCGTAAAATCTTATTCGGTACCGTCTATAACCCTCCAAAAACTAGTAAGAGGTCGTATGCCCAATTTAAAAAATCCCTTGTAGACTTAGAAAGTTTGTTTAGTTATTTCTCTTGTAGATTCGATGAAATGTATATATCAGGTGACTTCAATTTCGATATACTCCAAAATTCCGGCTTCCCTCGTGATTATTTGAATCTTTTAAATAGTCTTGATTTAACCGTACATAACACTGTGGCGCCGACGTTTTATTGTCCAACCGCTAGCGGTGCCTCTTATTCCCTTATTGACCATATCATATCTTTTACTAATAACTCTATTTGTTTTTTCAATCAGTTATCTCTCGGTATGGGATCCCATCATGATCTTTTAGTTTTTTCTGTGAATTGTTACTCTCCACCTAAGCCTAACAGTTTTAGCTTTAGAGATTTTGCTAGTATAGATAATTCCCGCCTTTACTTAGTTTGTAACTCGGTTCCTTGGGAGGATATTTTTTGCCTTAGTTCGGCAACTACCCAAGTTGAATTTTTCAACTCGTATATTAGTTTGGTCTTTGATAGTTGCGTTCCGCTTAAAAAGGTTACTTTCAAAGCGAAATCTCCGCCTTGGTTGTCTCAGGAAGTTTCGAATGCCATAAGTATTAGAGTTAGTAAATATCGTTTATGGAAAAGGTATCCTAATAGTCAGTCTCATTTAGATTATAAGCAGGCTCGTAATAGAGTTGTAGGGTTAATTCGGATTGCTAAACGTAATTATTTTAAGGACAAGTTAGACCCCTCCCTTCCTCCCAAGGTTTTTTGGCGTAATGTTCGTAATTTAGGCCTAGGCAGATGCAAGAGTAGTTCTAGTGGGGTGTTTAAGCCCAATGATATTAATAGTTATTTTTGCTCTAGTTTGAACTCGGGCACCAGTACTGTCGATTTGTTCTCTAATGCGTCCTCTAATTCGTTTTCGTTTTCAAATATTTCTCTCGAGGATTTACAGTCTGCCATTTGGAATGTTAAGTCGGAATCTTCTGGTCTGGATAACGTCAATTTAAAATTCGTTAAGCGAGTTTTCCCTTTCGTCTCAAAATATTTGTTACATATTTTTAATTTTATTCTCACATCCTCTTCCTATCCAGATCACTGGAAGCTAAGTAAAATAATACCCATCCCAAAGATTAGTAATCCTTCAGAGCTATCCTATTGGCGGCCAATTAGCATTTTATGTTCTCTCTAAAGCTTTCGAAATAGTTGTTAAAACTCAAATTCAATCGCATCTAAATAGCAATAGTTTAATTAGTTTCTATTAATCACAGAATTCTTTTTAACAAACTCTTATCTCAGTTTAGATTTTCGGTTTCCGCTGCCAGGCTAATTTTTGACTATCTTTCTAATCGTTCTCAGGCAGTTTTTTTCGACAATTCTTTGTCTGATTTCCTTCCTGTAATTTCCGGCGTTTCTCAGGGTTCAGTGATGGGTCCTTTATTGTTTTCTATGTACATTAATGACATAGAATCCTCTACTCACCATTGTTCATTTCACATTTTCGCTGATGACGTCCAAATTTATAAAAATAGTCGTTTAGATCAGGATTCTATTGATAGGAATATTTCTCTGATAAATGAAGACTTAAGTAATATCGCTAGTTGGTCGGTCTCTAATAGGCTCGTTTTAAATGCGAATAAATCTCAGTCGATCATAATTTATAAAAAATCGTTAGACACCTCGTCCTTTCCTGGTATTTTTCTGCAGGGTTCGCTAATTAGGTATTCAAATACTGTTAGAGATTTAGGCTTAGTTATTAATAAAACACTTTCTTGGGGTGACCATTTAGTTAGTATTAGTAAGAGGGTCTTTGGTATGCTTAGTTGTTTGTATAAAGTAGTAGGATTTTCTGATAGTCAGTTTAGGAAAAAAATGTTTTTGTCTTATCTTCTTCCTCATTTTATTTATGGTGACGTAGTTTTATTCGGTATGCTTCAGGAAAATATGAACGTTTTCCAAAGATGTTTCAATGCATGTACTAGGTTTATTTTTGGTATTAGGAAATTCGATCATATTTCTGCCTACTCTAGCCTTGTTTTAGGATGTAGTTTATCTACCTTTTACGAATTTCGCGTTTGTCTTTTTATTTTTAAACTTCTCAAAGCTAAGAAGCCTTGTTATCTTTATAGGAAGTTACTTTTTAGCAGGTCTCATTCCTCAAACTTCCGCCTGATTCCGGCCAAAAATAGTTGTAGGTCGCTAAACAAATCCTTTTACGTTAGGGGAGTTTCTCTTTGGAATTCAATTCCATTGGAAATTAAGAGTTTAGGATCGGCCAAATTATTTAAGTCAAAATTTTTGGAGTGGCGTGATTGATGGGCAATACGTAGTTTTCTAAATTTATTTTTAATATTATTGTTATTGTTATTATTGTTAATTTTTAATATTATTTCACCTCTTGCTGTACATTTTATTGTAAATGAGCTATTGCTCAAAATAGAATGTGTATGCATGAGATGGAAATTGTTTGAAAAAATTTAAAAGGTTTTTCTGCCTAATGGAAGCAGCTTCATCATTTTATTTTTGTTCTTTTGTTCCGTTTACTCTGTTTCCATCTGTGCTTTTCCTTTTAATACTAAATTATTGTTAAAGTACAATAAATAAATAAATAAATAAATAAAAGTAACCAAAAGATGATATCCGATACAAGGGGATATGAAATCGGGAAGCGACAAGAATTTCCAAAATCATTAGAATCTCACTGAGAACAAAAAAAAACACCTTCCGGTTTACAGTTAAATTCAATTTGTATTTATCGTTTACTATTTAATCTTTAAAGATCCGTTAAATGAGAAACTATAATTCGAACGAACGCTAATTCAATTTAGAGTGTTATTTTTACTGACTAGTTTGGCTCAAATATCCGTTGATTCCTTCTCTAATAGGTTTCAATCGTGGTTGGATAGTTTTCTAAGAAGAATGTTTCAAAAATGTCTTCTTGATTTTTATGAACATGACAACGATTATTCGCTAGCTGGTTAGCGGTAAATCAGATTAGTATTAGCTCTCTTTTGCAAATCATATTCACCCTTTTTCAAATCATATTCAACATTTTCTAATAAAAACTAAATTTCATTTGTGAAAGGTTGAAGTTGTAGTGCAGAAGGGGTAAATTTGTAGTGCAAAACTTATATTTTAAATAAATAAATCAAGCAAAAGCGTTATCATTTGATGTCGAAAGCATTGATTTTAATTCAGTTTGGTGAATTTTCTTCTAAATTTAAATATCTATCAGAACCTCGAAGCAATTACCTCATTCTCTATAAATTAGACCATTTTTTTGCTAATTTAATAATGTAGACTAATTTAAGTTTAATCTAATACTCGAACGCTTGAAAAATAGCGTGGGCCACAATGACCATGGGCCACCCGCGGCTGTGGGTGATGCGGGTGTCTAGTTATGCCACTGCGCGTTTTCGGATGCAGGAAACCTTCGCTGAATAATTGTTGAATCGGTGGTGACCTGGTAGTGCGATAACCGCCTTTTATTTTTTGTATATCGCTGCTAATTGAATATGCGTGTATATATGTACTACATATTAATAAATTATCGTGTACAAATTATTGTGTGTAGTGTCGATTAATTTTAGCTAACTGATTTTATTTCAAAATTAAATACCGAAACAAAACGAATACATACAACGATTGTAAGAGAAATAATACGCTTGCGCTGATACTATTAAAGTTACCCGAAAGTTTTCAGCCGAAAATAGAAATATCGATAATGCAGATAGTGTCTTGGCTACCTCAGCCGAAAGTTACTAGCCTACATATTTTAAATAAAATGAAAAATTAACAAAACAATGTATAAACTGGTATTTTCATGAAGTGATTTATGGCTGTATATAGGCTCATTTTGGTTTGTCACTTCATACCTTAGGAATTGTACTATTGAAACTTACAGAGAAGCTAAATATAAAGTTTAAAAATTTGTATAAATTCAACCTTTAATGAGTTATGTCTCGAAAGTGGTTCAATTAGTGTGCATAGCCAACAGTTATCCCTAGAGTAAATTCCCCCCTTTTCCAAAATAATTTTAAAGAATTTCTCTCAATTTTTTTTTCCAGAATATGTCTCCGCTCTTTTCCAGAATATAATATTGTACAAGAAGGGTTAATAAATTCTTCCTTTTCCAAAATATTTTTTTAGAAATTTCTTCAATTTTTTTCAGAATGCCACTTTTCCAGAATATATTACTAGAACGAGCATTAAAGTTACAACGCATCCCCAATGAAATACTTTTTACTTTTTCCTTACAGGATTGTATGAATTTCCAACATAACAAACAAAAACTTTTGTTTGTTATGTTGGAAATTCAAACAATCTTGTAAGGCAAAAGTGAAAAGTATTTCATTGGGGATGCCGTGTCAGTCCCCATTTTCCAAAATATTTTGAAAGAATTTTTCTCAATTTTTTTTCCAGAGTAGGCCTCGGCTCTTTACCAGAGTATAATACTAGAAAGAGCAGAAAATTCCCCCGTTTCCAATTGTTTTTTAAGAATTTAACCCCGTTTTCAGAATATGTACCGGCTCTATTCCAGAATATATTACTGGAAGGAGAAGTAAATTCTCTTTTTCCAAAATATTTTTAAAGAAAGCCCTTACCTCCGTTTCCAGAAGGTACCCCCTTTTTCCAGAATATTTTCTACTTTTCCTTATTATGTAACTAGAAAAAATTAGGTGAATAGCAGTTAAATATAAAATTGAACGCCCCTTCGCCCTTTTCAGAATTTATCATTTTTTGTTATTTTAAGGCATTGCGCTAGAAATATACAATGTACGTACATGTTTTTGATAACAATAAACTAAATGCGCTTTGACTTTTATGTCAGTGGAAATGCTCGAGCCATACAGATCCCATCTCAAAAACAGATTCCCAAAAAGGTGATGTCAGAGCACAACGTTAAAAGTTTAATTTATGGCAATTTTGGTAAAATTTGCGGAGACATATTCTGGGATAGTTTTTGCTCTTTCTAGAATTAAATTCTGGAAAAGAGCCGAGACATATTCTGGAAAAAATTGAAATAAGTTTTTTAAAAATATTTTGGAAAAGGGGGAATTTACTGCTCTTTCCAGTATTATATTCTGAAAAAGAGCCGAGTATTCTTGGAAAAAATTGAGAGAAGTTGTTTAAAAATATTTTGGAAAAGAAGGAATTTTTGTTCTTTCTAGTAATATATTCTGGAAAGAGCCAGAACAAATTTTTTAAAATATTTTGGAAAAGGAGAAATTTACTGCTCTTTCTAGTATTATATTATGGGAAAGAACGGAGACATACATATTCTGGAAAAAATTGAGGGAAATTCTTTAAAATTGTTTTGGAAAAGGGAGGAATTTACTCTATAGATAACTGTTGGCTAGACTCACTAATTGAAATTCTTTCCAGACTAACACTTGTAGGGTTGAATTTATACAAATTTTTAAATTTTATATGGGCCTTTCATTCAAGCGAATTTTCCCGGGCTCCACACATGAAACAAGCCCTGATAATTTTTCTAGGGATTACTATCTATGCCCACTAATTGAACCACATTCCCGACATGACACTTTAAAGGTTGAATTTACACAAATTTTTAAATTTTATGTGGGCTTTGATTCGAAAGAATTTTCCCGGGCTACCCACATGAAACTTGAACTGATAATTTTTCTAAAGAATACTCTTGGCTAGACACTTGGCTAGGCGGAAACCAAACCTTGCCTAGGGCCCAGATTTTCCTGAATCCGCCACTGCTAATGTCGGTCCCCTATATCAATTAAAAAATTAAAAAAATCTGTCCTTCCGTTAAAATATCTAGATTAAGATTCACAAATTTTATATGGTCGTTGTAAAAATTTATTGAAATGAGTGATCTATCTATTTACAGTGAAAGATTTTGATCCGTGGTACAATTTGTTCCATTGCTGGAATGATCAAAAGGAGAATGTAGCATTTTCCGCCTATTTCTTGGCCAATACGTCGAATATTGCCTACTGATCTAGTTTCTCGACTTGCACGTAGTTCTATAGTTGTTTTCCTTTCGACGATTATAACGTTGGATATAATGCCAGCAAGAAATTTCCTTATTAAATCCTAACCCTCCAGCAAGAAGCTTCCTAATTAAATATTTTGGTTGGCTACAGAGCTACAGATGTGGTGAATTTACCTGATATTTCTTCTAATCAAACCCTAGTTGCTTAAATCTCTTATTCTGTTCCTTATAATGATAGCTACATCACAGTGTGCTTCACTGCTAAGATGTTCAGTGTCACATACAGCTAATTTAAGGTTCTTCATGTTCTTGGTTTTGTATCAGCTGCATGAGTGGGTTGATGTTTTGTATCATCAAATTCATGTTTGTATATAAACTTATTCCTGGAGTAACTGAGCTCTTGTCATTTTATAAATCTTTTTGTGTTCCGGCGATTGGTTCGATTTATGTGTTTTTGCGTATAAAATTTCTGGATTGCAGATATATTCCTCATATTGTTCGGATTTTTATATATTTGATTGGAGGCTGGTTGTTCCCCTATGTGCCTTGAAGTTTATTTTAGCACTGTCGCATTTTCGTTGCAATTACGAGTTTAGTAGCAGTACCTCACCCTTAATTATTTAGTAAGCATTTTCAGTCGATTAAGTAAGCGAATTAATAATAAATGATTTTTTTCTGTAAGAGTAATAAATAATTTTAAGGTGCCTACCTAAGTTATGTCACACAAATAAGAAGAACGAAAATAAAGCTTTCGAAATAAATACAATGTTACCTGCCATTACGAAAAGGAAACAATTTGTTGAATAAAGTTTTAAATTTGAGAGCTTAAAAACTTTACAAACAACTTTAACAGCATCCCTTTTGTTTCCTAACATGAATCGAGTTATAACTTAGCTATTCGTACGGAAACGATAACAGCTGTGTTATTGAAATTAAATAACTTGAGGGCAAATAACTTTCCCCAGAACTATTTATATTGTCTTGTATTCTTTCGTCTATAAAGAATTCTATGAAATATGCTCGCGGTATATCGTATTGATTTCAGTATTTCACCATCTTCCCTATATATGTATACCATTTCCCAATTAAATTAAAAATTTATTATGCGCGCTCACAATACGGAAATAAAAGCAAATTTAGCACAATGGCTTTCGTCCCATTCTTCCTTACAACACCAAATACAAATATCAAATGTATAACCAAAAACTTTATTTAGTTTTTATATATGTACATACAATTTCGTATAACACCATAAAAATAAATCACAATTGAAAGTTTTGCTGAATAATATTGTACCGCACCCAAACCCACCCACATTCTCAATATTTTCTGGTCAATATTCGGCAATTCAAATAAATATATGAAGTAAAGAATCTTTGTTTGGGTAGAATTTCATTTTGTGTTTTTCCTTTTTTTACGAAAACATATCTAATATTTTTTATTGATTTTCAAAGGGGCTGACGTCATTTTTCCTTATTCTGATTCTTAACCATAAAAAAAAACAACGAACCAAATTGATTTGAAATGGGAAATTCTTGAAAAATCAAAACGATTTTATCATTTTTATATATATTTATATACGGATTATTTTATGATAGCTCATTTATGGTAAATATGTTGTAGACTGATTTGTTTCTTTTTGTTCTATTATTATACTTTTAGGAACGCTTTAGCAAGTGCATTAAATATGAGAAATTTAAGTTTTTCCCAAATACAAATCTCCGACAATAATTTTCAAATATCATCTGAACTTGGATCGTATACAGGGGTGGTAGATGAACATACGGATATTGGTATGCTGAGTGGTAAAATGTTAATTGTAACGGAAAAGGAAAGTTTGCTGAAGCGAAGTCATTCCATGCTTAAAAAAGCAGCGTCAATAGTAAGTATTTTACAAATCATTAAGTCATAAATATTAATCAAAATCTTGTTTTTATTTTATTCACAAAGGGTCATTCGAAAACTCAAAAACTTTTTTCATCCGCTTCTACCGAAGAAACGCTGGCTGATACAGATCAGCTACTAAAATTATCATCACAATCGCTTAAACATAGTCAACAACCAACGCCTCAAACATCTAAACGGTGGTCATTTTTAGGTGTAAAGAGCCCACAACAAAATCAACTGTGTGAGCTGCTGAACCATTACGCAAAGACTAGTGTACCAAATTCAAAAATTCCACAACTTTCGGTTTCACCGGAATATGCGGAAGCTGTATCATATTTAGAAATTGTACTTAATTCAACTTGGATTAATTTTGTTGATCGAACCGGTAAGTGTAAATTTCATTTAAAATATAAATTGACGTTCGAAGTAACTTTTGTATGTATGCCACGCCTAAATGTTGGCAAGTTAATAGCTGTAAAAAATGATATGAGATTGAAATAAATTGTACGTTCGATCATAAAATATATATAGCTAGGTGAATTACATTTTCGCCACTAAATATTTTACAACCATCACAATATTACTAACATTTAACCTCGCTCTACTTATTTAATCTCATATTTTTTGTCGGTGATTTATTCGTGCGCTAGATAACAAAATAGATTTTTTTTTTTCATTTTGTATATCTCAGTATAATTTCATACTCAATCAAATCATGTTACAAATAATTTATTATCAGCCAGCCATGTAGCAAAATATTATCAGCCGCGTCACCCGGTTTCATAAATTCTTAATTACAAAATCTTGTAAATCTTAATTGATTTCCCTTCCCAAACAAAAAAAAAATCGTTTCGCCTAAATGTGTATGTTTGAATAGAAACGAGACAGTTAATTTTTCTTTCACTTAAATATTCTTCTAATTTGGGATTTTACGTTAAAAAAAAGCAAATTGTATATATAAATTAAAATTACCAGGTTGGGAAAATTAATTAAAGTGAAATACGTTTTATACGTGATAATTCATAAAATTAAACATAATTAAAATGAATTGAAAGTGAAACAAGAGATTTTCAGAATATCAGACAAACTTTTATCATTCCTTTCGTTGTTCATGTAGATTATAAAATAGATAATTGTCGCATGAATGCCCACTCCTCCTTATATATTATGCATAATACTAAAACATATAATTTTGTCTGTCTGTCTGGTTTTATATTTTACACCAATTGGATTTAGAACAAATTCATTTTATTTATTTGAAGATTAAAGCAAATAATTTGATTCTGCATTGCCTTACCATTATCATTATCAGACTGTTGTTTTTCTATGTAAATATAAAATTAAATTATGTATATCATCCGGTGGGGATACTCTTATTTTATAAATGTGGTGAAATTCAGAGAAAGCTTGTTATTTTAAGAACATTCTTATACGAGTACATTAAAATTGGAAAATCTCATCAACCAAATTCACTCCTTTTTATTTTCTTCCTTAATCCGGCATAATCTACAAATAATTTAGCAACATTTAAAATCGCAATATAACCCGAACACGGCGTTTCATTCTGACACTGTGGATATTAAGTAGATATATTTTGAATGTTTAATATTGAACATGGATAGAAAATTCTGAAATAAGTTGGCGGTGAATTGTGATCAGTTATCGGAGACAATACACTCTGGCACGGAATAGGCAAGAAAAATGTATTTCATGAAAAATCTTTTTAAAAAACTGAATTTAGAACAGTGGTCCAAAATGAAGAATAGATGCGTATTTTTATTTTTGTGTCTATAGAGGCCAGGTAATCTACAAATAAGCTTATTGGCCGCACAAGTGGTAGTAGTTTACTAGCTTAATTTCTTTACAAGTCTGACAATTACTAACATTATCTGTGATTTTATTTGCCGTTTTAGGCCAATAAAAATATCTCTGAATTCTCTCAAACTTTTTCGCGGGTTCAAAACGATCGGACGTAGAAGGGCTGTGTACCTGTGAAAGAATATACGTAACCAAGCATTTAGGAACGTATAATTTCTAATTAGATAAATCAGATAAGGAGAATGACAGCTAATTCTGTTTTTCTTGTAACAGTAATCGTTTTTTTGAAAGTAACTGTGTCATAATTAATCGGAATCCGTAAATCATTATGTCGTGTGCGCAGTGTGCAAAATAAAATTTAATAAAAATTAGAAATATGTTTATTGTGGAATATGTGGTAAAAGTTTTCATCCAAAGTGCACTGACCTCAATGCTGATGACGTTAAACGTATTGCTAAGGATAAGATAAACTGGAAATGCTCTGGATGTAATAATTCTGTTAACATGAATCTTAACAATGATGATCATACTGCTTCCTTAAATAGTGCTGCTGATGCTGTGTCAGATAATTCATCAACTGATTGCAACCCGTTAACAACTGGCAGTTCATCTATTTCAAATATATTGCCGTCGCAGCGTGGTTCTCTACATGTTACACCTGAGTGCTCTGGTGAATGTAACATTTTCAATGAGCTAATGGCCTTGAAAAATGAAATTAAAGCGGAATTTAATAAAGTGAATCTTAATATTTCGGAGCACTATGTAACACTTTCTAAAAAAATCAACTAACCGAGGAGAACAAATTTATTCGCAAGGAAAATTTGGATTTAAATAGCAGACTGGCTGCTGTGGAACAATCTTCCTTCGATAATTGCGTTGATGTTGTTGGCCTTCCGTTTAATAAAGGTGACATTGCCTCAACCACCGTTTTTAGTATGTTTAAATCTTTTAGACCATTTTTCGAGTAAAATTTCTTCGGAAGTCGTCTAAGGATGATGTCATGCACGCAAAAAAGCGGTGCAAAACTCTAACAGTTCAACATTTGGGTTATTCTGTGGACAAGAACAAAAACATTTACATTAACAATAGTATGTGATTTTCCAAAAAAAGAATTTTTTCTGAGGCGTGGAGATTAAAACAACAAAAAAGTTGAACAGTGTTTGGTTCAGTAACGGAACAGTTTATGTGAAAACTAATAATAATGCTCTACATAAAATCAATGCTCTATGTGACCTTGAATTTTTTCGGTAATTTAAATGTTTTGCTTATTTTCTTTTCTTATACTTTCTAATCAAAATATTTCTATTCAGGGTCGCAGTGTTGCTTTTTGTAGTCATGATTATTTAGATAATAGTTCTTGTAGTTTTAGTTCTTCTGGCCATTTTAATACTCCAGCAGTTAGCTGCTCAAAGTTTTTAATCTTTCACCAGAACAACCGAAATTTACGCGAAAATTTTGACAATTTTGTGTCGCATTTAAATTCTTTTGGTTCTTTCCCGGGGTAATTATTTTAACTGAAATATGAATTTATGACTATAAAACGGGTTTTTACAACATTCTTAATTATAATTTTGGTACTTGTTGCAATAATAATTATCGGTCGGGTGGTGTTGGTATTTTTTATAATTGTCATCTTAACTGTTCGTTTGAGTCAATCAATTTGGAGTCAGCTGATATCCTTAAGCTAACTGTATAGATTAATAATGATACTTTCACTATTGTTGGCGCTTATCGCCTTCAATCTGTTTCTGTAGCAAATTTTATTTCTGAGTTTTCGTCCTTTTTAAGTGGAATTAAAACTAAAAATTTATTTGTTTTAGGTGATTTTAACATTAACATTTTAAACTTGCCTAATAGCAGTGACGATTACTTTTTTATGATGTCCTCTTTTGGTTTGCAGTCTCTGGTTGATTCTCCTATGCGTGTTTTTAACTTTAGTGTTACTTGTATTGATCACTGTTTTGCTCGTGTTCGTAATAACGATATGGAGTTGTTAAAAGCATCTGTTCTTCCATTGTCGATTACTGATCATAGTTTTATTAATCTAGAAATAGTTGTGCCGTCCAATATTAGGCTTTTATCTCAGAATAACAGTTCATTTAAACGTTTTAATCTTACTAAATTTTATTCGTTAGTTTCATCCTTTAATTTTTTAAATTCTCTAACTATAGTGCTCCGTCCACTGGCCTTATTAATTTCGTAAGTAGTTTTAACAATATTAGTTTGTCCTGTTACATTTCTGATGTTCGAAAATCAGATACCAAGCTTAAACAAATAACAAATAAGTTCTTGCGTTAAAGCTGAGAAACATAATTACTATAATCGCAGAATCGATGAGTGTGCTGGGGATAGTAAGCGTGTTTGGTCAGTTGTCAAAGATATTTTATCAAATAATCGTCATGTTTCTATTGATAAAATCTTGAATGATGATGGTATTATTGTTTAGGATCCCGTTTTAATTGCCAATGAATTTTCTAATTATTTTTCAAAAATAGTTAATGAGTTGAAGTTGAATTTTGCATTACCCTGTGCTTGTAATTTGAGTGGTAATTATGATTTTTGTGATTTGGTTTTTATTGCGCCAGTGGACAGTGAAGAAATGTTGACCATTATAAAGAGTCTGAAAACCCGTAAAAGTACTGATATTTTGGGTATTAGTTCCGATATGTTGAAGTATGTTGGCGAATTTGTTTCTCCGATTCTTGCTGTTCTTGTTAATGACACTTTTTCTGTTGGTCTTGTCCCGGATATTTTGAAAACTTCAATTATTATTCCATTGCATAAAAAGGGTAATCGATTGCTCAAAGAAAACTTTCGTCCTATTACTCTTCAACCAATTATCTTAAAAATAATCGAAAAAGCCATGAAGCCAAGAATAGATAGATACCTATCTGAACATAATTTTTTGAGTGACAATCAGTACGGCTTTAGATCAGGTAGAAGTACTGAGTCTGCCTTGGCTGAATTCTTGAATGATGTTCCTCTTTAATTGAATGATAAGCTTGAGGCTGGAGCTGTTTTCATTGACATTAAACGAGCGTTTGATATGGTTAACCATAATTTGCTTCTCAATAAGCTTGATTCTATCGGTTTTAGAGGTATTTCACAAAAATGGTTTGGGTCTTATCTGAGTAATAGATCTTACAAGGTCAAAATACAAAGTTCCTTTAGGGTTCTTTTTAAATTGAATTGTGGTGTTCCTCAAGGCTCTGTCTTGGGCCCGTTACTTTTTTTAATTTATATAAATGATATTTTTAGCCTGGGTCTTCGTGGAAAAATAATAGCCTTTGCAGACGATATGGGCATATGGCCTTAAGTTATTCGGGTTCATGTTTGGATAATGTCTCTACCGATATCAACCATATGATTTGAAATTGTTACGCGTTTGGCTTGACCGGAATTTTATGATTCTAAGTGAGAAAACTAAAATTATGTTTTTCAAGTTATCTGGGGACCCGTTGTCAATTTATATCCCTGAATTTATCTACCACAATTCTGATTTTCGGAATTGTAATAATGATTGTTTTATAATTTAAATTGTCAAGTCCTTCAGATACCTTAGTCTCCTCCGGTTGGTTTGAAATGAATCGAATTTAGGTTGTTATTAAATCCGCATTCATGTACCTCAATTGAGGCTTGAATGATCAGTGATTATGGTGAAAGGATATCCCTCGATATATGATTGATTTTTTTTACGCGTAGCACCGCCGCAAAGCACTCTAACTCGTCGATCGAGTAAAGTATCACCTTCTTACACCAATACGCTTCCGACACCAGTTGTACTAGCATCGCTTTGAATCACAAATGGTTTAGAGAAATTAGAATATACCAGCACTGGAGCATTTAAAAGTGCCAATTTGACAATCTCAGAAGCTTCAGAAGTTCTTTTTGGTGTGATTAGCTAGATGACGATAGAAGGAAAAGAACGAATGAAACGCCTATACCATCTAGCCATTCACAAGTGGCGACAAGGTTTCTTGTGAGTGGTTGGGATTGGGAATTCAGTTCTGGCTTTCACCTTATCGGAATTTGTGGGAAGGGTTCCGCCAACAACTACGTAACCAACGTAACTAGCTGATACGTTTGAGGGGGAACCATCAGACAATTTCTTAGCAACAGGTGAAAGCAAACCTAGATGTTCATCAAGTGCTCTGGAAGCAATTAAGAGATCATCTGATCCATTAATCGGCTTATAGTTCGAGGTGCGTTACAAATATCAAATGGCATATCACAAAATGCCACGAAGGACGCCAGGAAAGGTAAATGCAGCCTTATTTCCGGACTCCTCATCCAAAGGGATTTGCCCAAATGCATACTTCAAGTCGAGATATAGATCGGCTCCGATAGGCTGATGAGTCTATCTTGCCCAGACAAGGACGAACCATACTTGATATTTGATCTTTCAACTAATGTATCAGGTGCCCTCCATTATCAATCAGCATTCAGATATGCTTGTACCACCGGAGATATAGAATAATATCGCTGTTTGACGGGTCTATCATCTTGAACATCGATATGGTAGGAAATTATAGAAGTTTTACCTATACCATGTTTGTTAACAGAACGAAACTGTTTAACAATATCCTCCAGACGAGAATTTTGATCGGGAGTGAAAATATGAAAATCAGAAATGTCTCTTTCCAATTCTGAGATACATTTTGGAATTATATTAAATAATGTTCACAAATCTATGCCTAAGTATAGAGAATAGAGCTTTCAAACTCGCAATTAAGTATATCTGCATCTGCACTTTTCAGTATCCACGAACCAGTTGGATACATATTTTTCACATCCACAATCAAGAACAGTTATAGATGCGCCACTATCCATTAATTCTTTGTAACGTTCCCACAATACCCATACAATGATCAGAAATGGTATGAATTAACTCCGAAAGTTTATTTATAATTTTATGTAAAACTGTTTGAGTATTTTCAACGATAGATTTTGAATTTTTGTTTAAAAAATTTAGAAGGAATTGAAAAAATTTTACCAGAAAATATTAATTTTGATCGAAGGATTGTCGAATTTCCATTTCCCGAAGAAAAACACTTTGTACAATTCATTATGAAACTCTTTACTGCATCCATAACAAAACTATCTTTGGCGATTTAAGCATTTTCCACGATAATACAACGATCTTGTTGATTCATATTTGGTGGATTTGGATTAAAATTGGAATTTTGTTGCAACGCATCAGTTTGAAAAAAAGAATTTACTTTCTGACAATTCACATTTAAACAATTCACATGATGATGACATTTCGTCATCTGTTCGACGATCCTGAAATCTTTCGGTAATCGCATCTCTAAATTGTTCCCAGGTAGACAACTGATTACGCTCAATGTAACACTACTTAATACCAATTGGAAGCAGAAGAGCACAAATGTATCCCTGAAATTAGTCTCCGATGCCAGAAAGATAAATCTCCCTACCGGTACTCCATCAGTTGTGCCATGAAATTCAATCTTCCAGTTTTGATTAATATTGGGAACATGACCAGATGCTAGATGTAACTCATCCACTTCAAAATAATTTCCTTCGGACAGAATATGCTTATGTCATCGTTTTTAGCCAGAATAGCCAGAAATCAGACGGAGCCAAATCAGGCAAATATGGTGGTTGCGGAACGATATGGGTCGATTTTTTACCCAAATAGTCACCATGAATGACCAAATCCGTGGTGTTCATCAGTAGACGTCAAAGGACCTTGAATGATGAATCGACTCTTTTGACAGATTAGTAATCATTCCATTTCTAGTACAAATATTTAAAAAAAATCGTTTTACAACAGAATATTTGAATAAAGATAGTTAATTTTTGAGTAATGTCACTCAGCCTAGCGTAAAAATACATTTGAATTTGATTTAACATCTCAAAACGTGATAGAATGTTTTTGTACTATTTTGATGAATGACTAATGACTAACTTCGTCACAAAATTTACTAATTTACTTGCAATGTGATATCGAGAATATAGCCGTCAGGTTTAGGTTAACTATTTATCCGAAAAGGTATTTATCCGAACTTTATTCAAACTCAGTTTTTTTGGCTTATTTCCTTTTGTGTATGGCCTGCAAATATTTAATTTAAAAAATTTTCAGGCCACCACATTTGGATTTGTTTTTCAATGTAGCCTGAATGGTGTGAGTTTCGCTACTACTAGGTAGTTCAGCCACTAAACATGGTGTATTGCGATATCTAATATGTAATGCACCATTTAATATGGGGAGAGGTCGTTGTTGGCGACGATGGTTGTGAAACCCGTTTATAACTATTTTTACGTGTTAGTAATAACCATGGCTCTTTGTCACAATTCGGCTTATTCGTTGGGCTATTTTCTCAAGCTGCGTGCTTTTATCCCATTAAAATCCATCCATCAGTTGCAGAGATATAATTAAACAACAAATCACTGCGAAAGTAAGTCAACCAACGTCTCGCTCATTTTTGAGACGTTACCAGCTACATAGCTCAGCCAGTCATTGACAAATAACAAACATAAGTTGGGCGTTAGATGCAGGAATATTTAACCACATGGCGGCTTGCGTTGATAGTTGTTGATATTTCATCGACTTCATTTCATCAAATCTTCGTCCCAAATCATTCCCAATCATCAACTATCCATCCTTAATTCGGCAATTCTTCCTAAGATTTACTGACCCAATCTGGGCCATGCCACCACAATTTAAATTTTTTATTTTTTTTTGATGGCATTACTCCTTTGGACGCGCAATTTGCAGGATTACTATGCGACCCGACACGATTCTTACATCCTCTGGAAGTTTTTGACAATATATTAGCTGCGCAGTTGACGATAAATGTGTTCCACCTCCTCAGAGGAGAGTATAGCCATGCTAAAACAATGGTCGAGTCAGTCCATAATATGGTTTTTACTTCGGGAATTCTCAACGCCTCAACGGTCTTTACATTTACTATAATTGTAGCTAGTAACGCTGCAGCACATATTCAAGCCTTGGAATACATACTTGGTTAATTGGAGCGACCTTCGTTTTGAAGCTGATGATTCTTATATTACCACGTTCATCAACACGCGTCCTTCTCCCAAATTTTGAAGCATGAATGCCAGGGTTGCGTCAGCTGACAAACGTGTAGCATCCCTGGAACTCCGTTTCGGTAAATCTGATAGTTGATTTGACGTCGATCAGAGCTTTTAAGATGCAATTTCTTAAATTATAAATCCGCTCTAGCATAAAAATTAAGCTGTTCCATCTTGTTTTGATATCTAAGATTACAGATAGTTCTCTGCCGAATTCAGTTTTAACGTAAGGTTGTAGACTATCATTTTTGGTCGGTGATCGACGCAAGAACTTTACAATCTTCCTAATTTTGTTTAATTAATAAAACCAAATTATTGGCAACGTCGCTTCTTTAGATTCATATGCAAATTTATAATCACAGTCTTCTTTAGATTCAGAACAAGTTTCACCAATAGTTGTTGTTGATTAATACAAAACGACGACAACAGCAACTGGATCGAATGCGCCAAACAGAGTTGTTGATAGATGGCCATCAAACGGCCGACTTTCTTCATAACAGAAGCCCCATCGGTAGCAAGTAATGCAAATTATGTTACGGTCAAATTACAAATTGAGTTCGTACTTCGTACAGTTTGCTTTCAATAAGTTTGATACACGCTTCTGCTGGACGAGATTTATGAATGCGTGCTAAACACAAATTCCAAAATCTATTTCGGGAATGAACATTGACATTCAAAAAACGCCCATTCTTTATGGACGACCACTTATCAAATGTAATGCTGAAATGTTGGTGCTAAATATTATGTTGATGCTGAATCGGATTCCTTTTAGTTGAAGGTCTGTCAGTTTTTTCACTACTATTTGTCGAACTTAGTGTGGGACTTGCGAACCCCTTGCGAACCCCTTGCGTTTTTCTTAGCTCAATTGAAGGGAAATCGTTCCATAGCCGTTATTTTTGCTTTATCTCGGGATTGATTTCTGGAACTTGTTTGGATTGGCTCCAGCAGTCGTAGGTTCCTTGGATATGGAAAGAGAACAGATAGTTGAATCATTTCCGTGCTCCATTAAGAACGGGTTGGGTAAACCGAGCTTAATTACTCAATTAATCGATGTTGGTGGTGCAAAACCGGTTAAACAGCGATACTATCCCGTTTCCCCAGCTGTCCAAGTAGAGATTTATGCGGAGTTGGATAGAATGCTGCAGTCGGGGGTGATAGAGGAAAGTCAGAGCTCATGGTCCTCACCGATCGCCATTGTCCGTAAGGGCAGTGGTAAGGTGAGGCTATGTCTCGATGCCCGGAAGATTAACGAAGTCACCATTCAAGACGCATATCCGCTGCCACAGATTGAGGGATTACTAAGTCGGCTTGATCAGACCAAATACATTTCATCAATCGACTTAAAAGATATGCCTTTTGGCAAATCCCTCTTGATGTGGCATCGCGTGATAAAACTGCGTTCACCGTTCCGGGCCGTCCCCTCTATCACTTTACGGTAATGCCGTTTGGTCTATGCAACGCCCCTCAGTCACTGTGTAGACTGATGCATAAAGTGATTCCGTACCATTTGCATGACCGGGTCTTTGTTTATTTAGACGACTTTCTCATCGTTTCAGCAGAACTAGAAGAACATTTCTCTCTTTTAACTGAGGTTGCTAGGTTATTAAAGCTAGAAAACCTTACAATTAACGTTGAAAAGAGCAAGTTCGTCTTAACAGAGCCAAAGTACCTGGGTCATGTAATTGGTAACGGAATCATCCGTATGGACCCCGACAAAATGCAGGCGGTTGAAGACTATCCAACTCCTCAAACAATCAAACAATTACGGTCATTTTTGGGTTTAGCGGGATGGTATCAGCGATTCATATCTGGTTACGCTTCCATTACAGCCCCTTTCACGGACTTGCTGAAGAAAATCCAAAAATTGGTGTGGAATGAGTCAGCGAACGAGGCATTCATAAAACTCAAAGCAGTGCTAACTACGGCTCCAGTATTACAAAATGCAGATTTTCAACGACCCTTTTTCATACAATGTGATGCCAGTTCAAGGGGAATCGCGAGCGTATTGTTCCAAAGGTCAGAAGACGGAACTGAACATCCCATTGCCTACTACAGCCATAAGCTGAATCCTGCTCAACGTAAGGATAACGTAACCGAGTTGGAATGTCTAGCTGCGGTACTCAGCGTAAAAAAATTTAGAACGTATGTGGAGGGTTACACTTTCACCATCATCACCGATCATTCTAGCTTGAAATGGTTGATGGATCAGCGAGATTTATCTGGAAGACTGGCGAGGTGGAGCCTTCAATTACAACGTTTCGATTTTTGTATTAAATACCGAAAAGGTTCACAAAACGTTGTTCCTGATGCGTTATCCAGAATGGATATCGAAGAGATTACTACGCAGAATGGGGATGATGATGGTGGGGGTGTACCGCCTTTGCATGTGGATCTGGACTCAAACACCTTTCTCGACCTTGCTTATGTTGGCAGGGTTCAGGCTCTTGCAGATAATCCTACGGCTAAAACTAATTTTAAACAAGTGGATGGCAAGTTATACATTTGTCCTAATGGTGATAGTAGTTTCATGCACGACATTTCGGCTTGGAAACTTGTGATACCTGATTCCTTGGTTCCTTCATTATTGTTACAAGCACATAACTCATCCACTGCAGCCTATTTCGGACAGGCGAAGACTCTTGAATTGTTACAAAGACAATTTTACTGGGCAACTATGGCACGTGATGTGAGGAATTACATACAAACCTGCGATACTTGTAAACAGGTTAAAGCCACAAATTATATTACTCGGCCTGAAATGAGGAAGTTCATGGAGGTGCACCAACCATTCCAAAAATTGTTTATGGACTTTTTAGGACCTTATCCGCGAAGTTGTCTTGGGAACACATTTATTTTAATTATTCTCGATCAGTATACCAAATTTGTCCTCTTGGAACCACTAAAATCCGCTACGGCAAACCAGGTGGTAAACTTTTTGAAAAAGCGTGTATTTTCTGTTTTTGGTGTTCCAGATGTCATCACTACAGATAACGGACCTCAATTTAGATCAAACCTTCTCGCTGATTTATTCGATCACTATGGGATTAAACACCAATTCACTCCCATTTATTCGCCGCAATCGAACGCGTCTGAGAGGGTTAACCAGACGATAGGTACTATCGGCCATTCGTTCATACGTGAAGGACGATCATAAGAAATGGGACGTTCATTTAGACGAAATCAGTTCGGCATTACGAAACTCCGTGCACAGTTCTACAAATGTCTCTCCTTATTTCCTTACTTTTGGACAGCACATGGTAAATCATGGTTCTTGATAAGCAAGCGTCGGTCATGGATGTTACCAATCGTCTCTCAGCGGCACAAGAATTAGTTTTACGCTTACCATATGGTGCTGAGGCTGTTCCATACGTAACTGTGGTAAGACGGTAATGTGTCGGTGGTTTCGTACTATCGGAGTACCATAGGATTCGGTGTTAATCCCTATCATCAGGGTGAAGGTTTATTTGGCGAAACATTTCCTCAATGTCCGCTGTAAAAACGGTTTTGTATAGCAGGTCCGACCATCAGAATAGCGTTAAGTGATGTTACGTATGCCACACGAAATTTTTTTGTTGAGCTGGACTCTTTCAGCACGCCGTGATGTGGGAGATAGTAAACTCCTTGGTTGGTATTTATTCCATGTGATTAAGAGCTAGATATTCTGTCATAAAATCGTGTTCCATCGCTCCCAGTCTCTGTAATGATCCGCGTGTAGTATTCCCTAGCCTTATTGATGTTGTTGGTTTAAAGGGGATGAGTATTACCACAAATCTTCCATTTTCAGGAAATCATAACAGGTTTTTAAATCTGTAAAATCCTCATCACTGGTATGCCTCATCCATTATTGATTTGATTCGTCGTCTAACTAATTGAATAATATGTAAAGCAACCACGGATCTTTGGCTTGATGCGCAGACGTATCAAGAAGCTTTCAAATTCAAGTTGGCTGCTCCATAAGAAGTTTTATAATTTGAATTTGCGGTCAAACTTTTCCTATAATATCTTTTGCAAAGTTTTTGGAAAGCTTGGATCACACAAAAAAATATCGCGGTGTGAATGGTATTTTATCCGAAAAAAACTTTATTTTTTATCCAATAGTACCATATTAACTCCGCAAGATCGGGTACAAATTTTAAAATATCCAAAAGGATCGAACAGTATACTTTTGCACCGTTTGGAGTAAACGCAAAAGTTGTCAACAGCGCATTTTTTTAAAAGGTACTTCCCAGAGATTATTTTCGTTCTATCGGAGTAAATATTTACACCGTTTGGAGTTTTCGTGAAAAAGTAAAATTGTAAGAGAATTTAGCTGTATTAGTTAAATTCGCTAAAGCAACCTGCATATTCCTTCTGTATTATATAGAATTTAAATTGTGATACAATCAGTCTAGTCGCAGCGGCCTGATGAGAAGATTCAATTCTCTTACAATCTTCGGAACATATTAAAATCATATACATTAAAATAAAATACCAATGGCATAAAAACCATACACTCAAAAAGTGTGCGGTGTTAATTGGTTTTTTATCCGAAAAAGTATTTTATTTTTCTCCAACTGAATATAAGTAGTTTTATAAAATTAAATACACATCAACGGATAAATATTTTTATTTCGAAAAGATAAATTTTTATAAAAACTCCTTTTGGATTTAATAAAATGCACCTCTAGGTGTTTTCCTAAAGATGAATGTTCCTGTTTGGTTTTTATGCGGTGTAAAAGTTGTTATCCAAATGTATTTTATGCCATTTTTATTATAATATCCGATTGGATTCAAATTATAAATATCCCATCGGTGGGACACTATGTAACACCGATTCGGTGTTGTGGTGACCATTTATTTTTTTGTGTGTACATAGTTTGCTTTTGTCACTGTCAAATATCTTAATTAATTGCTCACTTCGCCTTCCCTTCAGGTACTGGAATTTTTGTGCTGCTGAAAGCGTCTGATTCTCTTGCACTATTTTACTGAATAAATCGAAGAAACTTTGCCACTCCCGATAATAGCCCGAGAAGCTACTTAGGTATGTTGACTCTAGGAAGCTTGAAGTCATTATTGGCCGCTTGTGGTGAATTAATATTCGTTTAACGGACACGGGGCTGAAAACGTGTTAATGCGTTGAGCACGTTGACTTGTTGAGCTTGGCCATCTTCTTCCTACTTCTCATCTGGCTCTTCATCAGAAATCTGATCCTCAATGTCAGTAAATTATTGTAACAATTCCTTCGCGCGTCGTATTCGTTCCGATACTTCTTCTTGTATAATGCTTCGGAGTTTGGTCTTGGCTTCCATTTTGAAATTTCACTTCGTACACTTTAATTCACTTTAATACACTTTAATGTTTTTTAACCGTTAAATTGGCACACACGTCATATATGGGACGTTTCACGTCAACCGAGCCACCTCTATGCCCAAAATTTAAAGGATCCAAAAAATTGTTTAAGGGCACTAATAATTTCGTTGAAATATCTACTTTCGAATGCCGAGTGCCATTTTTTAAAAAAACCAAGATCTACATTGTACATACATAATATAATCTTGGTGCGTCTCTTAGTGTGATCGTGTAACTTCTGAACGACTTAACCGGTTGAGGTCATATTCACACCATATATTTGTTTTATCGAGGCGATGCATCCTAGCTATTCTATTATCCGATAGGTGGCACTGTAGTCAAGTTATTAACAAATTCTATTATTATGGACCGAAATGACTCATATTTACAATATTATGTTGATTTAGTGCCAAAAAAGAATATCACAAAATATGGACCCGATAGGTGGCGCTGTGGTCGAGTTATTAAAGAATTTTATGTTTATAAACCGAAATGTTTCATATTTACACAATGTGTTCGCGTGGTCTACAAAAGTGTTTTAGTATATGCTGCCGTCCAATAGATGGTACTACTTTTTGTTAGAACTCAATTTTGACATATGAACATCATTTCTCTTTGGATTTCGACATATAAGCGTCATTTGTCTGTGTTATTGCGCTCATCAACTCAATATTTTGATTATTTATTGCTAAAAAAAAAGGAATTTAATATCAATTATTAAGAAAACCAAGTGATATTGGACTTTTCACGTCTACCGGGCCACCGCCACACAGTGGGACCGAAACGGACTCACCGTCTCTAAAATGTGTATCTCTTTAGTCTCAAATGATAAACACTTAATTTTTTTTACATGAATTGTTGAATACATTAGCCTTATAAATAAATACATTTTAATGAAATAAACGATTAACTGTATTGTATAAAAATATAAGAAAATGGAAATGTCAAAAATATTATACAAAAATAACAAAAAATATCAAATAAAATTAATAAAGTCGACTATTAATTATCTTTTTATTATTTAGAATACATAATTATAATTTATTGTGAATTATTCACTTTCAGGCAGATCCAAAAGAAGTTTAGCTTCAAATAATAAATCGCTGGAGACAATGTCGGTTTTAGCCCTTAAACTTGAAATATATGGATCCGATGTAAATAATAATGAATGAAAAACATCTTCATTGGTTGCTGAACGAGAACACTTGCTGGAATGGTGGAATCGGTATCGCCTATAATCTTTGTTGCGCGCTTCTTGTGCATCTTTAGACATTTGGCCTATTGGTAAAATTGCAAAATGTCTTATAACACTTTCTCCATGAATAAGGATTTTACGGAGAGAGGAAGGCATATAGTACCAATTATATTTATTGACAAATAGTCGAGCGGTATCCATTGCGTATTGGCCAAATTTGAAAGCATTTACTGCGATTCCAGATGATAATCTTTGTAATATGATGTATAGCCGTTCTATCAATTCTTCGTCAACTCCAGTAATATTTGCTGAACAATGATAGTTAGAAAAGAATCTTCGCGCAGTATTGCCGTCATTACTATTACCAACTCCTTGTCGAGGTTTGTCTATATGAAGGCCAAGTTTATTTCGGAACTTACTTTGAACAGATTTTTTCTTTTCTTCTTTACATTTTTTATTTTCTTCTGTTGTTGCTGACCATTTCATAAACCAAATATTATAAGAAAAATGCAAAATAGATTTCATAAACCTAATCCAAGCATGAAGAGTGGAAAGTCCATATTGAAGTGCATCTTCATTTTCGGATTTAGCAGAAACTTTGCTCAGATCATTCATCTCTCTAGGTCTAGCTCCACATATAGTACACGCAGCACTAGATGATGTATTCGTTAATACTTGCGCAACTTTTCCATCAATCATGGTTAAAAACAGTTCATGTTTGACTTCCACTACCTCGTCATCTTTGTTTACCAGTGATGGAGTAAGTTCATCAATTTGTCTCTTAATATCGTCAATAGTCTCTCTAATCTGCTGTGGAGTTTCCTTGACAAATTTCATGGAAATGGGTCGGCAATAACGAACAGAAGAGCATGTAGTGTTTTGCCAGACTACAATAAGTCAATTAGTTTCATAGGCATAAGAGAAGCAATAAATAAATTAGCATCTGATATGAACTGAGTCTCGCCTGGCAATGCCTGTTTATATTCACTTTGACCAGATTATCCGTCACAGCCCCATTTATCGTATAATTTCAGATTTCTATGTCTTGATTTATATATCGAATTTATTTGAAGAATCCGAGCTACAGTATGATCTAATAGATCTTTCAGTTTAATAGAAGCTCCAATATAATTAATTTCGATACTAGATCTTGGGGGATAGCACATCTTTTTCGCATCCAATATCATATTATATGACGGAAAGACAAAAATATTTTTTTCAGATAAACGAGACCTTAATAATCCGTATTGAGATTTTGTTAAGTCCAAGAGCTTCGTCTTTTGAATAGGTAGTAACTGTTTCCGTATCATAAGTCATCTTCTTAAGGACTTCTTTTTTGTCTTTGTTAGGCAAAGTTCGTGCAATACTCACAATTGAAGCTTTATCTAATTCACCAATAGACCGTAAATGTTGGACATACGGGTTATGTATAAATTCAAACCATATTCTTGTACTAGTTCCATGTTTTTTCGTTTTTTTGTTTTCTCAGATCATTCACCATATGGCTTAGAAAGTCGGCCACGTTCACCTGAAGAAGTTGCAGCAGTAATTTCGGCAAGTATTACCCTGAATTCACCATCCGACCAAGCACTGTTAGCGTTTTCAAAAAGATCTTTTGTTCTTCTCCATTTTTGCCATCGATCGTTAAATTTAGATAGTAAGTTTTTCCGAATACTTGCTATAACTATATCATCTCTTTCTAATGATAATCCAAAAGTTGCAATCAAATATTTTTGTAACTCGGGTTTGTTCCCGAGTACAAACAAAGTTACTCATTATGATAAACTTCACGGCAACGAATTATCGAAAAATCAGTTCAGATACTGCAAGAAAGTCACTTTCAACTCTTATTTATACGATTTACTTTAATGTGCAGTGTGCAAAATGTTTACTAAGAACTGTATGTGGTTTTAACTTGTTTTGCGGTAATTGATAAAAAGTATTTATCCCCTTTGATATGTAATAGCTCGATAACTATGCTGATTTCAAATAAAGAAAATGTAAAATAACCCATTGTTGTTATATTCTGTCAAATTCTGTATAACAAAATGTTGAGTAGTCATTGGAAAAGATGTGCTCATGTTGGGCATAAAACAGAAAAATTAAAATAGCGCTAAAAATCAAAAACATTACTTCATCACAATTATTGCGTATGAAAAAAAAAAAAATGGCAAAAATTGGCAAAAAAATTTCACTTTCCTGGAATTAGGGATAATCAAACGTTTTTATAAGATAAGTAACAACGCTGCGGCAAATAGCGCCAACCTTCAAATGTCTATTTGAATACCATGAAAACCACGTAAAAAAGAGCCGCATTCAAACGAGAATAGCTTCGTACATATAAGATAGATGATTGGTTTTTTTATATTCTATAAATATTTCAAGTTTTGCGCTTTCTAAAAATGTATAATAGTATATAGCTCGAAAGGAAAGATTTTCAAAAAACTTGTTTGAAATATCTGTATGAGTAAATCGATCGAACCAATATTCTGACTCTCTGCACTTTGGCGACTAATTTTACTAATGCAGATAAACGCAAAAAATAATGTAAATCAATATTAAATTACACGTTAATTAAACTATCGATTCTTGTGAAAAAAGTTCAGGAAAACCAACTTTCGTAGAAACTATTTTCGAGACGGCGTTGTATGAAGGGTTCCCACTGTGCGCCATGCCCAACATTTAAAGCATCCAAAAAATGTATTAGGGCACCAATATTTCCTGCTCAATATTGCGGGAAGAATAACAAACTCAGGAATAGATAATAAGGAAATTTAATTATTTTGTTTAGTTAAGTTAAAAAAAGGTCAAAATTGAGTAAAAATATAATATTGAGTAACTGGTTAGGGTTCCAAAGGGCCGTAGAGAAAATTGGAGCAAAATGGACCGATTGTTAAGCTGTTAAGTTAGCAATAAATTATTTTCTTTTATAACTAAAACCGCAACATTCCACACTCATCAAAATTTAAACCCGCTAACCGCATTATAAAATAAAACCGCTAAACCTCTATATTGGAAACCGCATATTGCGCAACATTTGGTGTAGCACAAGAGAAACATAATGTTTTCTAATTGCTAAATTGTATTGTTAATTCACAATAATATTGAATTGACATTTAACGATTAGCTTATTGTAAAGCAAATATTTTTTTTGTTCAGTGAAATCTTTTCTTTATTGTTCCAAAATGTAAATAAATAATAAGATGTATAAAAAATTAATTTGACTGTCAAAAAATAAATAAAATTTACTTAAATTTTTACTGGGGCCAAATTATAAGCATATAGGTAGATTTGGCTAAGTTTCGAGCGTCTCAAAAATTATTTTTCTAAATATTTTTAAAATTTTTGAGGAGAGTATAAAATTCAGCACAGTAACTTGTTCTTAACATTTCCATCATTACGGAAAATTCAACATTAATTTAATTATATGAATTAAAATTTTAATGTTTCTTTTTTGGCACTAAATCAACATATGTATATAGTGTATATGAGTCATTTTGGTCAGTAATTATAGAATTTGTTAATAACTTGGCTACAGCGCCATCTATCGGATAATAGAATAGCTAGGATGCATCGCCTCGATAAAACAAATATATGGCGTGAATATGACCTCAATCGGTTGAATCTTTCAAAAGTTACACGATCACCAAGAGACGCATAAACGATATTATAAATTTTAACCACCATATTGGGCCGCCATCTAGTTTTTTTTTTTCAAAAACGGCACTCGGCATTTGGAAGTGGACGTTTTAACGAAAATATTAGTGCCCTTAAGAAATTTTTTGGATCCTTCAAATTTTGGGCATAGAGGTTCTCTATTTTAGTATATCAATAATTATTAAAAAACATAAATTTTTCAAAAATGTCCCAACCCCTATATGGCTACCTTATCTAGAAATAAATAATGGAAAAACTGATAATCCCGAAAAAAAAATTCTGAAAAACAAAAATCCAGAAAACTAAATTCCAGAAACGCAACACGGAAAAAAATTAGAGGAGACATTTCTATAATTTATAGGAGCCCACAGGATTGTGGCCTAATATAGAAAAGCATTTTACTGTGGCCTAATATAGGAAAGCATTTTACACATACATAGTTATTTAAAGAGATGCGAATACAAATTGTTACTATTAAAATAGTAAAATATACCATAAAAAATAGCAAAATGTACTATTTTAGTAATAAGCGCTTCCTATTTAGTAAAGGAAAATATGCATTTCAAGTTAGTATTTGTTGCCATAAAATTGGTATTTTCCCCAGGCATATTTTTGTAGCGATTGAGTTTGCAATGTTTAAAGGTGTTGGTGCAGCGTGCAGGTCATCATAGGAAATATATTAGTACCGGTAATTTCTAGATTTTCTTTTTCGGGATTTTATTTTTCTGGATTTTTACCTTTCAACTATTCTTGATCTTAAAATTTCTGGATTTTTTTTTTTCAGGCAAATATATTGATCCCGATATTGAACGGGGCAAACTTACCCTCCCCGGTTACAACATACCACTCTTCGGGGTTTCCTCAGGATTGAGGGATTTTATACCCTCGGGATTTTGTCCTCTTGGAATTTTGTACCATCGGAATTTTGTACCCTCAGGATTTGTACCTTCGGAATTTTGATTTGTGGGATTTTGTACCTCAAGCCGCAAAAGATAGGTTATTCTAATTTCTGCAGCCTGGCTAAACCTTAAAATTTAATTTTATAATAACTTATAACTAAATTTAGGATTATAATCCAAAACCTATGTCGTCATCTCACCGCAGTAATCTTCTTCTCAGCCTAGAATGCCTACACAATTTTCATTAAACTTTCGTTACATTACGTATTTTCAGTACATAAAATACCCAAAATAACGATAATCATAATACTTATTAATTTACTATAGCCCGTGCCATTCTACTATATAATGAAATTTTCCTGCATCGAAAATTTGTTCAAACAAATAAAAAGGCAAAAAATTATAATAATTGTTGTATAATTTTCATGAAATGATACCCTAAATAAATATCCAAACAACAATACCCAGTCTACACTAATAGTACAGTACTTTTTACATTGTTTTATTTTTAGTTGGATCATAACAAAAGGATTATTAAATATGTATAAATATATACAAGAAAAAATAAAATTAATAAAAATTTTAAAATTTCATTTTCATCTTACGTTATATGTATGTATGTATGTACGTGCATTTACGTATTTGGTTAAAGCTAACAGCAACATTCTAAAAATATCATTGGTATCTAAATATACTTATAACTGGCTGTTGTATTTATTATACAGACAAAAAAACCGAGAAGTTAAAATTATATCAGAGCAATAATAAAAAAGAGCTTTCGTGCTTCTTCATCTTTTCCGTTCACCATTTTCTTATGTTCTTTTCTTAGATATTCTTTGTTTGGCTTCTGCACCATCGAGAAATTAAATCGTAATATGTTTTGATATTCCGGCATTCATACTCTGATAAGGAAACAAGTGAAAAATTCTAAAAATATTTTATTCGTTAAAGTTCACGGTACTTGAATTGACATGTTGATTACGGTGCGGTAGTGTAAAAGTATAGCGACGATATGCTTTTACAAATATTTATAGTGTACCGTGGCAACATTTTTTTTTTGTTCGATATAATTTACATATTTAAAGGAGAAAACTGTAGATTAGCAAAGCAACCTTGATTATACCAGAACCATTTTGATGTAAATAGAGCCGCTAAATATGGAATATAGAAACATTAAAAATTCATTTATTTTCATAGAGTTTGTATGAAAAAACGCGATTTCGATTGACGATAAAACATGAATTAAAACTTTAATCCAGTTAAATATTTTTTTCTCAAATCGCTAACAAACAATCCAATGTCTTACTCATTTAAAACGCAAATTCAAAAATTTCCCTATTTTCCAGCAATTATCAAAAGAAAATAAGGGAAATTAAATTAAAAAACATTTTACAACAATAACAATATGTATTAAAAAGAAAAAATTCAATATAATGACGTCATCATTTGTCCACACCTAAAACGGTAAGAAAAAAGACACCACGTTTTCGCGCAACAATCAAAATAAAATAAATCAGAAAGAGCAAACAGAAAAAAATATTAATCAATACAATGAGTGCGAAGAAAACAAAAAATCAAAAAAATCTAGCATGCTTTGCAAATTCAAAATAACTATAGAAACATATTTGAATTCAAATTTGAATGGAGGCAATGAAAGAGATGATTATTGTATTGATTATAAATTTCGAATTATGTTTATGACGTATATTACAAAAACAACAATATTATAAATTTCAAAAATGCCTTATTTTTCATGACGATTTTCACTAACAAATAAACATTTTCAACACTCGATTTTTCAATCAAATAATATTACATGTTTCATGAACATTTTCATATAAAAACAAAACAAAAGCTCACATTTCTAATAAACTAAAACTGTAAATGAAAATAACCGTTTTCCCACGTAGTTTCAAAGTAAAGGAGAAATTGTATGTACATACCTTATTTTAAGCTTAGGCTGTTTTCCAAACGACTACTTATTTGTGGAACCTAACTTATTCAATATAATTTCGTATGAAATAAGTTAGGTTCCACAAATAAGTATCCAAATAAGTCTTGTTTGGAAAACAGCCTTAGTTTAAAATACAGTCGATACTGGAGGCTCTTATTTATACAGTAGGCTCTGTTTATACAAAGCCATAGCACAAATTAATATATACAGATGCTTTATGCCTAAGAAATTTATGAAATTTTACAAAATCACTGATAAAAGCGACAATTGCGTATGAGTAAAAAAAGAAGTTTGCCATGTAACCCATTGTCTTTGCTAAGATGGTATAAATCTTTACTATTTATAATTATAATATTCAGTGTCTGCATCTAGCGTAAATATTATTCGTTTTGTCAATCTTTTGTTCTTGCATAGCTCTAACCATTTTCATGAAAAAACCCGATTCATATTAAAACTGAAATAAACGAAGTGCACGTATGATTTGCTTTAAGTATGTATTTATTACATCTATAGTACGCATAGATACAATACATACATATTTAGCTTTTAGTGCATTATGTATTTTACAATTTGGTTTTTAAAGAAATTTCCGTAAATTATTGTATGCAGGATAAAAACAAAACAAAGAATACGAGTAAGACTAGGTACGTATGTACTCACTTAACGTATTCTGATTTATAATTTATTTGAATTTTGAATATTCGAGATAAATCTGTGGCCAGAAGGAAAAACGGCAAATTCATAAATTCACATTTTTCAGGAAAACGTTTTTAAAATTAAGAGTTACTTAAAATCGTATGAGTTTTTTCAATTCTTGTTTTTTTAAATGATAATTACGGTTGTTTGTAGTTGCTGGATTATTACAAAAAATTGATATAATATGAATTCGAATATAGAAATTTCAAATTTGAAATAAACCGATTTTATAGCTTAATCCAAGGAATTTTTAACATTTCTAATTTCAATCCATATACTTCCTCGGTTATATGTCTTAAATCATAATTTAATTTTTGACGTGTAACAATAGAAAATATGTAGGTTTGTTGCCAATAGATAAAGCAATACATGCCAGTATTTAAGTTAACTAACCATTTCTGGCACCAGTTGATTCAGAAACTCAACAAAATATTAAATGTATCTATCAAGCAATAGTGAGTCGCTATCACCACATCAACACTGTGATCTTGAAAGAGTGGGTACGCGCGTAAAAATGAAAATAAAAATAATTCATTAAATTAAAAGAAATTAAAAATACGTGCATCACCAAATAAAACTACAAATTAATATATTTAAGAAAAATAAATTTATTTTCCTTGTAACAGAATTCTCCAGTGCGGATCTTGGGTATTTTCTGCGTGCCGACTATACAATGTTTTCTAATTAAAACTAAAAGCTGATGGAATCATTTTAAAAATTACTGTCTCTTTTTAAAAGAATGCATTGCTTATAACAGTAACTTTAAGGGGAGATTCTCATGAAACTCGATCCGAAAATCCGGTTTCTTTTTATTTCATTTTTTGATAGCCTATTATGTGTAGAATATATTTCCCAAACCGTTTGACTGAAATAAATTTCATAGAAAAGTTATGGCATAATAATTCGACCCACTTTTCTACTTTTCAACTCAAAAAATCGTTAACACAATCTTTAAATGCATTTCCTGAAAAACTATTTTTTATATATCTGCCTCCACGATAACTCAAAAACTACTCAATGGATCACAATTTTTTGTTTTTATTGTGAAGTTCATTTAATTTGTTGGAGGATAAACCTAAATGCAGATAATATTTGACGTTTTTTTAATTTTTTATAGCACTTTAAAAAGTGAAAAAGGCGTGAAAAACGATTCCGAAAAATTGAACGTCCGCCATTATTTTAATTTTCGACTTTTTATTGATATTGTTGGTACAACCTCCAGCAAATATTATATATTTTATAAAAATCTTTGGTTTTCTGATTTTTGATAGTTTTCGCAAGTGGTACAGTGGAGACCGATAAGCCACCTTTTTTGGAGAAGGTCACGTTACAATACGTATAAGCAATTCCCATGACGATATTATTCTTAAATTAATTTTTTTTTTTGTACTCTAAAACTCAATAATTAAGTGTCCAAAATCATTAAGTTGTTTATTTACGTCAAAAATTGGGAAAATCACTTTATTTTTTGGTCGCTTGATGAGAACCTCCCCTTAAGACGTCGTTTTTTAGGATGATTTTTGAATATTCTTGCAAACCAATAAATTTGTTCTCTGCAAATTTTGAAAAACGATTCAGTTGGTGCTTTAAGTTTACCAAACTCGTTTTCAACACTTTTATTTTTGTATTGAATCAAATATTCTGACGATTACATTATAATTCTTTTGACATGTTGAATGCAACATACACAGTAAAAAAAATTGAATTTTTAATAAAAATTTTGTGAATTTCTTCTCATAAATTTACATTGTTACTATAATATTACATGAAAACAGCAATTTTTCAATATTCAATAAAATTGGTGATTAAATGTATTTTTCAATCAGAATACAAAAATGCAAGAAATTAAATCGGAACTAAAAATTATGCTTTGGAAATCGAAAACGATACAGACCTAATAAAAGTAGTTTCAAAATGAATTATAAGTCAAAAGTGGTAAATTTAAAAAAAAAATTCATAACCTTTGTTTGCATAACATAAAATTATAAATTTTATTTTTTTTTTTCAATATGCATCATTAAAGTTTTGCATATGTTTACATAATGATTACATAAATAAACGAAATTTAATCTTAAGAAAATAAATGAAATTAGAAACATGGAGTTTCATTAACCCTCCGAAAACACACAGGGCAACAATTCAATAATCAAAAACCAGCTGTACCACAAGATTGTCGACCGCAATTACAAAAAAGAGCAAGATGATCAATTTGCCCTTAAGCGAAGGATAAAAAAACTAAAATGCAATGTCCGCCTTGCTTGCGTCCTACGTGCGATGAACATCTTGCACCGAAAGTCATGGGCGGATCCCGATTTTAAGTTTTGGGGGAAGGGAGGTAATTATTTATACGTAAACAGAAATATCTTTTAGGGGCAGGTTGTTAATTAAAAAGCAACATATTTTTTGTTTAACAAAACCATGTTTTAAATATTTAAGACCTGATTCCGAAACCTGTGATACAATTTTTTTAATACAAATTTAACAATTTTTTATTATGGTGTCCGAATAGTGTAATCATTTTTTGGTACATTTCCCCGCTTCACATTTTTGTTGCTTCATTTTAATTACTATAATATTCGAGAAATGGATAATTCTTTGACAAAATATTTCATGAATGGTATATTTATTAAGACATAACTACGCCAATTAAGTTATATCGGTACAGTACGTCAATCACACTACTTAGTAAATCATAATGAATTTATTCTGTAGCGGTCACAAATTATCATAGGAATTGACTATGCTTATTTGGGTGTGTGCAGTTTTTTGAATAAATGTCAAAAATTAGTACTAAAAATTATTTATCACATGTTTCAGACACAGTCAAAATATATTGTACATATTATGATTATGCATATGATTATGTGGTTCCAGGGAAATTATATCAGGTTCTTTTGCAACTGGGGTTTCCTTGGAAAATTTGTAAATGGGTGTATGAGGTTATGAGTGAGCGAAAGTTTGTTTTGTGTCGGAGGAATCAACCATGCACTTGTAGTATTAGTGAATTTTACAATTCCTCTTTAAAATCTTTTAACAAATTCAATTTTATTGTATTTTACATTAGTTTATTCCGGAATTAACTATCCGGATAGATCAAGAATTTTACAAAGTGAAGAAATTGGTAAGGGTTTTGCAATTAACAATTTCTTCACTTTTGAAAATTATTTATCTATCCGGCTAGTTAATTCCGGAATAACCGATTCCGGTTTTCAATTTTAAATTAGTTATTCATCGTGTTGTCAATTAATATGTTGTCGTTTTAGGTGTTTTTATAGGTTTTTACTCCATTTTGGAAGAGGTAATTACCCCGTACACCCCGCCCCCCCCTCTTTTCGGATATATCAGAAATGTCAGGTTCAAAATGATCCCATCTTCTAACGAAATCTCATCAATATCATCAAACATAAGCTCGCTGAACTCAAGATTTTGCTAATTTTCGTTAGAAATTTTATATTCGATTCATCGGACCACTTGTTTGATTTTGACCGCATATTCAGTAAAATTTAGTTAAATGTTTGGCGTTTTCAGTCTCGACTCATATGGAAAAAGGGCTTAACTTTAAATAAGCCCAACGCGAGATTGTATCTAAATTAAGTAACTTAAACACAAATTTTCAGTGGGCTCTTACTCTCAAAATTCAGATAAAGTAAAAATTTTGAGAGTAAGAGAAAACTGAAAATTTTTGTTTAAAGTACTTAATTTAGATACAATCTATAATCTCGGTTGGGCTTATTTAGAGTTAAGCCCTTTTTCCATATGAGTCGAGTTATGGTCGTTGATATTTAGTGATTTTATTGCGCTTAATTATCTGGTCGTAATTTTTACAGTTTAGGTGTAATAGAAAAGTTTGTTTATTTTTAGGCTACAATACTTTTAAAACCGTGAAATATTTTAGATGATAAAACGGGTAATTTATTATATTTTTAATGGAATTTGCACACTATGAGGATTTCTCCAGATCATTGAAAATTGGCTCAAAATTTTTCAGTTACGAAAATTACAAAAATTGTATTGGCGTTCTATGAAGTTAATGTCTGATTCTAACGTAGCCTTTGAACGGCTGTAAGCCTTTGTAAGTGCAATTGGATGTAAACAGTAATGCTGCAAATGCTGCTTTCGTTTTGGTTGTATACCAGTTGTAAAATTGTTACCACTGAAGAACTACTCGACATTTCGTCATCATTCTCATAATAATACTGAGAGAAATACCAGAAGTAACAGTATGATTAACCGAAGGACCATTATTAGATGAAAAAAGATTGTGGGAACGGAATTTCGTTTTAACTTACTCGTAGAATAGCACCATGGTTCGAAATGTTTGCACATATTTTGACAAATTTCAAGTCGTTATTTTGTAAATTACAATTGGAAATCCATTCGTTTTATTTTGGGCTTTTAATGGTCAATCTAAATAATCGGATATTATGCCGATTTGTAACCTGCAATCGCACACTTTATTCCAGATTTACGCGAATGGGAATTCAACTTCAATTAAAATTTATTAGATTTTATTTACCTTTAACTATCCGATCTCAAAGTTCAAAATAAATATTGCATAATAAAAACATACTACAAAAGAATGTTTAATACTAATACAAAATTATTCCGTATTTATATACATACGTATTCAATTCATCATTTTGACATACATTATTACATACCTACTCTAGCTTAGTGATTTTTGCTTCACTGTGCCTACTATATACACAAATTTATTTGATTTTTCTCATCAATTTTTCTGTTTATTTTTTGGTTATTTATTTATACTAGATGGCTCTGATTTGTGTTGGTTTGTGTCTAATCTATGTCACCCATTTATAGTACCAAAAAATATGCAGGTTCAAAAAATGGCGCTACCAATTTTTTTCATGTTTTTGTTAATCTTAATTCATCTGTATGTAATCATTTGTGGCCATAGTCTAAAAAACGAAGCTTTTATAAGAAAATTAGGAACGAGGAAAAAACCAAACTTTTCATAGTAAAACCAGAACCATCTTGATATGAATAGAGCCGGCATGTGAAAAATGAACTTAAAATAAGGGATATAGAAACACTAAAAATTCATTTATTTTCATAGTGTTTGTATGAAAAAACGCGATTTCGATTGACGATAAAATATGAATTAAAAGTTAAACCCAGTTAAATAATTTTTTAAGAAATCGCTAACAAACAACTCAATGTCTTACTCATTTAAAACACAGATTCTCAAATTTCCCTATTTTCCAGCAATAATCAATAGAAAATAAGGGAAATTAAATTAAAAAACATTCTACAACAACAACAATGTGTATTAAAAAGAGAAAATTCAGTTTAATGACGACATCATATCTACACATCTAAACCCAATGGTAAGAAAAAAGACAACACGTCTCCGCTCAACAATCAAAATAAAAAAAAAATAAAAAAGAGCCAAACAGAATAAATTAAATCAATACAATGAGTGCGAAAAAAACAAAACATCAAAACAATCTAGCATGCTTTGCAAATTCAAAATAACTATAGGAACATATTCGAATTCAAATTGGAATGGAGGCAATGAAAGAGATGATTATTGTTTTGTTTATAAATTTCTAGTTATGTTGGTGACGTATAGTATTACAAAAACAACAAATTTTAAATTTCAAAAGTACCTTATTTTTCATGACGATTTTCACTTAGAAATAAACATTTTCAAGACTCGATTTTTTAATCAAATAATATTACATGTTTCATGAACATTTTCATATAAAAACAAAACAAAAGCTCACATTTCTAATAAACTAAATCTGTCAATGAAAATAAGCGTTTTCCCATATAGTTTCATAGTAAAGAAAAAATTGTTTGTACCTTATTTTAAGCTTAGTAAAAAATACAGTCGATACTGGAGGCTCTTATTTATACAGTAGGCTCTGGTAAAACACACAAAACATAATATGGCGAATTACTTTTTTCCTAAGGCAAATTTTTTAATGAAAACGTTACAAATTCTCCATTATGATTTCTGAATTATTTTCATAAATGTTTGTATTTCAACATATATATTAATGTTGTTTAAGTAGATCGTTTTCATTTTCTTGTAATAACTGATTTATTTAAACTAAAATATAAAAAAAATGCATTCATTCATTCTGGTCAAATTGAAATAAAAGCTTACTACAGTTCATGTGTTAAGTCAATCTATATTACATAGATGGCAGAAAAACTTTGGTAAAATAGTACCAAAAATGAACACTTGGAGAAATTTCAAGTTGAAAAATTGTAACAAAAGCAAAACAAATTCACAAAATATTAAAAACGAGTGATAATTTTGTTATTAAATAATTTTTGTAATATTTTTCTGTATAAATTTAGACATCTGACGTAGACTATTAAAACTAAAGATAAATTTAGCAAGTATCATTTTAATTCGTCAGAGCCAACTTATTGTTAGATGTATTTTCAAAATGAAAATTCGAAAAATATATTTTAGAAATAATTAGTGAGTTTCCTAAATATAATTCCAACGCTTGCTGACTGGTGGCTAAAATATTTCCTATGTAGTTATATGGTCAAAAATGTGTCTTGAATGTTTCAATAAATTATTAATTTCGATTAAATTAATTTTAAAATTTGATATTTATTATGAATCGCAACATATTCAATTTTATTAATCATAAAAAAAAGGATGGGGACATCCACTAATTTAGACAAGAAACTTGTATTTGTAAACATGATTTTAGTGGTTTTTGTATGTAATTACAAAAAAAAAAATTAATCAGCGCTGCCCAAGCATGGAGACAAATGAAATAAAATTGATATTGGGCAAGTCCCTCATTTAATTTTAATATTTCTGCAAATCCCATTTGAAACTCGATTTTACAAAACGTGGTATTTCAAAACATGATGCGGTACAAAACGCGATATGGTACAATGTGCGATATTTCAAAACGCGATACGGTGCGAAACGCGATATGGAGCAAAACGCGATATTTCAAAATGCGATATGGTACACAACGCGATATAGTACAAAACACGATTATTAAAAACGAAATATTTCAAAACGCGATAATTTTTTAAATTTGTTTTGACAAATTTCTGGAATTTGGCCGATTGAGATGAAATTTGTTTATTTCTTAACCTATTATGAAGAAATTCGTCATGTGCGGTGGGGTGGAAATGGCATTTTTAAATGTTTTTTTGTCTATATTCTGGAATATAGACAGAAATGGTGTAGGAGAATGGCTATTTCTTAAACGTTTATGATTTAAACGGCTTATAGTACACTACGACATATGGTACACCATGGCATATTTCAAAATGAACTATTTTAAAATTTGGCTATTTGTTAACCGATTAAGATGAAATCCGACAAGTATTTTGGAAAAGGGATCTTAAAATAAGTTTGTTAACTTTAAATTGTAAACTTACAAAAAATACACAAAAATACAAATTTTAAACCTTTCATTCAAAACTGAATAAAGTTCAGAATCAAACTTCATTCTTTGGATTAAGTCAACTTTCATACACAACTTCGGATTTTTATGAAAATTTATTCGTGATTTTTTAACTAGATTTATTCGTGATAATTTTGGCGTAATTTGGTTTTTAAGGACGTGATTGGTATACGAGATATTTAGATTTTAAAAATCCCAATTTTCCATATAGAATTCGTGCCTGCGCTACCTATATTGATGGTTAACGTATGGGCAATTATATTGTTTTTGTGAGTCTTTGATATTTACAACATTCTATTTATTTGCTTTAGTGACATCTATTGTTGTACAGCAAAAAAAAAATAAAAAATTTAAACAAATTTTATTTACAGTTAAATTTAAATGAATATAATTGACGAATGGAAAAGTTTAAAAAGCGCCTTAAGCGGACAAAAGTAAAATATGTGATAGGTTGTAAAAAAATTTGCTATATGAAGTTATATGGAAATATTGTCTACTTAAATTACATTTTATTTATGAAAATTGTAATGATTGGAAATTTAAATTAATCCCATATGTAGCTTAAATTGTGATTTTAGTACATATATCTGATTTATTTTGGACATTTTTTCATTTTAAATATCAGAAAGTTGTACTTAAAAATTGCAGAAATTTAATGTTAAACTCACTATAAATATACATATATTTCGGCAACTAAACATTTTTGGAGCTTTATTGAAATTTGTGCAATTTTTAAGTTCAAGTCTCTCATATTTAGAATGATAAGAATGTCACAAATAAATCAGATATACAAAAATCACACTTTAAACTAAATATAGGATTAATTTAATTTTCCAATCATTACAATTTTCATAAATAAAAATTAAAATGAAATAGACTCTATTCCCATATAACTTCATATAGCAAATTTTTGTTACATCCTATCACATATTTTACTTTTGTCCGCTTAAGGCGCTTGTTGAACTTTTCCATTCGTCAATTGTTTGTTTGATTTTTTTTTTTATTCGTCTTCTTTGTGCAAAGGGGCCAATGCTAATCGGCTTTGGGGAGTTCGTTATTTTAGTATGTGAAATATAAAAAGTAAACCAAAAAATTTCGAAAAATTCTGATTGTATTTATTTATCTTCTCGGTGCATAGAGGAAGAAGGCCAATATTAAGTGGCGCTGAGGGGTTCTCAATTTCAGCTTGTCAATAATTATTACAAATACACATATTTTAAGAACATACCTATAACATTTTCAATAATCTAAACATTTTGAAAAGTATGGGAGAGCGGGGATTTGGAGGTTGTAGTCCCCATCCTCTATGGCAGGGGCGTCCAAGCCAAATGAGTATTTTTGACATATTTTCAAAATAACTCGAGCAATAAAACTGCGATTAGAAAAAAAAGCCAATTAGACAACGCGGTAACTATTTATGTATCCATAGCCACAGAATTTATTACTCTGGGGTGAGTGTGAAGACCACCGATAATTTTAATCCATTTGGAGGCAGTCGGCCCGCGGGCCGCATGCTGCAATATGTAACAACTATTGCGGTGATCTTCACATCTATTCCGTAGTGATAAATTCTTTGGCCCTGGATATATAAATAATTACCGCGTTATCCAGTTGGCTTTTTATTCTAATCGCAGTTTTAATGCTCGAGTTATTTTGAAAATTTGTCGAAAATACTCATTTGGCTTGGACGCCCCTGCTCTATGGTATCAAACGAAGTAAAATAATTTTAAAAATACTCCTATATTTATTGCACTTGCTGTGATTCTATTATTATTCTATTAAACTAAGAATGTATTAATGTATTAAATGTATTTGATTCGAGTAACTCTATATTTCATGAATTCCGCAAAACGGTAACCCTCAAACTTGAAAAATGGAATCGATAGATGATAATAACAGCTATATTGTTTAGAAAAAGAAATATCTCGACATTAACATATGACATAATTTTTCATGTTTTTGCACTTACACAACGAATTGCACTTGAATAAAGAATTAAAAAATTTTCGCCATAGAAAAGTTTGTATGGTATCACACGTACGTTATCCATGTGACATGTACGTTATTTAGTGAAAAATTGAAAAGTCAGTTAGTATTAGTTTATTCTAAATGAAAACAGCACTAAAATGTTTTAGCATAGCTCCCTCTATTTAGATAAAAAAATTGATTTTCAGGTCCAAACCAATTCGCAAGTAATTTTATATAACGTACACAACTCAAAATCAGAGGAAAAAATTTGTCACATGTACGTTATACGTATTTTGTTAAATATTTTGGTTAATTAGTAATGCGATTTTTAAATATTTGATATATTCTAAATGAAGAGATAAATTGATCATTATAAATCATAAAGAATTGTTTTAGAAAAAGTAATTTGTTATTAAATTTTGGTAAAAACATTCGCACACTGTCACAGTACGTTATATGGAATTCGTGATTTACGTATGAGATCATAATTTCCATATTTGTATAATATCAATCGCCATCTACCTTTATTCCTCTTGAACAATAATATAAAACCAATATTTTCTAATTTGGCTATTCAGCACCAGATATCACTAATATTAAGAAAGCAATATATGCTGTGTTTTTTTATTCGCTCCGGGTAGCTTCTATCGGGAGCCATCATTTTTATATGCCTACATTTAAATTTGGTGCGCTATTTATTGGTAAATTAATTTTATTTACCATCAAACTATCATTTTTAATTCAATTGTTTAGCGAAAACTTGATATAAAAAATATTTTGCTCTACCTATTTATACGGAGCGCTATCGGGAGCCACATTTTATATGACGGCTCCCGATAGCAGCTATCCGGAGCGAATAAAAAAACACAGCTATAAATTTCAAAACACAATAACAATTTTTAGTATATAGACACTATTACATGTAATAAATTGGGATTTTCAAAAATCTAAATGTCTCCTGAATCAATCACGTCCTCACAAAAAAAAAATTATACCAAAATTATCAGGAATAAATCTAGTTTGATTGTGACAATTTCCATAAACATCCGAAGTTAGAAAACGTTTAATTTGGTGTTTATTTATTTATTTATTGTTAACATTAATCAAAAAAAGTTAACAACCAGATTATCTAGTGGATTTAATGTCCCTTTAACGATAATCTGAGTTGATAACCAAAAAAATTAAAACAAAGAAATACATTTAATTAAATTAATAACACAGTATGGTAAATATAAAATATAATAATCATAATAATAATTAGAAAATATAATAATGTCAATGTTTTTTATTAAAATAATTTTTGACATTTTTTTTAAATTTAAGAAATGTTTCAGATCTTTTTGTATCTCCCGGTATCTGATTATAAGCTAATGGTCCCAAAAATGTAATTAGCTTTCTTCCAAATTCAGTTTTATATGGTGGTAAACAATTCTAGTACAATTCCTAGTTGCGTGATATGATGAACATATTCAAAATTAAGGTTAGACATACCTGAAGATATTATATTTATTGTTTTGTACATATATATGGATAATTGAAATTTATGCAGAACATTAATAGGTTTACCAAACTATTCTCATTACAATATAATTATTTGGACGGAAATAGAATAGGCAGTCTATAAATCGCCTTAATGCTTTTATTTTGCATTACTTATAGTTTTTTCAGCCTAGTTGAACTAGCTGTTCCATATATAAGAAGACCATAGCTGACTGGTGAATGAATGAAGGAGAAATAAATCATTAGTAAAACCCAAGTTGGAACAAAATAAGATAACTTCCTCAGTAGTCCGACAAGCGGAGCAATTTTACTGCTAATTGTATTAATATGATCCTCCCATGACATACATATGAATATCGAATGTTACTCCTAGATATTTAATTGAATTAACTCTTGCGATATCATTGTTATTCACTGTAAGTGAAGATAACGTAAGTATTGGTTTATAAGGAGATTGAAAAATCATATACATATTTAGTTTTCGAAATGTTAAGTGAAATCAGATTAGATTTAAAATAGTCTAATAAAATATCGAGATCATGTTCCATGTTGCTCAAGATCGTGACAGGATCAAGCGTTTCATAAAACAAAGCAGTATCATCTGCAAATATTATAATATGACCTTTTAATGGTAAATTAGACATATCATTAATAAAAATGAGGAACAAAAGTGGTCTCAGAACACTGCCTTGTGGAACACCGCACTTCACATCAATAATTCTACTTTCAATTCCACTGAGCACGACATATTGCTTTCTATTTTACAAATAGTTTTCAGCAAATCAAAAGAAACTCCACGTATCCCAATACAATATAACTTACTTAAAAGCAAGTCATGATCAATACAATCAAACACTTTTTGTAAATCCAGAAGAAGGCTCCAACGCACTTTTTGTGGTCAAAAGCAGTATAGAACATACTTGAAATTTCAGCAAGAGCTAATTCCATACCTGACCCTTTTCTAAATCCATATTGGTGTGAGTAAAAAAAAATTTTATATGTATTTCAAAAAATTTACCAAACGAAAAAATTAATTTTTCAAAAATTTTATTAATATACACAATAGTGTAGAGATTGGTCTGTAATCTACATTACATAATTCACAGTGTGCGGCGGAATGCTATGTATTTTCTTATATTTCCAATTTAGAAACTTCAATTTTATAACTGAGTAGTCTGAGTGATATAGGTGTTGATCTGTTAACAAGAAACTTCGATAAGAAAATGTTTCGGGTTCGATCCTCACCGAAATATTATTTTTTCCCATAACGGCATTTCATTGATCAACACGAATTGAAAAACAAAAAATTTTGTATCGTAAGACAATGATTATATCGCACCATCCAAACAATAAAACGATAACTCAAAAACATCGTTTTTCAGGAGAAAACTTTGAAGTTTGAAATTATGAAGGAATCCCATGTAAAAACGTTTCATTAAAGTTGAATAAAGGAGGATTTATATTATCCGTTCCTTTCAGTTCCTACACGTATCGTGTCAGACATAATCAATTTATACTATCCGTCAGACATCCATTTTTTGAACAATATTTGTCTGGGTCGGTTCGTATAGGAACTGAAAGGAACGGATAATATAAATCCACCTTAACTTGTGCAGGAGGACCTGAAAGAAAACACTGGCTAGACAGGACGATAGAGCTCCTTGCACAGATTTTAGAAATGCAACCATGCAATAAACGTATAACTAGCACTTATCGTTTTATTGTTTGGATGGTGCGATACATTTTATAAAACTCTAATTAGGTTGGTACCGCAAATTATTTTTCGATATTCAATTTTTTCCAATGAGCTTTCGGGTTCGATCCTCACCAAGGACGTTTTGCATAATTTTTTATTTTTTTATTTGTACATTATAACGGCATTTCAATGCGGCATAATGAATTGAAAAATATATCTCCAAGCGAGAGTAGCTGAGAATTTCGAATGAAGCGACGAAAATTTTCCATCATTTTGGCTTTTGTAATGATGATTCAGAAGGCTCAGGGACAATCGTTCGATAATGTTGGGTGGTTTTTGCCGGAATCTGTTCTTGCTTATGGCCAGCTTTATGTAACTTTAACGCGGGTACGAAATCACTAGAACCTTAGAGTACTGATCAACAACTCCTCATACCACGGCGCAATAATAAATGATAACCGTACTTTTACAAGAAACGTCGTGATAAAAGAATTCTTAAATTAATATTAAATTGTCTTATTTTGTATTCTTTTAGAAACAAACATTTTACTTTTCGTAATTACTAGTTAGTAATTAAAGAACAGTCTCCACAGTCCTTAGTAATCTTTAAGCAATTGGGATACACACCAGTTAATAGACTTTCATTATAAATATCAGACAACAGATTTGAGAAGAAATCCGCTCGGCATTTCAAGACAGAGTTATTAATTTTATCAGGACCTTCACCCTTACAGTCACTAAATGAACAGATAACATTAACACTTCAGCAGATGTAACTGGCGAAAAATACATGGCATCAGAAATCCAAGGAATGGTTCCAAACTTAGAATTAGCTCAGTCTGAGTTGATAGATCCACTGATTAAATTACCTACATTGACGAAGTACTCATTAAAAATGTTAACACTATCACCAATATCCCTAATAAATCGTCCATTAAAACAAATGTTTTCAAATTGAACATGTTTATAATAATTCTAAACTTATGAGTTGTGTATGAAAGTGGACTTGTTTCCATTATTTTTTAGAAATTTATAAGATTTCCGACAATTTTCGTTTATATTTGCCTAAATTATTTACTACAACGAAGATGGAAAAGCCCAACATTAGAAATTCACGATTGTTTGTATTTCTAAAATAACACTCAGGTAATAAATAAATTTTAGCTTCTGTTGTACTTCGACAGTTGTTTTTTTTTTAAGTAACCACAAAAATGAAAAGCGGTTATTAACCGAAAATATAAGTGCAATAAGATATCGGCTATACTGTAGATTTCCGGAAATGATCCGTAAAGAAGGGAATAAAAACAATTATTAAGCGAATTAGTTAAGTACCTTGCTAATTGTTGATGTTCGTAGAAAATTTGTTCCATCTATTAGCAAATAATTTTATTTAATAAAAGATAGATTTAATTAAAATTAGATTTACATAGAAATTGATTTCCATTATAAGAATGAATTTAATTTATTTAAGTGGCGTGGGGGATTTTCATGGGATAACGCAGGGCCGCCCCTTTTGGTGAAGGAGAATTTTAATTTAAAGTAAAATAAAATTCAAAACCTGGATACGGGAAATAGGAGCGTATCGAAATCTTTGATTTCAAGAAAGTAAGGTTCCTCTGAAAGTAAGGTTTAGATAAAAGTAAGGTTTTGAGAATTAAGATTTCGATACGCTCCCGAAAGAAATTTCTAATAACTGAAGAAAAATTCCAATAGGTGAAGGAAAATTTAAGTAAATTATTGATAATTCTACTAATTGGAGGAAAATTCTGTTAGGTGAAGGTTTAAAGGAAAATCAACAAACCAAACAATATTTAAAAAAAAGTTACGCCTCCAGAATTTTTCTAATATCATTTTATCACCCCATTTTATGAATTAAGTTTATTTTTAACTTGTATTTTGGGGTTTCTGTTTCACTTTACAGCATAATAGTTTCAAGGATGATATTTACGGTACGAACAAAAATATACCTTGCCCCATAAACAAAAATAAAACACATCTGGCCAAAATGGTGAATTATTTTTAAAATACTTTCTATTGTGTTAGCAAAATTGTTAAATAAATCTATAATACCTAAAATTTGAATTTCGTTAAGAAAATAACATCTAAAATTTTAATTCAAATATATTTTAAAAAACTTCCACATGTCCACATTCCAAAATGTTATCAAAAATAATTTTAAAATTGCATTTGCTTATAAATCGCGTTTTGAGACATTGCGTTTTGAACTATTGTGATTTGTACCATATCGCGTTTTGTACCATATCGCATTTTGTACCATATCGTGTTTTGTACCATATCGCGTTTTGAAGTATCGCGTTGTGAAATATCGCGTTTCGAGCGAATCCCGTAGAAAACATTTATATAAACTGTTTGTTTGCAGTTTTCATTGAAAAATTTGAAGCTACACCATTTTTACTATGGATTCCTATGGAAATCAGTAAAAAGTTATACCACTAAAGAAGCTTCTAAAAAATGCGTCATGATGATTATGGCTCTATATTCTATAGAAGGCTCTGATATTAGGGCTGTTTTTGATTATCATTACATTTATAAAATTTCACACTTTCTAATATATATCTAGATATGATCTCATGAAACCGTACTTGAATAAAATCGACCTCTCATCCACTTTATTGTTAAATAAACAACATTTACGTCAAGGTTTACAGTCGAACATTGTTTTTCATTACCAAGACTTTAGGAAACAGAATTTTTATATCGTCGTAACAATATTATACTCGTACAAACAAATAAAAAAAAAGTAGGAGGCAACAAAAGTGAAATTCTTTCATCATTTTTATTTCATCTTTGGAAAATCATCATCATCATCATTTTTATTTTGGAAACAAAAATTTACCAAAATACCAAAAGAAAATCACACTCATACTTAAGATTTTGTGCTTAATTCATCCTAAATTTCATTTTTTTTTCATATACGCTTTTGCTTTAAATAAGATAAAACACAGCAATAACACAAAATATGTATAAAAGTAAGACAAATTAAAACAGGATTCATAAAAGGATCGAAAATACAGAGATTTTCTTGAGAATTCTTTTGTCTTATTCTTAAAAAAAAAATCTCTTGTATACATTTTTATTACAAATTTGGTTATGTACCCTCTTGAAGTGTATGCATTTAATTGTGGGTATTATAACGTAACATATACATACATTGCTATACAGATATCATCGCTACCCAGGGTACTACAAAAGACGGATCAACATTTTCAAAGGATTATAAAACAAACACAGCAAATTTTTGTTTTCTGTTTGATTTTATTTTTAGAAACAATGTTTCCCTTTGTAATCTGATTTTATGAAATGTACCAAGTTTGTATTTTGGGAATTCAATTGTATATATGTGTAAGTGTATACAGAAGGAGTACGTTACATTATTTTTCTAATTGTAAAGCTGTCGTGTCGTTAAAGGTAATCAGTTTTTTCAACTTCTTTTGTTTAACAGTATGAGTAGATTTGTATCGCAAGTGTATGCATTTTTAAAACGGCCATGGCCAGTGGGGATAGCGACCAGTATTCTTAGCTGGTCTCTCTTTAAAGATATAGCAAACTTAGTAATCCTCCGATCGGGCTCACTAAAAAAATGCTTCGCCTTAAGGCAACCAACTAGAGTTAGCTAATAAAAGGTAAGAGAGCTACTGGTTCGGGACCGATTAATGTTTGTGATTCATGTTTGTGATTCATGTTTGTGATTCATGCAGTATTTGCTCGGGACGTAATTTATGCTAAGATTGATGTATCGCTTGACTTATATTCACTTTACGTTCCTACGAGAATTCTTCGTGCACGACAGTTAATGTTGAGTATTGATTTTCATAGTATGAATTATGGAATGGATGAACCGGTCGCGCGTACTAAAAAATAGTTTAACCAATATTCAGAATTTTTTGGTTTTAAAACATTTCAAGAGATCGTTTTAAGAGTCGTATTCGAAATAATGATAAATTGTAACTTATGCTATTTGTTAGTGCTGGTAAATAAACAAATATTAAGGTGAACGGTGGAAGCAAATTTTCAGCTCTTATATTGGAAAGGGATAGCAAAATCCATGGCGATGTTCTAAAAATTTGTACAAATAATGATGAACCCATAGGCTAACAGAAAATCATAATGAGATCAATGGAGAATTGGCAAAATTTAATTTAAGTGCAATTGTTTTTTAAATTATCAAAATATAGTTTTCAAGATTAATTTTAATAATTCCATTTATTAATTAAGGCGTTTGAGTAGCTAATACATTTATTTATATTTAGTAAAAATTAGTAAATACTTCATTGCCGTAGGATTTATCAATCGTAATTCGAAAGGCTTTCCCGATATGCGGACCTTTAAATCATTATATACTGGGTTTACGTAAATAAATACTAAATAAAGAGAAAAACGATTGTAAGGATCATTTAATCTCTAATGACAATAGTTACAATTTTCAACACATTTTTTGGCTTTAAAGTCACACCCACATCCACCGCTCGTATCACCATTTCCACCAGGACCCCATCTCGGGCCACGAGTTGCCCAACAAATTTCGATATTACAAACAGCGCATTGGTCCCAGTCACATCCTTTCTCTTTTTTAATCAATACCTAATAAAATAAATAATTAGTCGTGACCAAACCAGTTAAGGACAAATCTTCTACATATTCAACTTACCTCACATTTGGGACAAGGCATTGCTATACCATCACGAATCCAAGTAATAAATACTTCTGCAGTTTCCTTATCGACTGAATTCCTTATTTTATCATATTGCTCACATTTAAGATGAACATGAATTGTTCGGCATTTCAAACAATTTTCCAATTCACATTTATTGCACGTGAATGTAATAGGCCACTCCTCATCGCATTTCTCCCATACATGATAGCCACTGCAATTTTTATCAAAACATTGTTGTTTAGACGATGCCTTAAATTGGTCGTATTCTTGATTATACAAAAAATATTTTATCTCGCCCTGTTCAATTAGTCGATCACAACATGGTATAATATTTATGTGGGCAAGCATTTTCAAGTTTATCTGATTTTTAATACACATTTCACAAAATGTGTGTTTGCACAACATCAAAAAAAATCCTTCAGATTTGTTCAAATGATTCTTACAAATAATACAATTAGATGCATATTTGTTACGTCTCACGGCTATCTTGCTGTTATCAGGTAAATGATCTTCATTGATTTCAAGTGGAATTATCGATATTTCATTAGAAAAACTTGTATCCGATGATTTATTTGAATCAACTTTAATTTGAGAGTTATTTTGGCCAAAAATATTTTTCGCTTCGTTGACACAACTGAGGCAGATGGTACCCTCGCGTACATTTAAACATAAGCTACAAATAGCTCGTGTTTCACCATGGTTTTCATCGCGTTTGGTATTTTGCCCTACTGTCTTACGAGTAAAATCTTTTTTGGGCTCATTGTTCGAGACTTTGTTATAAGTTGTATCTTCAATAAATAAATTCAAAAAAATTATTACATTTTCGTTGAATAATTAAATTCACGAAATAATAACTTACCTATCGTTTGATTGTTACGTGGCTCATGATAATTTTTGTTAAGTGCTACTGTTTCCGGGAAGGAAGGCCGTCTAATCAAGTTGGCTGGCAATGAGTATTTAGAATGCCTGGTCGAATGACTGTCACTAAAGAACTTAAGACATTCATTTATTTCACTTGACGGGGTTTCCTAAAATTGAATAGTAAATTAAAACCAAATTGCCTTAACTATAATATCATCGGAGGGTATCATTCATAAAACTACTCGATTTTATTATAAACAATATAAAAAAATATATGTAAAATATACTAACCAATAATTCCACTGGGATAAAATTGTTCTCTCCTTTTGTGTATACCTCGTGAAATGTGGCTTTGGTCTGTTTTTCGCTCGAAAAGCCTACGCTTACAACACTACTGTGTTTTTCTAACTGCTGCACAAATTCCCAACTCTCATTATCCAAATAAAATTGTAGGCGCTCCTCAAAATCATTTATGGCACTCAAATAGTTAAATAATTTCTGGTCAATCAAGCAATAACTTAAGGATTTTCGCGCGTACACTTCATCATTATTGATGACCAACGTTAGCACTGAACACTGATTCTGGTCACAATGTCTATATTGAAATTTTGCGAGGCATCCTCTTTTTACTTTATAAATTTTATGACTTGTACTAAACACCTTGCAATCACATGAATTTAAACAAATTCCATACACTTGAGTTTGGTTGGTATCTGGCTCCATTTTAATTATTTATCAATTATAAGATTATGTTTTATTCACGTTACACTTTTGTTTGCAAATGACTGTTTACTGACGAAATAACAATTTTGTATATATAGTATACAGAAATTTATTATCTAAAACAAATAAAAAAACAAAAATGTGTTGATAGTAATACCAATATACAGGGTGGCCCCAAGCCTAGTAGACGTAAATTCACTATTAGATTCTCGGAAAATTCAAAATGTAGAATTTAATTTTCACTCATAACTTTAATGCCGTTATTCCAAAATAAATCAAATGAAAATAATCCGGTCACGAATATCTAGTTTATGCGGGGAAACCACATTTTTGGCTTTCAGAAAAAGCAAAATTGTACAGTAAATTAATTGTAATCATGGTATTACCTTAAATTTGGATAAGATAGCAAAAAAGTCAATAAAAATTTTTCGACTTTTCATGGGTCAGCAATCCACTGGTATATTTACTGCATGAGGGGACACCATGTTAAACAGGCAAATTCAAAACAACAACGTACCAAACCACTTATATACGGTGACGATATAAACCAAGTACCCTGTGAAAGGATTAGTGATGTGCTATCGTATATTTCGGACTTTATTTTGTAATTTAAAAAAAAACAATTTTTTATATATTTCCATTTGTTTTGAAGATTTAGCGGTAAGACACTATTTTATCAATCTACCGGTCATTCTATGAGACACTACTTATCTAATTGTGATGCAATAAGCAATTTATCTTGAAAAATAAATCAATAGAAATAAATTAATAAATCTTAATTCTTTAGTAGACCCCTGCGGCCCCTATAGACCGGGCGCTGCAGGTATAAAATACAGAATTTATTAAAATGAATCAACAATTTTTCAAAAACGGTTCCCGTCAAATTTTTCTGATGCAAACAAAATTCGGTTCAAGAATTCTGCACTACAATACGAGATCATAGATGTAGCCTTTGTCAAATCAAATGCCGGAGCTGTTTCTGCCATACTTTTGTGCCTTCTGTTATTTTTTTTTCGCTGGCGCTACATCCCATAGAGGGATTTGGCCGCTTCATGATGACGTTTCCTAATCATTTTTTAACGGATAATGATTGATTAATTCATTGATCCTTACATTAACCAGCCGTGATTTTTTCATCATCTGCGGGGAATCGAACCGGCCATTTTTCATCTTCGACCTCTAACAATTAGATCTAGTTATACATCTCTAATATACCGTTGTAAGTCCTAAAGAATTTAATTTACTCCATTCAGAGAGCATCCATAATGTTCAAAAATTTATTTTCTGAAAATTTGTGCCGTATGTGAGTATTTGAGCAACGTGAGTATTGGCCGATATAATTCTTTACTCGGTGTTTCAGTCTGGACGGGGCATTGCTGTGGACCATTCGAAAATAGAAAATAATAAATTACAAACAATACAAAATCAGAATTAACGTTAATTATCATTTGTTACCGAATCCCACCTCCTTGTCATATAGCATTTCATTTTATGTATCTCCCAGTTCACCTAAACCTGCGCCACCCTAATGGCGTGATATTATTTTAAAGCCTCCCATAGTAATTTACTATTAGGAGTTATATACGACTTTCAAAACCAGAAATAATACTTTAAAGGCGATTTCACAGAAATATCAATCAGCTAATTTATACATGCTTTCTTGCATCAGTTTCTTTCCTCGTTTCTTTACTCCTCTCTTTATAAATTGATTTCGAAGGTCATACTTTTGTGATTCTTTTTTCAACAAAACTTTTTTGTGATTCTTGTGTTTCTTTGCACTAACACAAACAAAAAGTTATATAAAATGTTCCGAAGGTCATATTTATATACAAAAATTAGGATGGATCCGAAGCTTGTCATAATTGTTTCAGCTGTAATAATTATGATAGAATTTTGTATACAACCAAAATATTACAGCGACTACATGTTATAATTTTGACGTTTCCGAAATAATTTTTGTTGATTTTAGTAAAAAGATTTTAGCATTGATGAAATTAAGGCCCCTATTCACAAAATGTAAAAATTCTATAGCTGTAACTTTACAGAAATTGTTTATAGAGCAAAAGTTACAAAGTACTAAAAATTGGTATTCACAAACTGTAAGAACTTTGCCACTGTAAATAAATATATTTGAATTCGCCGCCATAAGAAAAATAGTAGCCTTTGATAAATCGAAATGTCAAAAAACGAATCATAACAAATCATTCTGGCTTGAAAGTCAAATGAATGAGAATGTACATATGAGATTTTTTGCAGGTTACCTGATAGACAGGTAAGTAAACTATTTTTGCACAGAATAGGATCCGACGTGGCCTTTTCCGTGAACTAAATCCCGGCTTCGTAAAAAAAATAAGGCCATCTTTTGTAATCCGGTAGCCTAATATTTCACACTCAAATACGATAAATGGGGTGATCACTTTATACCTTCAGTTTGTTGGCATGTGTAAATTATTTATTTTGACTTTAGTATAGAGAGCGTAGAGGATTACCGGTAGCAAGGCGTTCCTTGGCATTATGGCGTCCCGTAGACCATTGTCTTGGGGGCTAAGAAATCTCACAAGAATCTGAACACGTTCTCAAATGTGTATTTATATGAGTTCAGATGTTGTTTTCTGAACTGATTTTCAGTTCCACAAACCTTCACCAAAATTCTGAAGAAAAAAGTTATTTTGATAAGAATTACAGACACCATCAAGGATACGTACTATATTGATTCGTTAAGAACACAAAGAAATCCTATTAGACAATTTTTAGTGAAAATCTCAAAAACTACAAAATAAATCATCTTGAATTCTTGCAGGTAAATACATGCTATCGAGAGTAGTACTTCCTGAAAAAATCATGACGAAAAATGGTTACCTACGCTGCCGAGTTATGAACTAATAAAACCAAGATATTATGTAGCTTTACGTCAACAAATTTGTCACTGTAAACTTACAGAGCATAATTTTCGTTTATAGAGTCTAGTTACATTTCATGAATACAATTTTAGTACTAATCGGAAATTTTACGGTTATAGAGCTAATTTGCATTTTGTGAATATTGTATAAATAATATTATCAGGAAGTCCTAATTTTATCTTATAAGTACGCCATTACATCGTTAAATCATGGCTTTTAGATTACTAATATACCGAAAATATTGTTGATCAACAAATTTTATTTGTTTAATAATGATAAATTTTCGTTTAGCACGCCTAAAATTTCATTAATTTCTATGATAAATATGCGGGTGATTCTTGGTTTTTTTATTGGGGTTAAAATTTAAAAAAAAAATTGATCTAGGCGCTATTTTAGGTTATGTAATATTCTCCAAGCATTTTTGTCAAATTTATTATGTCAAAATTATATCAGTATGCATAGACCATGCCGCCCCGGTGGCACAGTGGTTAGCATACTTGCTTTACGCTCCGGAGGTCCCGGGTTCGATTCCCGGCGGGTGATGAAAAAATCACGGCTGGTTAAGGATAGGATCAATGAATTAATCACTCATTATCCGTTAACAAAATGATTACGAAACTTCAAAAATGAAGCGGCCAAATCCCTCTATGGGATGTAGCGCCAGCGGAAAAAAAAAATAGACCATACAATAGAGTGGACCGCTAGCGAAGTGACGTTTCCATATAAAATTGTAAAGTAGCCTGTCTCCAACATCTGCAGCGCAAAATAGCCTTGTGACCAATAGGGTAACTATAACAAATATAATCAAAATTAGTACCCACAGATGTCACTACTAAATTCAGTAGATACAATTAGTACCAACAGATGTCACTGCAAATTTAAATTTATATATAAATAAAATATAAATCGATAATTAAAAAAAAATTATTTTATTGACCCATAAAATGGATAATTTTATTTAACTTTGTTCTAACATAAGATTTATTATTTAGATTTATAAGATTTACGATGGATGAAGTTGTAGTGACTTCTGTTGGTACTAATTTTGATTATACTTGCTATAGTTACTCTATCGGTCACAAGTCTACTTAGCGCTGCAGATGTTGGAGACAGTTAAAAGACATTGCTGGCGGTTCATTATATTATATGGTCTAAGTCAATATGTATTCGGATTACAAAATATGGAAGAGAAAATTATTTTACTAACGTTAAAATTATTACAAAAAAAAATATTATCACACTTCGGACGCGTGCTAACCGAGGATTTTTACACACACATAGATAAATAACAACAGTGAAACTGATTCAAGCAAACGCGTGTAAAGTGGCTGAATGTCAGAATCAGAAATGTCAATCAGCCACTTTACACTTGCTTTCTTGCATTACGTTTCTCACTTCGTTCCCTTACTCTGTACCTACAAACTGATTTCGAATGTCATATTTTTGTGATTCTTTTTTCAACAAAAATTTTCTGTAATTCTTCTGTTTCTCTGCACTAACACAAAAAAAAGAAATATAAAAATTTCAAGGTCGCATTGTTTTTTTTCGTTTACAATACTATACCAGAGATAAGAATAAAGAGATAGATTATCCAGAGCAAATATTTGGCCCGCGACAGTGGTTCCACTTTTATTTTCAGTTTATATTATCAAAGCTTATTCCTGTAACCCAAAACTGAGCCATCTACTTGTAAATAGATAAAACCAAATCAAATCAGATTACGTATGTATGCGAGTAGCTAGCTACATACATAAATATAAAATAGCATTTCGCATTCGAATTGCCTGAAAAAAAAATTTAAAACACAAAAAACAAAACACAATAGGAATGAATGAGAAACAATATGATTGTATATCTTTTATGTCATATTTCCTGTTGTTGTTGTAAAATATCTAACCCACTTTTCTAACATTTTTCAAGAAATGCAAAAAACGAAATTTTCGACAGATAATACCATACGCTTTAGGGCCGAACAAAATTGAATGTGAAACGTGTTTTATTGTTTTTTAGGTTAAACCAGTCGCACAGAAAGACGCGACGTGTTGCGTTTTACATTTTGGTATCAAAATGTAATTTTTGAAAAAATGTGGGTTAGGGCCGATATTCACTAAGCCATCGATATATAAAAATGAATTCCTGTTTGTTTGTTTGTTTGTTCCGAATGGGCGTCTCAGCCGCTCAACCGATCGCCATGAAATTTTTACCATGTACAAGTTGCATATCCAGAACCAACCTTACGATATTTTGGAAGGGGCTGGACCCCGGGGTCTAGGGGCTGCGGTACAAATTTTTTCGAAAATTTTAATTTTCTTTAAATTTTTCCACGAAAATGAGTTTATGGGGCTGGTTATATGAAATTACTGACATGTTCGAATCCGAGGGGCCCAGCCCTGGATCAAAAATTAATTTTTACATGTATAGATACAAATATTTGATTATTTCAAAATTACCTCACAGTCGCTCAACCGATCGCCATGAAATGTTTACCATGCAAATGTTGCATGTTCAGGACCAATCTTACGATATTGTGAAAGGGGCTGGACCCCAGGGTCTAGGGGCCATGGTACAAATTTTTTCAAAAATTTAAATTTTTTTACGAGAATGAGTTTTGGAAAGGGGTTATATGAAATAAGAGACATGTTCGAATTCGGGGGGTCCGCCCCTGGGTCAAAAATTCATTTTTACATGTAAAGATACAATTATTTGATTGTTCTGAAATAACGCCTTAGCCGCTTTACCGATCGCCATGAAATTTTTACCATGTATATGTTGCATGTTCAGGAACAAGCCCACGATACTTTTGAAGGGGCTGGACTCTGGAGTCTAGGGGCGGTGGTACAAATTTTTTCTCAAATTTCAATTTTTTTAAGATTTTTTTGACGGGAATGACTTTAGGAAAGGTGTTATATGAAATTAGTGACATGCTCCAATCCGGAAGTCTGCCCTGGATCAAGAATTCATTTTTACATGTATAGATACAATTATTTAAATGTTCCGAAATAGCGCCTTAGCCGCAAATTTATACACCAAAAAGGATACCTAGCGTGCGATTGTTATACACAAATCATACCTCTACTATAATTGATTTAATTATTCAAATTAATTTTATTAATTTAAATTTAAGACAATCTTTCATCACTTTAACTGAAGACAAATCTCTGAACACTTATATTATCCATACTAATAATCCATTTTTACTGGTTTGACATGTACTGTTTAGTGATATCCAATTTATCATATCCTGTTTTGAAATGTACCATAGTCAGCGAGTTCTAATTTCCACATAACTTCAGAAATAATTATCATATGATAACATTCTATTTTAATCCACTATTGCAACAGGCGACTTTTAATGAAAATAGTAGTTTCATACTAAACGCCAATAGTTTATTACTTTATTTAGTTTATTACTTAAATAAATCAATGATTGATCCATAAAATCAATTCTAGGAAAGGTACTAAAAAATATTGTACGTATAAACTGATTTACTTTGAAAAGTACTAGCGTTTTATATTTGAAAATAGCATCTTCTACAAGAAACATCCTTGGATTCAAATTATTGTACGTGTAAAATTGCCTTAGTTTGAAAAAACTTCTTTTGTTTTTCGAAATGTCATTTTCAACCATAGTTCGTGGTAAAACGTATCGAAGTGGACGTAGCTTTAATCGTTTTGAATAAATTAATATTAATTTGTGTTTCGGATGCCGTTGTTCTCGATTAGTTAGCTATATTGCAATAAAATAATTGTTGGTGATTATTTTCCAGGTATTAAATATTATTTCAAGTGAATATACATTCTTATTAGATTTAAGTTTTCAGTTTATAAACGTGTTAATCTATGATTACTTTTTAATTGTAGATAACATTTGATTTTGCTTAAAAAAAATTCCGTAAAGACATTTTCAAACACAGTTCGCGGTGAAACGTATCGAAGGGAACATTAAAATCGTTTTGATAAATTAATACTAATTTCTGTTTTGAATGCCCGTCATTCCTGATTAATTAGCTACACGTTTCATTTTGCTTAAAAATGCCATCGAAAAAAAGATCAATTGGGCAGGTAACTGCAAAGTCGAAGAAGATTATCTTCTTCTAGAGCTAATGAAACAACTAAACAGCGTGAAACACGACTTGCAAACGTTCGAAGCAGGATGTCTTCTTCATGAGCTGATGAAACAACTGAACAGCGTGAAACACGACTTGCAAACGTTCGAAGCAGGATGTCTTCTTCTAGAGCTACTGAAACCATTGAACATCGTGAGGCCCGGCTGGAAGTCGATCGGTTATGATATGGACGATTAATAGAAACTTTTAGAGGTGATTTAAAGTTAGCAGCATTCAATTACGAGAAAGACTATGATTACAATGTTTCAATTGGGCAAATGGAAAACATTTGTTTGTATTGTCATGCTTTAAAGTTTCACAATGAATCGCCTAGAATGTGTTGTTCAAATGGAAAAGTGAATTTGCCTCCTCTGGATGATCCACCTGAACCTCTTCTAGCTTACATCTCCGGAACTACTGAGTTATCCAGCCATTTTCTACAAAATATTCGAAAATACAACTCATGCTTTCAAATACAGCGATGTAAAGAGAGAATTCTTGCATAACAATCAAGGTATTTGAATTATATACCTCCCGTGCAACGCCGGGTAACTCAGCTAGTTTGGTTAATAATTTTCGTCTACCATCCGATGCATTAGTAATTGTGATAAGAAAAATTTAAGGTAATGTTTACGTTTGTTGCCATGTAAAATCAATGCAAATTACTTTTTTGGAATTTTTTTTCTCTTATTTAATAGAATTATTAATAACGTTTCATTTGATATAAATTTCATAAAAAAATTCATAACTGTAATGCAAATAAATTCAATTAAACTTGATGCAAAAGTATTTGTGATACGAAGAAAAATTTAAAAATAATTATTAATCAATTAAATTTAAAATTATTTTTGACTAATTAAGTAGTGATTAAGTCACTTATAATTTGTGGACCATTGGAACATTTTTATTACGTCTCCATCACGTCTTGGAAGTCGCTCAAAATTTTTTTCATAAAATCGCATCGAATCTTATCCCACACGGTTTTATTAGCATCCTATTATAAATGTTTGGTCTTGCTAGATTGCGAATATCTTTCGCTTTCATTTAATCCCCAGCAAGGATAAATCGGAACTTTGCCTTGGCCTAGGCAACTACTATTTATGTTCAAAAAATTTATATAATTTCGTGGCAAATTCTTCTTCTTGTGTATGGCAGCATTATTGCGCTGAATAGCAAATTTTTCAGGCCCGACTTTTTTCAACAATTGAGAATACTGTCTCCTTCAATAAACCGAAATTGAACATTTGAACACCTTGAAGTGCTGTAATTTACAAAGCCACATAACCTTTTATTTCTTCCGCAAAAGATGCTAACTGAAGAAGTAACCACCGTATTTGATATTCTCTGTAATATCAAAATTGTTTTTCCATATTTTCTAATTAACATCAAAACACATTATATGTTAAAATATCTTAGTCCAGATTTCTGATTCTAAACAACTCTAACCATTTTGAAAATCTCTTTGAATTTATTCGTTTTAATAAATTCAAATGATGATTCCAATATATCAAACTGTGTCGAACCATTTCGAAAATCCCGCTGAATGCAGTGTAGGAAAAGCCGTATTATGTGTAGTGATATTTTTATGTCTTATCTCCATGAAATGAAAATGACCTATTGAGGGTTACTTAGTATATCCAAGACCTATCGGGTGGTATATGCCTCTAGTACCCCCAAACAGAATTTAAGTTTCACCTAGTATTGTCTGTTTATAATTTAAAGTTTTTCCATATCACATGCGCTACACTAAAACTACATTTTTTGACAAATCATATGGTTATTTCCATGATTTTAACCTGGGGTGCTGACCAACTATTAGCAAGCATCATGGCCTACATAAAAATATATTTAGCATATTTAGTATTATCTGTATATTAAGTATTGTCTGTATTAATGTTTCTTCATAGTAAATGGAATACACTACCCACAGCACATACATTATTGAATTGGTAGAATATGTTGAATGGCTTTACTCTTATAAGAATTTATTTATTTTTTATTACAAATATTTATTAAGAAATTTATCAATTTTCATTTGGTTTAAGCTTGTTTTTTTCGTGTTAGATACATTTTAATTATAATATTTTTCGGAATGAGCCTACACTTTTTACAAAAATTTACACTTTTTCGGGATAGCTACATTTTATCCGAGAAATGAACCAAAAATTCGGGCTGATATTTCGGGCTAACTTCACCGACTTATAATTTGTCGGAAGATGGTTTTTGTGTTATAACTTGTTTGAATCAAAACATTTTTCACGGATTTTTCAGATATTTCACATCATTTCTTTTGTTGACTGGGCGACGAACATACTGAATTCCATTAGAAGAGAACATATTCAATTTATTTTCGTCGCTCAATTTGATTATTCTCCACTGTTTGGATCTTCAATTTAAATACTTTTCCTTCCATGAAGTCCAGCATTAGTCAGGCGATTTTTTTTTGTACAAACGGAAAAATTTCTACTATAATTGACGTTGAAATCATTCATTATCGCTGGAGCGGAAAGTTTCGGGTTTGCTAGTAACTATCTTACAATGACGGAATCTTCTATTTTTGTGATCTTGCGAGATCCCTGGTAAGCATTGATTTGTACTGCACTCATTTACAGTTGAGTTTGGTATATCAAACTGACGTCTAACTGCTGATTGATTACTCCAGTCGGCAACTCAGTTTTTCGCCATATTTTTTTGCTAGTAAATATAATCACAATTATTTTATAATTACAATTTTTTCTATTATATTATTTACCAGTTCAAATTTGTAGTTTAAAAAACACTACCGAACTCTATTGCATCGCTCAAAATTTGTCTTAAAATTTTTACGATTGCATAGATTTTTAATAAGTTCGTCCCAAAGTATTGGCGTTCAAATATGGTAACATTATTTACAAAAAATTGTGAAAAAAAATTTAAAGTTATGCAAATATTTAGAAAAACTACATATCCGGAGACTTTTTAGCGTAACTGTAAATATAGGCAAAAATTTATAATTAGATTTAACTTTGTTCTTGTGACTCAAAATTGATTTTGTTTGTGTGCCAATTTGTTTTTGGGTTTAGCTAACACAAGACGGTTTTATTCGCCTTTAAAGCGCCGCAAAAGGCGCCACGATTTTTACGAGCCAAAGGTGATAACCGGTTATTTATGTACCCCATTTATATTTAAATTCGAATATTACTGATAAATTAATTATCTTTCTAAATGAATTTCATGTTCTAATTGCAAAAAAACGATTATTTTGAAATAAATTCGCAAAGAAACATGTCTAATTATACATTTATTTACCGGTTGATCACCTTTGGCTAAGTTGTAAAACCGTTCACCAGATGTCAAATACTCTGCGTGAAAAGGCGAATACAACGCAATTTTTGTAATAATTTTACCAAAGCAACACACCATTTATTTCTATGATACCAAATTGTAACTTAACGTCTAGTGGCAGCCAATAAAATATTTCTCTCATAAAAATTATGATAAACGCTTGCTAGCCGTGATTGTGATATTATGTAGAATAAAATATTTTGGAGGGGTAAAAATGTTAACAAAAATTCAAAATTTCGCGATTACGGCGGAGCGCTCCACGAGCGATCATTGTTGAAAGTAATCCGATTTTATACATGAGCCGTTAATTATGAAAGTGGTGCAAGTCCATTTTTCAAAAAATTTAAGTTAATGATAACAATAGACAAATAAAAGTATAACTTATTCTAACGGTGAACAATTTATAGTCAAAATAAAAAAAAAATAATCCTTTATACTTGTTCAAAAAATAAGAAAATTCAAAATCCCATATGTTTTTTCTTTTATTGTTTTTCTATTCTTTCATTTTCTCGTTTCAACAAAATGTGGACTTGCCCCACTTTCAAAATAAACGGCTCACATATTTAAAAAACCATAGGTTTCTGTTTCATGTTTTACTCACGCAAAGTACAACTGGGAAATGTAAATGTTTCTTGATGAATCATTCATACAATAAAAACTAGAAACTATCGAATGAGGCCGAAAACGGGAAAATACGCGTATAAATAAAAACGGCATCGACTGTTTAGATGAGTATTCAAGATTTGCCTATTTCTTAGTTTATTGGAAGAGTGGTATGAATCGAGGAAAGAAGTCAGGGGCCTTTTTCCCGCCCGAACACATAAATGCTTGTACAATATTGTGAAATTTACAATATTGTGAATTTCGTATCCTGTAGCACCAAAGTGGTGTATAATTTTACACAATATTGATCCGGCAAATAACAATATAGTTACTGTTGAAACCACAATCCTATACATAGTGTTCATTGATGACCAAAGGATAAAAAAGATTCGGATATTTTTTGAGCAAAAAAAATGAACGCATCAAAAAGATCGGTATATTTTAATCCTTAAGAGACACACTGGGTTAAAGTAACCCAGGTCTTTTTTTTTAACTCGCGCCATTTTAAACCGCGTGGTCCTTGGACCATCGGGCCAGTGGATTAGGGAAGTTTGAATTGTCCACTAATATCCTCCCTTAGGCTAGATACAGTGCGTTTATAGAAGCTGAGCAATGAACGTCGTAAAAACAGGTATTGGTAAAAATCACCCAGTGTGTCTCTTACGTTAGAAAAACGTCTCATTTAAAAAATTCTTTTTGTTAAATATTGTGTGTTTGTGTTAAACTTATATTGTTTTAGTCTATATGAACTAAAATATGTAAATACAGGTTTCTCACTACAATGGACATCGACCGGACCAAAAAGTTGTCCATTGAAGTGAGGTGTCCCTTGAACTGAGGATTTGTGGTTGGGATTCTATTTATTATCCGATTTTAATGAAATTCAGCATTCCCAATGGGATTGGGATTCTTTTGCATAAAGTTCTGGAATTTGGCCAGTTAGGAAGAAACTTGGCCATTTCTTATCCGATTTTGATGAAATTCTCAAATGATTTTCAGATAAAATTCTGGAATACGGCCATTTAGGATGGAACTTGGCCATTTCTTATCCGATTTTGATAAAATTCAGCATGTGCAATGGAAATGGGATTCTCAAACGAGTTTTTGATGAAGTTCTGGAATATGGCCAAGAAGGAAAGAACTGGGCCATTTCTCATCCGATTTTGAAGAATTTCAGCATGTACAATGGAAGTGGGAGTCTAAAATGATTTTTAGGTAAAGTTCTGGAATATAGCCAATTATGAAGGCACTGAAATGGAAATTCTCAAACGAGTTTTAGACGAAGTGCTGGAATATGATCAATTTGGCAGGCACTTAGCCTTTTTTAATCCGATTTTGATGTGTTATTGGGTGTGTGAATTAATTTTTAGACTTCTTTTATAAAAAAGAAATATTTATTAAAAGATAACGATCCATCGATCCAATTTCGCACTTCTCCAGCGTTTCGGAAGCGTACGTCCGCCAGGCCTATTTGCATTGATCGAAACAAATGGTAGTCGGAAGGTGCATGATCCGGAGAATACGCAGGTTGTTCAAGCCGATCCCAACCGAGTTGCTCTACCTTGTTTTGAAGGGTTTTTGCACGATGTGGTCCGGCATTATCATCATGAAACAAAACTTTATAGCTTTTCACAAAACTTTATAGCTGATCACGAGATATAAGCTTTCAAAGTATAGCTTAATAAAAATCACCCAGTGTGTCTCTTACGTAACTTTTTGATAGTATGTCCCTTAAGGGTTAACTCTAATTCTATTTGAATTTTTTTGGAGTTTTTTTGTAACCGACAATTAATTCTTTTATCGGTGTAAAAAGATCCAAAATTTCTGTGAATTGAAAAATTTAAATTTAAATATTTAATACGAAATGCTTCGATTTAAACAATGATATTAATCAAAAATATTAAAATAATAGAAAGAAAATGTGATGTTGACGTTTAAAATACCAAAATTATTAAATCCGGATATTTTGTTAAAGTGAAGTAAGTGGAAGTAAAATCTTTCAAAAATATCCGGATATTTTCTGTGAAAAACCCATCAGTGAACATGAGGAATATTGCATTTATACCGCTTTTTCGTTTGTTTTGCACTCCTCACCGACCTTTTGTTTTGAATTCGGCAGTTTTAAAGCAATTTACTACAATTTTCAAGAAGAAGAAATGCACCTTTACACTTTTGTACGAGAATGCCATTTTCACGTAAAATTATGTAGCATTTTTGTCAAATTGGCATAATTGTCAATAGACAATTATATGTTCGGGAATAGGCCCCCTGATGCAATAGTTTTTTGTTTATTTTCACCAGATGCGTTTTTTTTTTGTGATTGGTTTTGTTAATAAAACGAATTTCATAAATTCAACGACATTTTCTAAGTAGACATTTTCTCAGTCGATGTTTTCTCAGTCGGCATTTTCTCAGTCGACATTTTCTCAGTAGACATTATGATCTGGACCCGCTCTGTATACATCGTGTGAACAGGCTGATTGATTTGGTAAATTAAAAAATAGAAGCAATTATAATAACAATTGCATTGGGTAAATCCAAAATTGGCTTAGCTAAACGATTTTAAAATGGCTTAAAAGTCATGGTTATAAATAAATATTTCTTTACCAAATCGTACCATTGTGGCTGTTATGACAAAATGTTTAACTCAAATTTACTACAAAACATGCTTTTCAAATTTTCGACAAAATATTAACTATTGTCCACGTTAAACAAGTTTTAGTAATTTCTCCCATGCCCTTACGATATTGCGAAAATATGCCCGCCGTTTATTTATTGCGCAATATATTACCCCACCTCTCCTCTCCTCGAAAAGAGTTACCTAATTATTATTTATTTATTTATTTATTTCTCTTAACCTTACATAACAAAAACATTCAAATATACAAGTTTTTTTTTTATAAACTCATACAAAAAATGTTAAGAAGATTGGATAATCTTTGTCAAAAAGACAGTTTTGATTCACCCAAGTGTTAAAAATTAAATTTACAAAAATAGTATAACAATGACAAAAGAAAAGAACCAAAGTAGTTTAATAAAGAAAAATTAAATTATATAAAACAAAACTTATTTAGCAAACATAAACCCCACATCTTTAATTTCAAATATCCAATCTTTGGCCAAACCCAAAAATTTCCTATCATCAATCATCGACCTTATATGAGGCGGCAACCGATTAAAAAAAGTGGGCGCAGAAACTATATAATATTTACGAAATAATTCAGATGAAAATGACGGAATAGAGTACAACTTTCGATAATTATTTCGAACTTGATATGTGGAAACAATTGGCGGAGATTAATGATTCAAATTTAATAATATCAAATTTACTGTACACCAATTGTTTTTCGTTAACATAGTTACCACGAACCTCTATATCAATTTTAACTAAATCATGGTCCGTGATGTGTGAATTATGCATGATACATCCAAAGTAGCACAACTATTAACACGGATAAAACATTGATAAATGCAAGTAGCAGTGTTACTAGTAATTCTTGTGGCAGGATTAATAAGTGACAGAAACCCATTTGATGACAACATAAACATATTATAATCATTACTGGAAGCTGGAAAGTTCAAAATATTAATGTTCAAATCACCAACAATTATTACATTTGAAATTTGAAAACTCACAAATAAATGTAGAAATTTGAATAAATTGTAGGCGATACACATAAACAAACATATAATTACTAGGGGGTACAACCCGCCCTAGGACGGATACAATTTATATATAACGGTGATGCCCAGTGGTCGCTGCCGCAATCACCATTTGAACATTTGTACCTTAAATAGACCTTAAACCAAAGAGTAATGGCTGTTGGGGCATCCCACAAAAACCTTACAGACCGACAAACAGCGGAAGCTGTGCTTTTCTTAAAAAAAAATAAAAAAATCGGGGTGGGCTGTGTCGTCTACATGGCCATAGGTGTTATGCGTGATAACGTTTATGTTGAGATTCATTATTTTAATTCAATATAATTTGAAGATATCAATTTCATTTAAAATTTATGTGGAGGATTATTACTTTAATTTAAAATAACATATCCACCACAGTTTCTTTACTCACAAATTTAAATTAGAATTCAGAAGAGGTGTTCTCTCGCTACAGTGCTCTCAAGCATTGTAAATCGATATTTTGTAGTTTGTAATGTTAATTAAGGTTAAAATAAATCATCTGGCACAGTTTTTTATGCACAAATTAGCACCAGAATTACTTCGATCAGAAGAGGCATTCTCTATATGCAGTCAAGCCCTGCAAATCTCTACTTAATAAATTTAATTTAAATTAAAATTAGTGTGGAAATTAATTATTTTAATTTAAAATAAATTAACCACCACTGTTGCTTTACGCAGAAATTGACTTCAGAATTGCTCGGATCGGATTAGCCATCTTCTGGTTACAGTTTGGATCGGATGAGCCATTCTCTGGTTCAAGCATTTAAATCGCGCGAAATCCGAGGTTCGCGGTCCGGCTTGCCTCGCCGCCTGATGACGTCGTTAACAACCTAAGAAATCGTACATTTAAATTAAAAGTAATGCTTACAGTAATTGCCCACGACCAAAGGCAAAATTTCGTTTCAATTTTCTGAACATGCGGTGTAAGACGCGTGATCACGTCAAAAAAATATAAATTGGAAAAACTTAACTAAAATTCCTTGGGCACAATCGAACCCCAGACCTTAGCCGCTCTAGCCCAATACGTTACTACTAAGCCACGTTCAACCTAAATTATTTAACTTTCATAGTTGTACATTTTACACAGTTATACTTGCTTAAACAGATTTTTATTTAACAATTACGTTATTGATTTGAAAGATGAATTATGTTGTCAACCGAGTTAATTTTGGACATCAGTCAGTCAGCAGTCAAAATCTTTTGAATTTAGTCGTTAGCATAAATTCAATTGTTAAGTTAATTCAATAGTTAAGTCAATTATAAGTTGAACAGTAGAAGCAAATTTTCAACTCTTATATTGGAAAGGGATAGAAAAATCCATGACGATGCTCTAAAAATTTGCACAATGATGAGCCCATAGACTAATAGATAATCATAATGAGATCGATGGCCAATTGGCAAAATTTAACTGCAGTTGTTTTTTAAATTATCAAAAAAAAGTTTTCAAGATTAATGTTAATATATAATTCCATTTATTGATGAAATACCCCTGAATGTATGCGCTTGAGTAGCTAATACATTTATTTATATTTAGTAAAAATTAGTAAATATTTCATTCGCGTGGGATTTATCAAACGTAATTCGAGAGGCTTTCACGATACGCTGACCTTCAAATCATTATATACTGTATTTGTGCGGCCACAAATCGAGTATGCCAGTGTCACATATGGTCTTCATACTATATGACTAATCAATTAGAATTAAAAGCATATAAGGAATTTTTATTATTTGTACTTAGAAAACTGTTATCAAATGAATCCAATGGTTATAAATTGTTGCCGTACATTGATCGCCGGTATCTTTTAGGGCTTCAAACATTAGCACTATTTACGTTCACGCAGGTCAATGTAATTTCAATGTTGTATCGAAATATTTTGATTTTCAAATTTCACATGTTGTATTTAAATACTCCATATCAAAGTTAACATTATAACTATGGGTCTTCATGATTAATGAATTTTGATATTAAGTTGATGGTTTGATTTTAGTGACATCTTTGTTTTTTTTCTCATTTTATTGGTCTTACGTAACTCAAATTTTGTTTACATATTTTGATGAATTAAATTTTTATTTTTGAACTATTATTTTGTAACAAATTGGCTAATAATAAATAAATAAATAAAGATAAAAACGATTGTAGAGATCAGTTAATCTCTAATGACAATAGTTACAATTTTGAACACATTTTTTGACTTTAAAGTCGCACCCACATCCACCGCTCGTATCACCATTTCCACCAGGGCCCCATCTCGGGCCACGAGTTGCCCAACAAATTTCGATATTACAAAAAGGACATTGGACCCAGTCACATCCTTCCTCTTTTTTAATCAATACCTAATAAAATAAATAATTAATCGTAACCAAACCAATTAAGGACAAATCCATATTCAATTTACCTCACACTTGGGACAAGGCATTGCTATACCATCACGAATCCAAGTAACAAATACTTCTGCAGTTTCCTTATCAACTGAATTCCTTATTTTATCATATTGCTCACATTTAAGATGAACATGAATTGTTCCGCATTTCAAACAATTTTCCAATTCACATTTATTGCATGTGAATGTAATAGGTCTCTCCTCACCGTATTTCTCCCATAAATGATAGCCACTGCAATTTTTATCAAAACATTGTTGTTTAGACGATGCCCTTAATTGGTCGTATTCTTGGTTATTCAAAAAATATTTTATCTCGTTCTGTTCAATTGGTCGATCACAACATGGCATAATATTTGTGTGAGCAAGCATTTCCAGGTTTATCTGATTTTTAATACACATTTCACAAAATGTGTGTTTGCACAACATCAAAAACAATCCTTCAGATATGTTCAAATGATTTTTACAAATAATACAAATAGATGCAGATGTGTTACGTCTCACGGCTATCTTGCTATTATCAGGTAAATGATCTTCATTGATTTCAAGTGGAGTTATGGGTATTTCAGTAGATAATCTTGTATCCGATGATTTATTTGAATCAACTTTAATTTGAGAGTTATTTTGGCCAAAAATATTTTTCGCTTCGTTAACACAACTGAGGCAGATGGTACCCTCGCGTACATTCAAACACAAGCTACAAATAGCTCGTGTTTCATCATGGTTTTCATCGCGTTTGGCGTTTTGCTGTACTGTCTTACGAGTAAAATCTTTTATGGGCTCATTGTTCGAGACTTTGTTATAAGATATATCTACAATAAATAAATTCAAAAAAATTATTACATTTTCGTTGAATAATTAAATTCACGAAATAATAACTTACCTATCGTTTGATTGTTACGTGGCTCATGATAATTTTTGTTAAGCGCTACTGTTTCCGTGAAAGAGTGCTTTCTAATCAAGTTGGCTGGCAAAGAGTACTTAGAATGCCTGGTCGAATGACTGTCACTAAAGAACTTAAGACATTCATTTGTTTCACTTGACTTGGTTTCCTAAAATTGAAAAGTAAATTAAAACCAAATTGCCTTAACTATAATGTCATCGGAGGGTATCATTCATAAAACTACTCGATTTTATTACAAATAATATACATAAGTATAAAATATACTAACCAATAATTCCACAGGGATAAATTTGTTCTCTCCTTTCGAGCATACCTCGTGAAATATGGCTTTGGTCTGTTTTTCGCTCGAAAAGCCTACGCTTACAACACTACTGTCTTTTTCTAAATGCACAAATTTCCAATTCTCATTATCCAAATAAAATTTTAGGCGCTCCTCCAAATCATTTATGGCGTTCAAATTGTTAAATAATTTGTGGTCAATGTATCTTTTCAACAAAGAGCTTCGCATGTATAATTCATTTTTATTGATGACCAACGTTTGCACTGAACACTGATTCTGGTCACAATATCTATATTGAAATTTTGCGAGGCATCCACTTTTTACTTTATAAATTTTATGACTTGTACTAAACACCTTGCAATCACATGAATTTAAACAAATTCCATACACTTGAATTTGGTTGGTATCTGGCCCCATTTGGATTATTTATCAATTATAAGATTATGTCTAATTCACGTTACACTTTTGTTTGCAAATGACTGTTTACTGACGAAATATCAATTTTGTATATATAGTATACAGAAATTTGTTATCTAAAACATCAAAAAAACAAAAAATGTCTTGACAGTAATACCAACATACAGGGTGGCCCCAAACGTAGTAGATTTAAATTCACTATTAGAATCTCTACATTTTAAATATATCGGTCTAAGTTTTATGAGCGTTTTGCTGTAAAATTTAGGATTTTAAATTTCACTCTTAACTTTAATGCCGTTATTCCAAAATAAATCAAATCAAAATAATCCGGTCACGAATAAACAGTTTATGCGGGGAAACCACATTTTTGGCTTTCAGTTTTAATAATATTTTTTGCCCCGAAAAAGCAAAATTGTACAGTAAATTGTAATCCTGTTATTACCTTAAATTCAGATAAGGTGGCCAAAAAGTCAATAAAACATTTTCGACTTTTCATGTGTCAACAATCCACTGGTATATTTACTGCATTAGGGGGACACCCTGTTAAGCAGGCAAATTCAAAACAACAATGTACCAAACCACTTATATACGGTGACGATGGGCCTATTTTTTTATTCACACCGAGCAGTGTAGTGTACAATTTTTCCTTGTTTCTCTAATAGAAAACAATCAAAGCAGACAAGGAAAAATAATGAACTGCACTGCACCGGGTGAATAAAAAAATAGGCCCGATATAAACCAAGTACCCTGTGAAAGGATTAATTATGTGCTATCGTATATTTCGGAATTTACGTCGTAATTTAAAAAGAAAACATTTTTTTATTATGTTTTGATGATTAAGCGGTGAGACATTTTTTATCAATCTTCCGGTCATGCTATGAGACATTACTTATCTAATTGTGATGCAATAAGCAATTTATCTTGAAAAATAAATCAATAGAATAGTAAATTAATATAGCTTAATTCATAAGTAGGCGCCTGCGGCCCCTACGGACCGGGCGTTGCAGGTATAAAATAAACAATTTATTAAAATGAATCAGTAATTTTTCAAAAACGGTTCCCGTCAGATTTTTCTGATGCAAACCAAATACGGTTCATGAATTCTGCACTACAATACGAAATCATAGATGTGGTCTTTGCCACATCAAATGCCAGAGCTGTTTCTGCCATATTTTTGTGCCTTCTGTAATGAGGATGACAGTGGAAGCCTAGATTTATTTAGTTCGGAATGATTATTTTTTGCGCTACATCAAAAAGAAGGATTTGGCCGCTTCATGATGAAGTTTCCTAATCATTTTTTAACGGATAATGAGTGATTAATTCATTGATCCAACATTAACCAGCCGTGATTTTTTCATCACCCGCCGGGAATCGAAATCGAATAAAGCAAGCATAGCAACCACTGTGCGGGTAAGGAATAACCAAGTTCCATCCTATGTGGGTTGTATGGATATGAATAAAACTCAACCCAACTTAATTTTATAATATATAAACTTGTATTCACTATTCTATTAATTAAATTCACAGTATTTATATATTTATAATGTTAAACTTAAATTAGTTAAATTACACTTTGATAATTATTATATTAATCACCACCGATTTTACGCGTTTAAGGAAAATATTATTATGCAAAATGGTGTGCATAGAAAAGTGTTAAAAAGCCGACTTGCTTGATAGAATAGAAACGAACGAATGTATAACAAATTAGAAACGAAGTAATTGGAGCGGATGAATGAAAAAAGTCAAAATGAATTTGTTCGTTTTGCTTACTGGTTTTTCGGGTGTGTTGTAAAAACCGGAGCAGTGAATTAACAATTAATATGCTCGTTGGTCGAGCAGTTGCGGTTGCGTTGTATGTAGTTGTCATGTATTTGAGAGCGCTGATATATGTTGTTCATATATCTGTAGTGGAGCACGAATGTAAGTATATTTTGAATGATGAAGAATAATATTTTAAATGAGTGCGCCGCTACACCTACTTGGCCATATTCCAGAGCTTTATCCAACAATTATTTTAGAATTCCATTCCCAACACACATGTCAAATTTGATAATACCCGGTTAAGGAATAGTCAAGTTCCATCCTACTTGGCCATATTCCACACATATAAAATATTCCCATTTCCATACACATATCAAATTTCATTATAATCTCATCCAAAACTCATTTTAGAATCCCATTTCCATTACGCATGTCGAATTTCATCATAATCGGTTGAGAAATGGGCAAGTTTCATCATACTTGGCCATTTTAGAGAACTTGATCCAGAAATCATTTTGGAATACCAGAACTTCATCCAAAAATCATATTAGATTAGAATCCCATTTCAAACGCACATGTCGAATCTCATCTTAATCGGTTGAAAAATAGGCAAGCCCCATAATACTTAGCCATATTTCAGAACTTTACCCAAAAATCATTTTAGATTCCCATTTCCGACACAAATAACAAATTTCATAATAATCGGTTGATAAATAGGCAAGTTTCATCATATAAAACATTTGTTAATTACTTACTACATCCTAATCCAACCCCAACTCAACTCCAACTCAACTTCAACTCAATCCGCAAATTGACCCCTAACTTAACCTTCAAATCAATGCCCAATGTAATGCCCAATTCAATAATTAAACCAACATATTATATAAAAAAATCGTAAATATTTGTATAACCAAGTTTGGGTCAATTCGTATGTCAGTCAGGTACCCCATACCCTCTGGACGTACAGTCTCCAAAAGCTTTTCAAATCTCCGCCATGACCATAGAAACAGATTGGCGAAAAAAAATTAAAATCGGACAAGCCGTTCTCGAGATACCACTGGTACAGACATCCAGACAGACGGACGGACATTTTTCTTTTTTGCTATTTCAGACTCAGGGACTTTCAAAACGTCGAGAAAAGTGGTTTTGGACCAACCAAATTTTTCGCCATTTTAGTAAACAGGATTTCAATACTTTGGTCTTTTTAGACCGAAGTAAAAAAATTTAGATTATCTTTGGAATCCCGAAAGTCATAATCCAGACACGATAAAATCTAGACAAGACAAAATTTAGACAAAAAATCCAAACAGAAATCCAGACAAGCCTTTTAGCATCACTACGTTTGCCTGAAAACAAAAATTCAGAAATTTTAAAATCCAGAATACATAGTTGAAAAGTAAAAATCCTGAAAAAAAATCCATAAATTACCAGAAAAGCAATCCAGAAAAAATCCAGAAAAAATATTTTGTTTAAAATAAATGAAAAAAATTCAATTTTATAGGCATTTTTAGACTTTTGACATCACTTGAAACATTTGTGGTAAAACTATCAATTAGAAGCGATGCGAAGTATTTCCGAAGCATTAAATACGCAATTCGCTCCAACTCCAATACATTCGTCGATGCCATACCAACCCAACGAATTAAGTAAACCACAAAACAACTTGAAACATTTGTGGTAGAACTATCAGTAGAAGCGATATAAGCGATACGATTCCTTTGACCTGTATCTGCAAGGTTGACGAAGCAATTTCCATTATCGTAAATATTAAGTATTTTACGGAAAAAGTAAAATTCGATAGACATTTTATAAATTTTAATTTTAATTTGGTCCACACTTTGATCATTGCGCTTCTGGATTTTAGTTTTCTGAATTTTTGTTTTTCTGAATTTTTTTGTTTCTGGATTTTTTTTTCTTCGATGGATGCTTTTTCGGGATTTTCAGTTATTATTTTTATCTAGATAAGGTAGCCAACCCGTGTGGACCAAATTAAAATTAAAATTTATAAAATGTCTATCGAATTTTACTTTTTCCGTAAAGTACTTAATATTTACGATAATGGAAATTGCTTCGTCAACCTTGCAGATGCAGGTCAAAGGAATCGTATCGCTTATATCGCTTCTACCATAAATGTTTCAAGTTGTTTTGTGGTTGGCTTAATTCGGGTTGGTATCGTTAGCCAAAATAAGAAAATCCCAAAAAATACAAAAATCCCAAAAAACCAAATTTTTTAAAAATAACAAATTTTTGAAATATTATTTTAATTCGTTTTATACCTTGAAGGATGGGGCTACCGCTCCCAAACCCCCGCCGTGATTGGACCATTTTTTAAAAAAATTATTTGTTAAGGGGACGTACCACCTTCAAATTTTCAAAAAAAAATCGAATTTTTTTTTATGATAGAATATGTTAGAACGAACGTTTAAGAACATGATTTTAACATGAAAATCTCAAAAAAAAATTTATTTATATTTTTATTTTATTTATTGCATAGAGCGCCAAAGTCGTTTTTTTTACGATTTTGGTCTACTTCGCTGGATCGCTACACCGGCTTTCTCTTAGTAACATCTGCTTATATATACATGCATATATATAATATAATACGTTATTCTCTCACATAACAGCTGTAAAAGTAGAGGGGAAATTTTTGAGAGGAAGGTATATTGTACGGTGCAGGCATCGCAGATTAAATTTTGGTAAGGTTTATTACAAAAAAAAAAAATTTAACTTTAAACGCGATTAGCCGTTCATCGGCTTTCAATTTTTGGAGTTACAACTAATTGGGGGGGACAAAAAAGCTGCATTTTCGAAAAAATGCCGCCATTTTTTTATTTTTCAACCAATTTTTTTTTTTTTAGTTCATTCCAAGTGCGATTTAATGCTGAATAAAACTCCGTTTTTTTTTTTCAAACGTTTCTGAGAGCAGTTATGATGCACGCCGCGAATTTTCAGTGTTTTTGGAAAACCGTTATAGCAGACGACAGTGGGCTAAAATAAATCTAACAAAAATTTTTTTTGATACTTTCAGTTAAATAGAATGATAAAATGTTAATGGAAAGTTTCATTACGATATCTCTTTTTATTCAATTAAAAAAAAATCTTTGAAAAACTTTTTGTTTTTCAATTTTGAAGGTGGTACGTCCCCTTAATAATAATTCACATACTAAAATAGAGAACTCCCCAAAGCCACTTAGCATTGGAAACTTTGCGCAAGGATGACTGGAAAACGTCAGAAAAATTTCAAAAATATTAACATTTGTAATAGTATATTGTATAACAAGTGAAGAAAACAAGTCATTGCAATACGAAAGTGAAATTTGCAGCCTGAGCGGTAGCGAGGGCTGCAATCACTTGAGTATTGCAATGACTCATTTTCACACGACTTATACACGCTATTTTCTCTACGATACAATAGCCCTGTAACATTTATAAATAAGTAGAAACATAAAAAATTACAAACTTGTACGGACCAACACAAATTTATTAAACCATTAAAACATTTGGGTTTTCACAAACCGTGTAGCAATATTAAGAATTCGTTGTTAAGAAATGAGAATATTTCCACACGATTTTAGTATACGACGCAAAAGCTCCTTTTCTTATATAATTTAAATTAAAAAATAATCATCGAAAGTATAGGTTACTGCACTATCGTAGAAAAAAATATTTACGTTTGTATTTCACGGGTCCCATTTGAAACGCGATATTTTAAAACGCGATTTGACAAAACGCGATATTTCAAAATGCGATATTTCAAAATGCGATATGGTACAAAACGCGATATTTCAAAACACGATATTTCAAAACGCGATTTCCTAGTTCTGATTGTACATGTTCAATTTCATCATAATGGTGAAGGAAAATTTTATTAAATGAAGGAAGATTAATAATTATTATTATTTTAAAACATTATTATTATTACATATTTCAATTTTTATTATTATTTTAAAATTTTCATTTTAAAATATCGCGTTTTGTACCACATCGCATTTTGAAATATCGCGTTTTAAAATATCGCGTTTTGTACCATATCGCGTTTTGTACCGTATCGCGTTTTGAAATATCGCATTTTGAAATATCGCGTTTTGTACCATATCGCGTTTCGTCATATCGCGTTTTGAAATATCGCGTTTTAAAATATCGCGTTTCGAGCGGATCCCGTATTTCACGTACTAAAATAAATATTCAACTCGCAAAAGAATCATGTGAAAACCTGCAACTACTGAATCATTTCAAGTCTCTTCAATGGGCCTTAGAACTGTTCGCTCAGTATTTAAATTACGATACAATTTTGGGTTAAAAGTTAATAAGTTGTTCTATTCTGGATTTGGAGGATGAAAATTAAAATTTATAACCGTCTATATTTCAGTATAGCATGTCTAAGTGAGCCTGAACAAAGTACAGTTCTGTTAAGTTAATCATGGTATAAACCTGCCCTGAACGCTTTAAAATTCACTATTACTCATACAAGACAATTATTGATGATTCCATATTTAAACTTTTGTGAATGGTCGCGGCAAACCAGGGGCCCTCTCATGATTTCCGCCGCGAAAGAATTTTTTTACGATATCGTGAATTTGGGATCACAAAACACGACAATTTTTGGCCTTATATTCAATAGCGAGAGAAATTCTACTAACAAAAATAAGGCGGGCGATTTTCCGATTGATTTATTGTTGAGGATTGTGGCAAGTTGTTGCATCTAATCTAAACTAAAATCAAAACTAGCCTCAAAATAATACCGCGTACACTGCCAAACGTCATTAAATGAGTGCGTTTATTATGTTAAATGAATGTGTTTGCAGCCTTTTCGATAGCGAAATTCATAATAAGAAAGTTAAAGCGGGTCGAAAAGAAGATGATAGAGGCCCTGGTGAACAAAGCAAAGTGGCATCGCTGATTTGATTGATTTAAACTAAATGAAATATGTCGGTTTGCGCTAAAAAGCACTATTTTAAATAAAAGCGCAATTTTGACTGTAAAATCACAGCACAGCAGCTGGAAAGACTGTAGCATATCTCCCTGCGGCTTCTTCCTTGCGCGTATCTTTAGAAAATGGCGTTCGAATCTGTTTACCACTCTTATACTTTTTGTTTCCGCATATACCGCATAACCTAACTCAGAGTCAGCAACAGCATGAGCAATACTAAATATAGCATACCGATTAAACAATTTCAAAATTATTATTTTATTATGTATCAACGTATGTACATATGTGCCATATTCACAGCTCGCTAAGATGAATGAGATATTTAATATTTAATGTATGGGTGCATTTGTCTTTGTTTAACGTACTTCCATTTCAATTTTTTTGAATTACTTACACTACACATTCATAGTTTTTGTGCCTTTTCATTTTAATCAGACGGAAATTGTAATTCGAATTATATCGTATGCAAGTTCGGTGCATTTTATGTTCGTTTTTCTCGTATTTAATTTGCAATTTCGGTCGTACCGGATTTTCCGTTCCTTTTTTTTACATGAAATTTTTGACTTACCCCGCTAAAGATGTTTTCACATCAAAAACTCAAAGGAAACAACGATGACATGAAATTATGTAGATTCCTTTTGTTTTCATATTTTAGTTATCAAAAATTTATTGGTGTTTTTCCTTTCGATGGGTCAATTCACATACTTTGCATTTTTCGGTATTTTTTTTTGGTATTTTTCGTTAACCTTCAAACCGTGTTTTGGGGAATATATGTAGTTCCCCAAACTTGGTTTTAAGGTTAACTTTGTTACTCATTGCATCATTTTATAAATAAACTAAGTACAACATAACTCAAAATCATTTAAAAAATTGCACTATCCCTACATTTAATGAAAATTAATATTGAGGAAATCTATTTACCGTAAAATCGAATTAAGTTGGAAAACATACACACGGGTTTAAGGTTAAAAATATAATTCTTTGGGTTAGTATGGCATCGACGAATGTATTGGAGCGAATTGCGGATTTAATGCTTCGTAAATGCTTCAACCTTGCAGGTACAGTTCAAATGAATTGTATCGATCGTACCGCTTCTACTGATAGATGTACCACAAATATTTTAAGTGATGTCAAAAGTCTAAAAATGCCTATAAAATTGAAATTTTTTCGTTTATTTTAAACAAAATATTTTTTCTGGATTAGTTTTTCCGGTAATTTCTAGATTTTTTTCGGGATTTTTACTTTTCAACTATTCTCTCTTTTGAAAGTTCCCAAAAATATCAAAAAATAATAAATTCTGAAAAATGCGGAATTGAAGATTCGTGAGCGGTGTGAAGTTTTCCACAGAATTCAGAAATAGCTGTATATAGCAGTGTTTAAATTCATTTTTTCGATCCCTTCTTTTATCATTTTTTTCTCTCTTTGTAAGAGAAAACATGTTTATATTTTTTTTGTTTCTTTCCCCAGGAACGAAATACAAAAAATAAAAAATAAAATATCTCTCTTCGGTAAATTTTTTTTTTAGTTTTTCGCCTACCCATTGCCATTGCCAATAAGTCCACTTGATTGTTTCTCGTTTTATTCGTTTGATTGTTTCTCGTTTACATTGGAATACAGTGATATGTCACCGTATACAAATCGATATACATAAATAAAATATTTCATATAAGTATAAAACTTATTAACAACACTGACACAAGCCAATGTACAATTGTTTTATGATATCTGCCATATGAAAGAAAAGCAAGGCCTGTATAAGTATGTATATGTGTTGGCCTTGTGAGTTAACATATTAAATTTCACATCACACAACCAAAATGTACAACCGTCAGTCTTTACTAAGTCATAAAACGACTGAAAATAACTTTGAAAGAATTGTTATATTTTAACGAAAATTTTTTAACATTTAAAAAGCGATAATAACGATACAAATTATTTAATATTTGATCTGTTGTCTGTGTCTGCAAGGTTGACGAAGCAATTTTAATGTAAACCTCTATTTTCAGGAAATATAACTTTAATTTTGTTATTTTGATTTAATTTTAACTAGCTGGTAGTAATTGGCCCCAAATATTAAATTTATCGCCAATTTATTATTTTTGGTTTTAGTGGTTACCTCTCAAAATTTTTATTTCGATTCCCAGAAATAATTTATTCTGTTACCTTCTAATAGTTCCAACAAATTATAAATGTCACCAATTTATTACATTTTGTTCCAAAAAACTTTTTTTTTATAATATCAAGAAATTTTTGTTTAATGCTCATTAAATTGCGCTAATTTAAGTTTTTGTACCTCAAATTAAATTATTTTGGTGTCAGTTTATTGCCAGCCTGAAAAATGTATACCATACAGTGCCGATTAGTGTACCAAGGATACATTAAAAAAATGTCTTATGATTTTTCGCATTAGTTTAATCTCCAAATAGTACACTTGCTATACAAAATTAGGCGCCTAAACAAGTTCCCGTATATTACACCACTAAAATAAAAATTTAAGTTTAATTTACATTTGCACTTTTCATGTCAATTAATCAATCTAACTTCACTATTCATTATTGCACTAACTATTTTGATTGTTAGAGTTGAAATAGTATCTAAATATTGTAGTATACCATTATATTTTATTTGACATTTTCTTGCCAAAAGCCAACCAGTATATCAGTGGTACACTAAATGACCTGATCCTGTACTCGGCACTGTATGGTAACTACTGAATTATAAAACCATGTTTTGATGATTTTTTTTAAACAATTCGATTTTTTTTATTAATGATTCCAATATTTCAAAAATGTATTCAGAAAATTCAGTACAAAATTAAATAAAAAAAAATTAACAAAAATGTATTCGTTTTCAAACATAAATTAAAAATTATCTGCATATTCAAAATGTGAATTGCATTTGACTAAAAGAATTTCGTTTATGGTATATGCTGATAGTTTGTTACGCTGATCAGACAGTAAGAATTTTAGTGACGAAAAACACCGCTCAATGCTACTTTGTGTAGCTGGAACGGCATGGACAATTTTAGCTAAGGCACTTAAATATGGGAATTCTTGTTGCTTAACCGTCCAGTAATCTAAAAACATTTATATTGACATCAATTGGTGGCGGACTGTAGTTGTCGATTTCTTTAAACGCTTTTTCTGTTGCACTGATGCTGTAATTCATACTGACACTTTGGGTTTGATTGTGTTCTGTGATATATGCATTCATCAAATTATTTATGTCCATAACGGTTGAAGAAGGCGATGTATAAGAGTTTTGTGAAGGAACGGTTGTCGAGATTGTATTAACTGATGGTTCCTGTGTTTGGTGAAAAGAATTTTGATGTTCGAATAATTGTTTTAGATGAACTCTGCTATTTACTTTGTTTGACTCTGACAAAGTACAATGGAATCTTGGGTCCAGAAATAAAGCTGATGGCATTACATTATTTGCCAGTAAATTGCTCCCATATCGTTTAATTTTTCCCAGAAGAACTACTCCCATTGGATTTGCTATATGTTCTATGAATATTTTCAGTTCAAGCCAGCATTTAAAAAATTCACTCATGCAAAGTTGCTCTTTTTGCAATTTTAATGTTATATTATTGATTGGATTAAAAACATTGATGAATTGAGCCGCAAACCTCCAAATATTATCCTCAACGTGCAAGTCCTTATGAATATGCTCGTGTGTTTTGCAGTATTCTTTAAAATCAAGAAGTCTTTTTACCATATTAAAGGTTGAATTCCATCTAGTAATGTTATTCACTATAGGCTGCCGTAAATTATTTTGAATTAGCATATTTCGGTGGATCGGAGTTCTTAAGTATATTGACAACTTTTTCAATTTTTTCTCCAACGGTGGTTTGTTCCTTTAAAAAGTCGTTTACTGCCAGTTGAAGGGTGTGCGGCGCATTTAATTGTATTTGCTAAAAAATCAGAATTGGTTTGATTTTGGTTAACTACCACTGCCTCGTTCAAATTTTCAATATTTATTTGGCCATCATATGCAACCTCGTCATCAATTTCGGGAAAATAATTGCTTTAATCAAGTTTCTGCCGTTATCACAGGTTATGGAATAAATTTGTTCTAATTTTAAATTATATGATGCTAATGTACTGATTATGATTTGCTTAATATATTCAGATGTGTGACGTTGGGTTAACTCAACCATGGCTATTGTTTTGATTATTATAAAGTTATTTTTTATATACTGCACGTTGATCCCTAGTAACGATCGATTTAATCGAGTAGCTTCGTCTATTTTTAACGAAAACATTGTGTTTTTTTAAATCATTTTGAATGATGTTAATGATAATGATATATCCTGTTTTATTGTCTCTGCGTTGATCGTCAAATCTAATGCTGATGCTATAGGTCCAAACATTGACGAAAATCTCTTGAATTAAATAAATTAAATGTGCATCCGTTAGCAATCATCCCCATGCAAGCTTGTTTTAATTCCTGTTTGTTATATTTTATTTTAATATTGATCTTCTCAATTTTAGTATTTTTATTGGTATCATCTAAAGTCAGTAATTGATATTCGGTGAACTTATCTTTATGTTTAGATTTTAAAGGACGGCGCATATTAGCTGCATTATTATTAGAAATTGTCGCCCCACAGTTATTGACTCTACACGTTTGTTCTTTGGTTTCGGAATTAAAGGATGGATGAAATTGATCCAAACATTCTACAAGAATTAAAAATGGCAAATCAATTAAATAATGGGTGGCAAGGCGATATTAAATGGTTGGAACTATTTAATTTTTGGGTAAATATTTCTGGTTCGCGCAAATCGAGTACTACTGAAAATATTGTCGAACCTCCGTCCAATATAATAAAGTAAAATATTATGCCGAACCTTCAAACAGCTATGCAAGATGTTATCCGTTGGTCGCAACAACAGCCCTCATCTACTTCGAAAATAACTAGATTTAAGATACCAATTGACTAGATTTAAGATACCATTGATTAATATAAAGTCGCTCGATATTTTGTGTGCACTGGTTATGCAGTCTGTCTTCACAGGAGTTGTATTATCGCAGCTCATCTAGGTTGCCGTTAAAATCATGTATTAGGCGAATAACGCTTTCTACTTTCTGAGATACTTTCTCCGATAGTTTTTAAAAGAAATAGACGGCTTATAATTAACACATAATGTTAATTTGTTTTCTGAGTATATAAGTACGTTGGACAGTGTTTTGGATCAGGATTTGAATCACTGAATTCACAAATCACAAACAAAAATTGGTCCATTCGGTTTTTTTTGGGTAACGTCAATGTATCTTTTGGGAATGGAGCTCATAGGACGGCTCAACAAACCCAACATTCTTATTTAGATGTAGTCACCCCTTAAATTTGCCTCACTTTATTAAAGTTTGAGTAAACTTTTCATAGTAAACTCAGTTCCATGAGTTGACCTTGGTAATCATTAGAAAAAAATGAACCAACTAATTTAGGTTTGAAAGTTTACCCAATCGGTTAACCAACGTTGTTATGTTTGGAGCTCTTGTGTACAACAAGGTATTGATCGAAGTATCTATAGATTTTTTTTTTTTTTTGCTGGCGCTACATCCCATAGAGGGATTTGACCGCTTCATTGTGAAGGTTCGTAATCATTTTTTTTAACGGATAATGAGTGATTAATTCATTGATCCTTACATTAACCAGCCGTGATTTTTTCATCACCCGCCGGGAATCGAACCCGGGACCTCCGGAACTTAAAGCAAGCATGCTAACAACTGTGATTCTATAGATTTACAGCTAAGAAATTAGCAGTACTGTACGAAAAATATTATTGTAAATATTGAAAACCGTTCAGCACACTCTTACGATTAAGTTAAGATAGAAGTTGTATCGAAATGTTATAAAATGCAGATGAACAAAATGAAGTGGTCTGGTCTTTAGTGCTTGGTTCAGTTTTTGCAATATATACTATAATTTTCGGTGATTCTTGAAAGGTACTTCATCCCGTACAAGATCAGATTTCGTTGAACCGTGTGACGTTCATTTATCTAATTTGTATGTACAAAAAATAAAAAGCAGAATACTTATCTGGTAGATTCCTGTTCCTGTAAGTTTCATTTAAGAAATCCGATCCCAGATACTGTGCCCCAAGGAATTCTTCAACTCTAAATAATTCGATTTTTTTAAAACTATAAATTCATTTCGTTCTGGTGGAGCCCAAATAGAGTCATTTCGAGTGGCTGGTCTTCAAATCTGAAGTCAACCGAATTTTTTATCCAAAAAGTCCGCCCAAATATGCAGAATTGTTGGCGTTTGTGTGTTATTCGAAGGTAACACACTGATTTAATGTTTTCGTTTTATTATTTGAAAAAAATTTCATACTTGCTGTATGATATATTTTTCGAACTTCGTGTGGATAACATGACTTTTCGAAAGGTTTGAAAATGAAACGAGAAACTTCGTTATCCGTTTTGGGTCGAATTAAATACTCATCTCACCTTAAATTCTTAACTCTATCGTCGCAGGTTCACATTTGTGATCTGCCATTGGTGGACTTCCGGTGCAATAAAATTCAATATTCCTTAAAAAACAAATTAAATCGAAGTGTTTTTTGGAAGAGTATTGTTCTGATTTTTCAAACTTTTTCGGGCTTCTTCAAGGTTTGACCTGATCACTCTAACAATAATTATTTCTGGAAACTATAGTTTAATTGAAGTTTGTCAATTCAAGTAGCAAATAGAATATAGAACAAAAATACTATTTGAATTGCATTGTAATAATTCGAGATGCAACTGCAACATAATTTATTAAATTGCTCAACATTTGGTGCACCAACATAAAAAAATAAAACAACAACAAAAAACTACCTTGAATATTGTCTTTACGTGTCTAATTCTTTTTCCATCAGATATAAACTAAAATGCCATGTGCCAACAATAAACAATCGAATTAAATACAAAACGTTTACATGATGTACAAACTTCTTAGAATAGCTAATGCACAAAAAGGATAGACAACACAAGCAATGTGCCAATTGTATCGAATTAAAAAATAATTTCTATAAATTTAATTGGTTTACCCATAAAATATTAACGTTTTGTTTTGTTTATTTTTTATTTGTCTGCTCAAATCCCAGAGACGTGATATTATACCCATGCTATAAAACCGTTTATATTTATATTAACACGTCTTTTCCATAAAATCTATATACTAAGTAGAAAGAGCGCAATTTGAATTTTATTAACCCAAGTTGTTTTTTTTATAATTCCGACTAGGTATGTCAGATCAAGAAATGAAAATCCAATCAGCAATATGGGAGCTGGTATCAACAGAAGCTGATTATATTCGTGCATTACAAACGGTAACAAATGTAAGTACATATAACTTTTTTGGGTCGCCTGGCATGTGTTGCCGCAATAAATTTATAATAGACAGGATGGTATTACAAAAAGGGGACGTTAGTGTTATATTTATAATGTCGCCTCTTTTTGTAATAACCCTGTATGTATATTTATGAGCCTATCACGTTTTTCTTTGTAATTTTTTCTTTTAGTTATTTTTGGCATGTTTGGAAGGTATTCAAAGTGAAAATTTATTAACCGATATCGATCAAAATAAATTATTTTCAAATATACGGGAAATATGCGATGTGAATATCAAATTTTGGTCAGTGTATTTGTATCCTATGGTAGGTACATCCAATTTTTATATTATTATATTGTACACCCTATATAAGGTTAGAGCTTTTGGTCATTTTATTTATTTTTGTTGTGTCTCCTTAAGTGTCATGTGTCAATTAATTTGGTTTATAAATAAAACACATATCGCACGGGTTATAGCCTGGTGCTAAGGGACCATTATCCTTAATGTATATAAAAATAAACTGAAGACTTTATGTATGTAGATTTATGTCTTGATAGTAATAAAAACCAATTACGGATATGTTTTAAAAAATATTCAGGGATGAGAGAATTAATTTTAATGTTTGTTTTATTCGCAGGTAAAGCAAAGTGAATTAAATCACACACAATTGGTTATCGATTATTTTCAAGATGGTTTTTTATCCTTTGCAAAATTATTTGAACCGTATACGAAATATTGTGCGGAGCAGAGTACATGCCAAAATACGTGCAAAGAGTTGAACAGTTCAAATTTACTATTTACCGCTTATTTAGCTTGGTGCGAATCACGTAGCGAATGTAAACGATTACGTTTAGCCGATATACTAGTACGTCCAATGCAACGCTTAACAAAATATAGTCTTTTATTAGTAGCAATTAGAAAACATTTATCGTCGGATGAGACGGGTTGTGAAATTATGGATTCTATGGTAAGACGCAGTCTCACATATTTTACGTTATTCAAATATTTAAATCGATTTTTTTTTTTTTGCAGATCCATTCCGTTGAAGATTTTGTATGTAGTGTAAATAGTCATTTAACCACGCGGCAAGAGAATGAACGTCTTAAAGGGATTATGGCACGAATCGAGGTCTACGATGTGGTAGATTCGATTAACGAACATTTAGATAAAATGGTGAAACAATATAATCAAATGTTTGATTTATGTGAACCAATGAAAGGATGTAGTGTAGCCCAAAGTCGCCATTTATTTATGGAAGGTGATTTAAAATTTAAGGATCATGTTAGTAAGGTATTTGCTCACACTGTTAATCTGGCAACAAATAACGTTATATTCTAATTTAATATTACGTTTGTTATTTTGTTTTATTAAGGTTGATGTACATTGTTTTTTACTAACGGATATTTTATTGATATGTAAGATAACGAAACGCGGTCAAGGGGCATTAAAGGTAAGACATTTTTATTTTTTTAAGATTTAAAGTTCAAAATATTACGAGTTGGAAGTTTTATCTAAATTTGTTCTAACTTTTTGTTAATAGTAAATGTTAAGTAAAATTAATAAATCACAAACATTTAGGCGCAAACGTTGTATTGTTTTGTAAAATAACATCAAAAAACAGAAGCAAACTTTAAATAAATTAAGCTATGAAAGTTAAAACTATTAAGTCATAATATGGCCTAACAGAAAAATATAGTTCCAGGTGCATTCAAAAGCGGTAAATTTGTTTTGTATTCCTGAACTTCTCAATTCGTATGATATCGGTTTTAAAATGTATTTTTTACAGTTTTAAATATTAAGCTTCGGGATAGGAGGCTCTAATTGGGCCAGAATATGTAAAACTAAATGGTTTAACCGAAAAATTAAGTTCTAGATGCGTTCAAGAGCGGTGATTTTGTGTATTATTTCTGAACTTCTCAATTCGAATGTTATCGATTTTATAAGAATTTTTTACATTTTTAAATATCAAATATCAGAATAGGAAGCTGCAGTTGGGCCTGTAAAATTAAATAGCCTAACCGAAAAATTAAGTTCCAGGGGCATTCAGGCGCGATAACATTGTTTAGTATTCCTGAACTTATCCGTCCATACGGTATCGGTCTTACAAGTGATTTTTCATATTTTTAAATATCAAAATATAAAGGACTGAAACCTCATGGGGTGATCAGAACTCCGGAATAAACCTTTTAATTCAATCTTCAGCCCAGCATCCAACTCAATTTACAACTCAACCTCCATATCAATCGTAACACAATCCTAAACGCAATCACCAAATTAACCGCCAAGCCAACCCTTAACTCAATCACCAAATCAATCCCAAATAAACTTTCAAATCAACCCTTAACCTAACTCCAAATCAACTCTTAAATAATCCCCCAACCATACAAGCTACTCGTACCATCATATGCTTAAACAATCATTCCATCACATCATTATTCCATAATACCGTCATACCATCATGAACTATACCATTAATACACAACATCATACACAAATACCATCGTAATAGTAAAGTCTGTCAATCACACCATCATACTACCACAACATCATACCTTAGTACCATTATACCATCGTACCATCACACCATAATACCATCGTACCATCTTACCGTCATATAATCATACCATCATCTTCCAGAACTTTATCCAAAAATCATTTTAGAATTCCATGTCCGTTGCGGATGTAAAATTTAATTAAAATCCATTAAGAAATGCCAAGTTCCGTCCTAACTGTCCATATTTCAAAACTTCATCTAAAAATCATTTTAGAATTCATTTCCAATGAACATGTCAAATGTTATCGTATTCTGTTAAGGAATAGCCAAGTTCCATCCCACTTCGTCATATTCCAGAACTTAGTGTAAAAATCACTTGAGAATTGGATCCATTGGAAATGATGAATTTCATCAAAATCGGATAAGATATTAAATCACAATAAAATTTTTATAAAAAAAAAATCACAAATCCTCAGCTAACGGATAATTCACTACAAAGGACAACATTTTTGGTTCTGTCGATTTCGATTGTAGTGATGTTTTCCTATATATAGATTGCTCAAGTGCTCACTAACCCTTAATCCAACCTCAACTCAACCCTAATTCAACCGGCAGAAGGAACCTAACCCAACCCTTCAAGACATGGCAAATTTCATCAACATCGGTATATAGCCAAATTAGTTGGCCATATTCCAGAACTTTATCTAAAAATCATTTTAGAAACTCATTTCCATTGCAGATGTCCAATTTCACTTAAATCAGTTAAGAAATAATCATAAGTTCCATCCTAAGTTGACATATTTCCGAACTTCATCTAAAATTCATTTTAGAATCCCATTTCAAACACATATTCCAAATCCTGGCCTTATTCCAGAACTTTATCCAAATATTATTTTGGAATCCAATTTCCATCGCAGATATCAAATTTCACTAAAATCCGTTAAGAAATAGCTAAGTTCCATCCTTACTTGGTCATATTCCAGAACTTAATCTAAAAATAAGTTAAGAATCCTATTTCCATTGGACATACCGAATTTCATCAAAATCGGATAAGATATAGAATCCCAAAAAATTTTTTATAAAAAAAAATCACAAATCCTCAGCTTAACTGCTCAATTAATCCAACCCCAACTCAGCCCTAATTCAACCTGCAAACGGAACTCAACTCAACCGCAAACACTATGCCAAGCTCAATCCTCAAACCGGCATATATGTATAAAAAATTGGTTAACTACTCACTACATCCTAGTCCAACCCCAACTCAACCCCAACTCAACACCAATTCAACTTCAACTCAACCCACAAATTGACCCCTAACTTAACCTTCAAATCAACTCCAAATTCAAAGCGCAATTCAATAATCAAACCAACATACATATATAAAAAAATCGTAAATATTTGTATAACAAGGTGTTTTGGGTCAATTCATGTGTCCCCCACTCTCTTGACGTATAATCTCCAAAAGCTTTTCAAACCACCGATTTGACATCTAGACATCCAGACGTCCAGACAGACGGACGGACATTATTTTTTTTTTGCTTTTTCAGACTCAGGGACTTTCAAAACGTCGAGAAAATTGGTTTTGTACCAACCAAATTTTTCGTCATTTTACTTTGGTCTTTTTAGATCGAAGTAATGATGTATTCTAGGAGCAATGATATAATTATGCGATTAATGCGATTAACAATAACAGTAGGCCGAAATCTGGATACCGTAAGGTTTAAATCCGTATTCGTTTCATTCAATTGTATTCTGGGGGAACGATTGGAGACACCCAATCAGAATACTCCCCAGGCACTAGATGTCCTTTCCAGTGAGTTGATCGATGAAAAAGACGATCGGAGATATGCGATATTCCCACCATTGAAAATCATATTGATAGTCACCAAGGGATATTTTGATTGTGGTTTTGTTGCGGTAGAAATGAACCAATTGCAGATCATGCTTGCAAAGTTTTTCCGAAAACCTTCCGAAAATTATATACCTACCCTGTTAATGTGTTGGTGCGACATTGAACCAGCTAGCTGAACGTTAAGCGTTCAATTTAGAATTTATTGATTTCCAAATTAGTGGAAAGCTTAGTGACTATCGATTTAGTTCGGCGCGGCCTCTGATTAATGATTGATCTTCTACAAGGCCATGTTGATAACGATAAGAAGTGTCCGTGTGCGGTGTCCGATTAAGGAGACAACAGATCAATCTATCTCTCAACATGCTGTCCAGTGATTATGTAAAATTCCAACATATTGCTAAGCGTCGAAATTCAGCCAGTGTCAGAAAGTGCTCGTGTAGATTTTGATCGTGTTTGAAACAGTTCTAGAACGCATCAATTTCGGATGCACGCTTAATAAATAGTCCGTTCATTTTTGTTTAATATCGCGTAATTTTATTGGGGATGCGTCAATTCCCAGCACCATTTAACCTAATGGAAGTTTTTATTTTTAGTTCTTTAGTTTGAAAATTCCGATGTAGGAACAGCCGGTTTTAGCAGTGTAAATGCATGTCACTTATAGTATTCTATGTAAATTTTTTCCGCTATATTTTACTACGGATTTGTTAATTAGAATAACTGGCGTAATTTCTAACAATTATTTTGATAAATTAGATTTATTAATGCCCGAATTTAATTTTCAAATTCGTGAATTCCTAAGTTTTAGGTAGAAATGCCTAAAAAAATATTGAATTTTGTTTTAGCTTCCTAAACTTTCTAAACGTTTTCTATTCTTAATTAACAAGTTTTGTAATGAAGTACGTTCTATAGTTTTAATATTTCTGATGTGAATTTAAAATATTTTAGAATTTCAATATTTTAAACCGAATTTTACGATTAAACACTCTCTTAAATTTTTAAAATTTCAATTTCACACTATATAGAAAATTAAATTAGTACTTTCGCACTGCCTTTACTCCAGACTTTCTTCAGAAATCAAATGCCCACAAAGGAATTTCTGTTCCCGTATATCCGTAACCTTACATTTTTTGAAATATTTGCTAAACTAAATTTTCAAGTTCTCGGAAGTTGACTATGGGACCTCCCAAGCTCTTTCTATGGGACCTCCCAATTTCAAAAAAAGCTTTAGCAAGATTACAGGACTCTTGATTGCAGGATACAATTTTTTATTGTTTCGGAAATTTCTCTGGTTGGCGCATATTGTCGGTAACATCCTCAAGCTATCGAACGTAATATTTCATATTCTCTACTTAGCTCTAGAATTGGGCGTAATGTAATGACAAATTGTCGATTTCTTTAGCTTTAATATAATTATAGATAATGGGTCGGAATGTCAAATTAGCGAATATTTTTTGCTGTCCTGAAAAAGAAATTTTCAAATTCGATAGTTTGAGATGATAGTGCCGAAATAATTAACGTTATTACAGTCAATGGAATTCTAAATTTAAAACAGCTGGCTAAACTTTCACCCATTAAAAGAAGCCTGTAATTCGTATGTTTAATAATCGTTTGTGCTTCAGCGAATCCGACCAAAAGACCGCAGATTCTTAATAAGTGCCCTATGTTTATTCGATGTACATCCAAATTAACAATCGGTTCTATTTCTATCCAATGCTGTTATCGAATTTTAATTCCTGACATTGAAATTGTTACCAACTAGTAAAACCATTTTTTAACGCTTTAAGGCATACCCTTTAAAAGAACGAATCTGAAATTAGCATTAATTCAACGGTAGAAAAATTGATTGAAAGATTTAAATGCGAGAAAGTTGTTGGTTTGTCGTAACATTTTCGTGCCTATGACATACTCAACTAGAAAAATTTTGCTCATTAAAAGTAAACCGATTATATTATTTGCTTGTGTTGAAGTCTTCCGTTGATGGCGTGGCAGATATTCCAACTTCAAAATAATTTGTCCGCGTCCTTCCGAGATTATTAAAGAATATTTCGTTTCGTAGTTTTCGAGAAAATTTGGCATTTGCTTGGCAATTTGGTATTGGGTGACAAAGCTGGAAGGTTTCTAGATTTTTTGAAATTTTCCAGACTTTTGTGGTTATTGAAAATTGTTCATTCTTGTAAAGAATTTTCAAAATGTTTCATAAGTATTCGAGTTTGTTAGAGTTTATGTGGTTACAAAATGTATTAGATACTTACGAATAATTCAAGATTAATTGAGATTTTTCGAGAAGATATTTGCGATTAGTATTTCGTGATCTTACTAATTATTTTTGCATTGGTTGATTGGAAAACAGAATACATTTTCGAATTTTTCGACATTTTCGAGATACCTAAATGATTTTTTTTATTTTTTAAAGCGTTCTACGTTGCGTTGCTTGCTGTTGAATTCACAACTAATTTCATAGACTTATCGCCCCAAACCCTCGCTTTGACGTTTTACTACCATTCCAATATTTATAGAAATTATGTACAATAGAATGTATTAAAATAGAGGAATCCCCAAAGCTGCTTTCTTATACGTTAGTAAAATAAAGTAAATTAATCATGAACATTTTCGACCTTCAGATTTTGGTGATAGACGCATTTTAGAGTCTGCCGAGTCAAAAAATTGGGTGTGTCCTTCCTATAGCGAAAATGGTTCAAAGAATCGAAATTAAACTTCGTATTTAAGCTTTTGTTTATAAATTAAGAGGTCCCAATGAATTTTAGTGAACATCGGAGAACAATACATAGGTGGGAGTTTCCGTGGACCAAAAAATTCAGTTTGCACTCAAAAAATATAACATAGAAAACTTTTAAATTTCTCAAAATTCCCCGTTCGTAAAAGAAAACGCAAAAATATAAAAACAATTAAAAGTCTAAAACTAGGAATATCCTCAAACTCTCAACAATAAAAATCCAAAAAAAATCGCGAAAAACACCAATTTTTAATTGCCAGAAGACCCATTCGCCGCACAAAGGCTCCAATGCTCTGTGAATAATTATTAGAAACACAATTTTTTTAAATTCGTTCTAATTTCTATTAATATTGGAATTTTAGTAAATCGTAAAAGCGTGGGTTTGGGGCGGTAGCCCCATCCTCTAAGGTATACAGTACCATCCATTAAAAGCTCTCATATTGAAACCATTGTTGACGGTAAACCCAAGTAGTACAGTACGTTCCATAACGTATTCCTTTTAATGCTGTCGTACGCCTGATGGAAGTCAATGAATAGACTGTGCACACACAGGGAAATCCTTTTCATATTATTTCTCCAGCACCATCATCAGCGTAAAAGTTTGATCGGTCCTTGATCTATTTGGACGAAAACCATATTGATGTCTTGTCATAACTAATTACTTAAACAATTATTTGATTGACTTAATTTGATTAATCCACTTTTCCACTCTCAAGTTAATCTTGCAAAATTCGGGACGACGAAGACGTTTTAAACACTGATAAATTTGAAAATTATATTTTAATATTAAGAAACGCCTGTTTTTCAAACTTATCCAAATGGTACCTCTAATTGTGCGATTGTTAATTCATGCCAATCGAAAGGTTTCAGAAAATGTTTTTTAAAATTTTCAAAAGTTTCCATTTTATAGTTCAAATTCTAAAATAGGAACCCTTTTTTATGATTTTAAATCAGTGTTTTGTGCTTTAATTTTTTACCGTTACATCTTTTGTGTTCCGACTTTTTGGTACGTGCATGATCTGAAATTTTCCAAATATCTCAAGATTTTCGATATTTTTTGTTAGAGATTAGATTTTTAGTCTCGGACCCATATTTCAAGATTTTTCGAAATTTTAAAAATTTGATCAACTATTCGAGAATCTTTCGCAACAATGAGTGATTAATAGATTTTTATTTAAAAATATTCTGAAATTTTCGGAAAAGGAAGATTTTAGTTTAAAATATTTTGGAAGAGGGAGATTTAATTTTAAAATTTGAATGCAGTTTCTGGAAAGGGAAGTTCTAGAAAAGTGAGATTTAATTTTAAAATTAGAACAAAAATTTTTAAAAGGAAGATTTAATTTGAAAATATTCTGGAAAAGGGAGATTTGATTTTAAAGTTAGAATGGGAATAGTTTTAATTTTTGAAATATTCTGGAATTTCTGGAAAAGGTAAATTTAAATTTAAATTTTTCTGGAAGAGGGAGATTTAATTTTATAATTAGAATTAATTTTTTGGAATGAGATATAATTTTAAAATATTCTGGAAGAGCAGGGTTTAATTTTAAAATTAGAATGAAATTTCTGGAAAACGAAGATCTAATTTATAATATTCTGGAAATGGAAGATTTAATTTTAAAATTAGAATTTAATTATTTTTTAATTTTAAAATATTCTGGAAAAGGCGAAAGTTTTATTTTAAAGTTAAATTAGGAATACCTTTAGTTTTGAAATATTCTGAAAAGGGAGGTTTGATTTTAAAGTTGGAAGGGGAATACTTTTAGTTTTAAAATATTCTGGAATTTCTGAAAAAGGTAGATTTTAATTTTAATTTTTCTGGACGAGGGAGATTTAATTTTATAATTAGAATGAATTTTTTGGAAAAGTGAGATTTAATTTAAAAATATTCTGGAAAAGGGAGCTCTAATTTTACAATTAGATTTTAAATAGTTTTAATTTAAAATATTCTGAAAAAGTCGAAGATTTGTTTTAAAGTTAGAATAGGAATACTTTTAGTTTCCAAATATTCTGGAATTTCTGGGAAAGGGAAAATTTAGTTGAAAATATTGTGGAAGAGGGAGATTTAATTTTAAATTTGAATGCAGTTTCTGGAAAGGAAACTTCTTGAAAAGTGAGATTTAATTTTAAAATTAGAACGAAATTGTTTAAAAGGAAGATATAAATTGATTTTAAAGTTAGAATGGGAATACTTTTAATTTTAAAATTTTCTGGAATTTCTGGAAAAGATAAATTTAAATTTAAATTTTTCTGGAAGAGGGAGATTTACTTTTATACACTGCGCCAATAAAAAACGGAACAGAAATTTTCTTCGAAAAAATACCTAGAGTTGAACACTTGTACCTTGGTGAAATAACACCTTTCAAAAAAATAATTTTGTTTCTAGTTGAAGGAAATTTTGTTTTCTTTTCGATACAAGAAACCGTTTTATTTCATTTTGTTTTATTATGACTTTTTTGAGTAAAACAAAAGATGTCTAAAAAAAAAAAAATTTGCTGCTGTTTGAAACTGTAGACGAACTTGCTCGATTTTTCATTCAAAAATCCAAATCGGCCATTTTATAGAGAATTTAGAAACCTTGCAAAATGACACTAGGAAAATTTCTGTGCGGCCTCTCCTTGTCGAGTTATTGAAGTTTTAGAGAAAATGTATCAAAAAGCGTAGAGGTAAATTTTTTTTATCTTGTAAACTTAGCACTCTACGATAAAATGTTAAGTCACTTTAACACTAAAACTTAAACACACTAAAACTTCAATAACTCGACAAGGAGTGGCCGCACAGAAATTTTCCTAGGATCATTTTGCAAGGTTTCTAAATTCTCTATAAAATGGCCGATTTGGATTTTTGAATGAAAAATCGAAGAAGTTCGTTTACAGTTTCAAATAGCAGCAAATTTTTTTTTTTTTAGACATCTTTTGTTTTACTCTAAAAAGTCATAAAAAAACAAAATGAAATAAAACGGTTTCCTGTATCGAAAAGAAAACAAAATTTCCTTCAATTAGAAACAAAAATTTTTGTTTGAAAGGTGTTATTTCACCAAGATACAAGCGTTCAACTCTGGGTATTTTTTCGAAGAAAATTTCTGTTCCGTTTTTTAATTGGCGCAGTGTAGTTAGGATGAATTTTTGGAAAAGTGAGATTTAATTTTAAAATATTATGGAAGAGGAAGGTTTAATTTTTAAAATTGAAATGAAATTTCTGGAAAAGGAAGCTCTAATTTTATAACTAGAATTTAAATAGTTTTAATTTAAAATATTCTGAAAAAGGCGAAGATTTGATTTTAATGTTAGAATAGGAATACCTCTAGTTTTCAAATATACTGGAATTTCTGTAAAAGGGAATTTTCAGCTTAAAATATTTCGAAAGAGAAATAGTTTAAATTTTAAAATATTCTGGAGAGGGAAATTTACTTTTAAAATATTCTGGAAAAGGCGAAGATTTGATTTTAAAGTTAAAATAGGAATACCTCTAGTTTTCATATATTCTGAAAAGGAAGGTTTGATTTAAAGTAAGAGTGGGAATTCTTTTAATTTTCAAATATTCTGGAATTTCTGAAAAAGGTAAATTTTAATTTTAATTTTTCTGGAAGAGGGAGATTTAATTTTTAAAATTAGAAAGAAGAATTATTAATTCTGGAAAAGGAAGCTCTAATTTTATAATTCGAATTTAAATATTTTTAATTTTAAAATATTCTGGAAAAGGCGAAGATTTGATTATAAAGTTAAAATAGGAATACCTTTAGTTCTCAAATATTCTGAAATTTCTGGAAAAGGGAGAATTTAGTTTAAAATATTTTGGAAGAGGGAGATTTAATTTTAAAATTTGAATGCAGTTTCTGGAAAGGGATGTTCTAGAAAAGTGAGATTTAATTTAAAAATTAGAACGAAATTTTTTAAAAGGAAGATTTAATTTTAAAATATTTTGGAAAAGAGAGGTGTGATTTTAAAGTTAGAACGGGAATATGTACTTTTAATTTTAAAATATTTTCGACTTTCTGGAAATAAAATTTAAATTTAAATTTTTTTGGAAGAGGGAGATTTAATTTTATAATTAGAATGATTTTTTGGAAACGGAAGATTTAATTTTAAAATATTCTGGAGAGAGAGATTTAATTTTAAAATATTATGAAAAAGGAAGATTTGATTTTAATGTTAGGACGGGAATACTTTTAATTTTAAAATATTTTGGAATTTTTGGAAGTAAATTACGATTTAAATTTTTCTGGAAGAGGGAGATTTAATTTTATAATTAGAATGATTTTTTTGGAAAAGTGAAATTTAATTTTAAAATATTCTGAGAGAGAGAGGTTTAATTTTTAAAATTACAATGAAATTTCTGGAAAACGAAGATATAATTTTATAATATTTTGGCAATACAGATTTAATTATATAATTAGAATTTAAATATTTTTAATTTTAAAATACTCTGGAAAAAGCGAAGATTTGATTTTAAAGTTAGAATATGAATACCTTTAGTTTTGAAATATTCTGGAATTTCTGGAAAGGGAAGTTTTCAGCTTAAAATATTTCGAAAAAGAGAGATTTAATTTGAAAATATTCTTGGGAGGGAAATTTAATTTTAATGTCAAAACGGGAATACTTTTAAATTGAAAATATTTTGGAATTTCTGGAAAATGGAGATTAAATAAAAAATATTTAGGAAAATGAAAAATTTAATTTTAAAATAATAATTTAAATATTTTTAATTTTAATATACATATTATGGAAAAGTGAGATGTTATGGGGGGTATTTACAGGGGTTTATGTATGTCGAGTTGTACATTGGTTATTAGTTATGTATAAAGTTGGTGGTGTGTGGTGATTGAAGTTGTATACTAAGTTGTGGAAGTATTATATTACTTATCCAGGTTGTATACCAGACCCTTTCTGGTAGGTCTCCATAGTTTATAGTAGTGAGTTAGCTGGTTTTCGTTTTTGTATAGTTGCTTGGTCTCATCCAGGTGTATTTTTAGGTATGAGGTGGGTATTTTGAGTTTTCTTCGATGATGTTTTCGTCTAGGTTTGTACTGCGTTTGATTAGTAACCCCCTGCGTTTGATTAGGGGGTTATCTGATAGTGAAGCTTTTTCGAAAAATTTTATGCAGTTGTTTATTAGGAATTTATCGATTCTCTCAACCTCGGCTTCCTTGTATAGGGTTGCGTTTCTTATGTATTCATAAGAGTCTGGCTTTCTACTTATGACAGATATGGACTCTATGAAATCATTTACCTTAGTAATAACAGGCGCCCTACTATTACGAAATGTTTCATGCGATATCGCATTTGGTGGCTTATTATAAAATGCGATAGCGCATTTTTGCGAAATTGAAATTGACAAATGCGACTAGTCTATAGCAGTCGGATATCGCATTTGCTAAATGATTGTGTTAATAAATAATTTTTTTCTGTTTATGTTTAATATACAATTAAAATGCTTTTTATTAAGAAATATTTAATTTATTTTGTTAAAAATAATAAAACATAATTTTTATTTGTCAAAATCATTTTTTTTTTATTTTCCAAAATAAAATTTCTTATAAGAAATGCGATATGCGATGTCGCTTTTATTAGTACAGACATACGAGGCGAATCGCATCCGCAAAATCACAAAAAATGCGAAATACGATCCATTTCATAATAGGGCCCCAGTTCTCGAGAACCAGTCATACCCCAATCCGCTATTTTGGGTGTGAGCTTCTTCAAATGATTGTCCCAGAATGTTCGATTTACCGGTAGAAAGCTCTATATTTTGATTAGTAATGGAATCAATAAGTGCGGGTATGCTTCATGGTCGAGGTCTGAATGTATTAGTTTTAGATTTTCAGACAAATAATTTGTATTTAGCCAACTAAACAAGTCCTCTCCGCTTTTATTCGAAACCGTATTTCCCCACATACTGTGTTTAGAGTTCACATCACCTCCCAAAATTATTTGAGAATCCGCACCTGTTTTTAACTTCATAATTTCCGACAGATCCCTTGTATCCAGAGAAATATTACCCTCGCTCGGAGTAAAATAAGCTGATACTACCACTACCTCATGACCGGCATTCCTTATTATAATAATAGTTGCCCCAATAGACCTAAGAGCTGTAGGGTTATTCATCAGAACACAATCTACCCCTTTTCTAACTAATATTCCCGTTCCACCTCCACTACGATTAAGTCTATCATGTCTAAAAAAATTATAGTTCCTAAAAGCAACTTTAATTTTAGGTTTAAGCTTTGTTTCGCTTAATAATACTATATGCGGTCTAGTTCCGTTAAGGAAAACCTCAAGATCATGCCTTTTCTGCCGACTAATTAGTGAGTTAACATTAAGCTGAATGATATGAAGATTACTAGCTTGACTGTTCATTGAGGATTTGTTAGATTTGCAAAAAATTCGAATAGTGCAATCTTTTTTGTTATTGGATCCGTCATTGCGTTGAATGTCGGAGTGAAATCATAAAATTTACGAAGTGTCTCAGTGAATCCCACCCCGAACATCTCACCACATTTTTTATTCCAGCGCGTTTCCTGACCATTGACCGGATTTAACAATGTTGGCCTATTTGGAGTATGACTCGCTCGAGTAAGAAAGTTGTGGTTTATAAAACTTATTGTACATCTGATTTCTTTTCATCTTTTGTTCATCCTGCCTAAATTTCAACTGCTCTTTCCTGTCTACTAGCTCTTTGTACTTAGGGCATTGCCTGTAGTTGGCTGGGTATCACTGATGACTGATTCACAGTTAACACAATATGGTGCTGTTTCTTTGTCCTTCTTAGCACAAGTACCAGGCTCATGCGTCTCATCACATTTAATACATCTGTATTGCATACCGCAATTAGCTGTGGCATGCCCATATCTCTGACAATTGTAGCATTGAATGGATTCACGTCTGACAAACCTTTCAAATCTAACTTTCTGGTGAAGTATGGACTTAATGTTAGTCAATACTGATACGTTCGTCATTGGATTGAGTTGTAAAAGCCAGTAACTAGTGTCACGTCCATCTTTGTCGGGATTCTTAAATTCGTATTTGGTAACTTTTGCAATATGCTGACTCACCTGAAGATCAGTTAGTGCCTTCAGTTAGTTGTCTTTCTCAGAGAAACTGCCATCTATCCCTTCAGCACTATTGTTTGTTGCTTAAGAGATGCCGGCGTCCACGTATAAAAATTGTTATTTTTGATCTTAATAATTTCCATTGCTTTAATGAAGCTATCGATATCCGTAACGATAATATGAGTGACATTTTTATTAACTCTCTTTATTGAGTATTTGTTTTTATCCATTGCACTATTAAGGCTCTGAATTACTTCTTTTGTATTAATATTATAAGCCACTATCGGAGGGATTTTAGCTTTTCTTGTTAGACCTTCAATGTCTGTCACTGTATTATTATCATTTTGATTCGGCATTTGAGTCGGCACTTTGTTAAATTGTCCACCTATCTTTGCAGGTATTTTGAGAGTTGTTTCCATCTCCCTTTTCTCGTGGTTTTTGCTTTGCCCGAAACTTTTAGCGGACACCATGACTCTCCGTCTTTATTTGAGATCACGATGTTTTCATTTATATCCATTTCGTCTTTTGTCTCTGTGGAATAGTCACTCAGAGCACTCATAAATTTGTTGACGTGCCTTGATATGTCTGCATTGCTTTCTCTTTGCCGGCTTGTGCTTTGGCTTTCGTTTTTGTTTGCTTCTATGCTATTTATCTGGCCGTTTTCAGCTTGCGACACGCTTGTTTTGTTAGAGTTTCCATCCTCCGTCAGCAAAGGGACTTTATTTGCCTCCGTTATTAGATTTTTGAGGTTTGCTAGCTTGGCTAATATTTTGTTGTTAGCTTTGTTTATCATCGTATTTACAAAGCTTATTGCTTTTTGATATAGTGGCTGTGCTTTGCTGGCCTTGGCTGGTTTAGGTTTAATTATCCTGTTGTTGGCTGTTTATTGATTTTCTTTTTTCTCTCGACACTTCTCTATCGCTACTTTCTCGTTTTATTATGTTAATTTTCTTCGCAAACCGCCCCGGGAGCTTCATCATATTTAATTTAGATTGCATTGATCAAATACCGACTTTCGTGTTGTTGCCCTGTTGCCCGACAAGACTAACTCTATTTTTTCTGAATATTCAATTTTTGGCATAAGTAACGTTATGTTACCCTTGTCAGCTTTCAACACATACAATTCAGGGTGCTCATTCAAAAATTTCTTTGTCTTTTGAGCCCCTCGAATCAGCTGGAATTCTTCAATACTCACAAATAGTTTACGTAAATAATTGTTTGTTTTGAAGTTCTTCAACATATTTATAAGTCTATGTATTTCTAATGGTGTTAAGAGCCATATCATCTAGTCCTGAAATACCACCCTCCACATCCGCTATAATTTAAAATTTGTATGATTTCCACAGGAATTTTCAAATTTGTCAAATTTACGACCCACTTTTCATGGTTCATATATCTCTTACTTCAATATGACCATTTTTTTTTTTTCAAAACTAGCTTTATTTATTCACATATCCAATAACTAAATTTTATGCTTGGGCCAAAGCCGCAAAAAAGCCCTAGTTATTTACAGAGAGTAGTAGAAAAAATTTAATGCTCCTAAGAGAGGCTCTAAATTTAAATATTTTATATAATTTTAAAATTGGTCAGTTAAAATAAATTTTGTGTATTTATTATCAATGTACTTGTACATATATTAACTTATTATGTTTTCGGCAAAAAAATGAGTTAAAAAAATTCCGAATACATTTTATAAATTTGAAATGATTCCCTGGATGATTGATGAATTGGTTTTGGTCAACTCGCTTCAGTGTCCGTTGACCTCCACCAATTCCATCCACGGTTCGTCATTTCATTATGGGAGTTATTGTTGTTGTTATTGGAGTGTTGTTGTCTCCAAATGCCATTGTAATTGGGATGATTTGCATCAAGAGAATAATCGAGGAAATATTGGGTACAAATTGTACGAATTCAGAGTGGTTGTGGGTTGAGTGTCCAAAGAAACTTCTATGTTGTATTTAGCCACCAATATTTTCTTCTTCTTCTTGCATTCTTTGCCGGATCTAATTTGCATATTTAAAACGATTGTGTGTATAATACTCCTCTCGATTTCCGAATATTGTATCGTCGAATCCTTTTATATTTTGTCTCCGTTCCAAATGGTAGATCATTGGATATCTTGTATAATCATCCTCGATATAACCTTTTTTATCCAAGTATGGGAACGTCTCTGGTCCGGGATTTTTATTTACTCTGCATGCTGCTTCATTAATATGATCCTCAGTATAGTATGGGGCAAATATTAACGAGTTCTCTGTATTATCAGTTGAACTCTTTATATGGTCCCTTGTCAGCTTTAATATGTGGAGGTCTATACGATCTCGTCCAAACATTTCGTATTGTTTTTGACTTGAGATGTATTTTCGGTATCCTGACGTGGCCGTACGGAATACGCCGTGGCAATATCTGAGGCATTTGCGCTCGAGGATACGCAGCTTTTCCATGGTGTACGGGCCTACGTTCCACCATATTTGGGCACCATAAGTCAATATTGGTCGTACCAAGGATTTATAACATATTTGTTTTACTTTAGTTGTTATATGCGGTGAGCAGAATAGGTTTCGATTTTTATGGAAAATCTTTTTCGCTTTACCAATTTGTATTCTATGTGTGGGTCTAAGTAGAGCAATTGATCCATATTGATGCCCAGGTATTTTACTGATGGCTTTTGCACACAGCTCGTACCAGCTATATCAATTTTAAAACGTTTCCAATTACACTGCGTATCCGATGTTGATAGCTGGTATGGTTTTCGGAATAAAATTGCTTCACATTTGGCCGGGTTAATTTTTATTCTCCATGTGTGCAAGTAATCCACCGTAAAGTTGACTGCTTCCTGTACATTTTTTGTTAATGTTGCAATTGTTTTATTTGTACCATAAATTACAATATCGTCTGCGTACGCAATTGTTTGCACATTTGGTGAATTCAGCTTATCGCTTTCAATTAATGCTTTTGTGTACAAGCTAAATAGTACCGGTGCTGTAATAGATCCTTGCTGCAATCCATTGTATATATTAAAGGTGTTCGCCGATAATTGTTTCCCGTTTGTGGTTTTGAATTTTCTATGATACAATAATTCATACAGCAATTGTAATAAATTTGTACAGAAATTCATTTTTTTCAATTTATACAGCAGCCCATCAAGCCATACCGATTCGAAAGCCTTCTCCATATCCATTAGGATCGTACCAGTACAATTAGTTTGGTTTAGGTTTCTGCATATATCCGATGTTAGTTTAGTTATTGCATGTATTGTTGAGTGTTTATGCCTGAAACCAAACTGATTGTCTGGTAATAACGCCTATGCACTAATTATTATTTTTGATGTTGTCCGGTTGACGATCGATCACAGAATCTTCAATATGACCATTGGTTGTCCGAACCTCTGAATTGGATTGCTCTATTGATTCCAATAAAACTTGCGTTTCACCAACCTCTGAGCACAACATGTTCATACATTTTTTAATATGTATGTCATTTTTTAAGATCTTCATACACCAAATCAAACGGATCGAAGCATTATTAAAAAAATCCGTGTATATTTCTTCCGGAAATTTTATTTTTATTTCATCGATCAGCCCACCACGACTCTTGTTTAAACGATTCATTTTGATGAAAGTTTCGTTAATTTCACAATTAATTATTGAAAAATTGTATTTGTCCTGAATGGCCTGAAACTACCTTTCATCAATTTTAAACTTATTCGTTAACGGTCTGTTGCCAGGTTAAATATGAAATTTTCGATACCTCAACAAAAACTGTTCCTTATTTGCTAATGCCAAATTATTTCGAAGAAAAATATTTCAATATCTGGACACTATTGTTGCCGAAAACAACTCTTAAATTTTGTAAAAAATGCTTTTTGTTACCACCCCGTTCCATTTTTTCACCAATTGGAATATTTGTCTAATTCACTTTTTTAAGCTTTATGTTTATAATAAAATAATATTTTCTTTGGTTTTTTATTTTTTATTAATTATTTAATAAAAAACCCGACGTTTCGTCATCTTACAAAAATAACACAGTATTCTTGTTAGCTGAAAAAATTTTGAGATTATCGGATGAGGTTTTTCATGCCGAAAATTTCAAAATATTAAGTGACGTTCTAATTCAAAATGGTTATCCGAGAAGTGAAGTTACTAGAGGTATCAGAAAGGCTATCGACAAACATAGCAAATCGGGGAATATTTTGGATAATAGGTACACGCAAAAATCCAAATTTAATCTACATGGAATATAGATAGATGACTATAGATGACGCTGAGATACTTGATAAGGAGCTAAATCTCAATAAAAGATTAATTTTGGAAAGCATTTACATCAAAAAACAATAAAATTTATCTCAAAATTTATTAAATATCCAGGAAGTTTTAAAGTATTTGTTAAATTATTACGACAACATTTTGTAGATTTTCTAAATTTAAAATTGTTTCACTCAAATTGTATAACTTTAAATTCTTTCGGGTAAACTGAGTATATTTTATAAATTTTAATTTAAACTCATTAACATTCGTTATAAAAATATTTTCTTACAAATTGTAATAAAATTTGTACCCTTGAGAATGACGGAATGTACCGTCGAAACGTCGGGTTTTCTATTATGTAATTAATAAAAAATAAAAAATTAAGCTGAAAATCCAAAGAAAAAATTATTTTTTTTGTCTACTCACACAATATTATATAACTTGTAATCTTTTGAATTATATTAGAGTTACCTGATTCAATTTTTTTATCTTCATATAAAAAATTGTTGATTCATCAAATAAAGGATTCAAATTCAATTATACAACATTTACGAAAGATTTCAAAGCTCAAAACCTTAAAAGAAAATAAAGTTACTGCAAGAGTTGCTATAAATAAAATAAAACATTTTTCAACATACTAAATATTATCATCTTTAAATCTATTCTTAAAATGAATCGTTAGAATAACTCTTTTTTAACGTGGGATAAAATTGAAATTTTTTTATTGAACCAGAAAGTAACCAAACATTTATTTATTTTTTTATTTTCCAGATAATCAGACAACCGTATATGACCGATAAACTTGTGATACAGCTAAAGGATAACGTTATTTACTGTGTTTACCTGAATGATTTTAATACGGCACTAACAGCATTTTCATTACAGACATCGGAAGGCAAAGTAATTAAGGTAAAGTGTGATAATTTAGAATAATTTGAAGAAATCATACTTAGCATTTTTTTTGTGTGTATCTTCAACAGAACTGGCACGATAGTATTACAAAGGCAAAACATATTTATACGCGGATTAAACAGGGATCGCATTGGGATGAGTACAATTTTCGGTCGTATGGTGGTATTAGTGGTGGTGGTAGCATTAGTGGTGGATTAAGTAGCGGAATTGAAGGTGTTAGCAATAGTAATTTAAGAAAATCACCGCATAGTAGTTCAATTGGTAGTAAAGTTCCTAGTTCAAATAATAGTGTTAGTGGCTCCGTTGAGCTAAATGAGTCTGTGTCGAAAAATATTTCAATAGATTACGAGAAAGCGAATTCACTGTCGAGTGATGAAGGTGTTGGTACCGGATTCTATTGTAGCAACGATATTACGATACAAAATCAGCAGGCAAATAAACAGCGATCACCACAAAATAGCTTTAGAAAAATAAAAATTCAATCAGCAAATTCATTAATTGTGCAACCATCGTCAAATCTAGGGCAAAGTTTACCAAATTTAACGCTTAACTCAAATCAAAATAATATTAATAATCAATTGTTGGTGCCCGGTGTAAATGGTGGTGTGGTCTCCGTAACTAAATCACAACAATCCTCATCCAATCATTTGTTGTCGCCAAGTCATCGAGGAATTTCATATCCGCCACCATCACCGCCGCGTGCTACACTACAACGTACTCGTGCCATATCGTCCGTAAAAAATCCACCACTTATGAAAACGAAAAATGTAACGTCACAGTCTAGCTTTAATTGGACCCAAAGTCAAACCGATAATACAAATATAATTAATTTAAGTCGAAACCAAACATCAGATCCAAATATTCATAACAATCAACATCATCAGCTGCAACATCAACAATCTTCACCCACCGCCATATCATCATCATCACCCATCACCTCCTCATCATTATCAAACCAGACACCTCAACATCCGCAACAAATGCCGCCGCAGCCGCAACTTCCATTTATCGGACAAGAAAGTGATGTCTAGCATTTAAAAGGTATGTTTTTTTATTATTCCGAAATTTTGAAAAAAAAGTTTTTTAAATAAATTTAATTAATTAAAAGGAAAAAAAAATTAAATTAAATATTTATATATTATATACAAATTATTAAAATCGCCTTTTTAAGAAAAATAAAATAAAAATAAAAATTTAAAACATTTTCTATATAAAAATAAATATTTAAATCAAAATCTATATAAAAAAAAAATTTTAAATAAAATACTTATTTAAGCAATAAAATTACTAATATGTATATAAAATAAATCTTTTTTTTTTTTTTAATACAAAAAAGAATTTTTAATAAAAAAAATTTGTTAGTCTTAAAGCAAAATTGAAAAATTTAACAAATTTTTTATTTTGTTTTTTTTTTGTGAAAAAAAATTTGTATGACTGAATTTTAATTAAATTTAATAAATAACAAAAAAAAATCCAGAAATTAATAACAAAAATAAAATCCATTTAAATTAATACTAATAAATAACTATAATCTATTATATTCTATATAAAAAAAATATTTATATAAAAAACAAAAAAAATATTTTATAGTATTTTAATTAAACAACAAAATCATATTTATATAGTATACAAATTGTTAAATACAAAAAATAATACAATTATATATTTACTTAATTATATATATTTGAAAAATTAAAATTAATTTAACTTATAGACAAAAACCATAAAAATTATTTTTTATGTGAATATTAAATTTTAAACAAAGGGGAAAAAATCGATTTGTTGCTCTACGTATTTACATGAATTCGCCTAAATGTTGTGTTTTTAATAGCGCAAGTATTTATTTCTATGGGTTTTGGATTTCGAATTAAGTATATTGTTGAGTATTTTTATATTCTGGTAATGGAATTTTGTTTTAATTTTTTTTTATTTAATTTTACATCGTTATCGTGAAATGTGCACGGAGAAAGAATGTTTTAATTGTTATTTGTTAAGTATACGAGATAAGTTACAATGTTGTTTAGTTTTTTTTAAATAGGTTATCGCTATCGGATTCCTGCTACTATATAAGTAAACATGCAATTATTGTTTGGTTATGGTTAGTACTACGAGTAAAGCATTATTATGAATATGTGTAATTTAAAAAAGCTTAATAGCTGTACATAAGTGTATTTGATTTGGTTTTAATTAGCTACATTCTACTATACCACATAAAATTATTTCATTTCCAAATATGAATTTTATAACACCTCTGTTATGTTGTAAAATCGGCTTATTACAGGTCTTTAAGCTGTGTACCAAATAAATTGGAATTATTGCTTTAGGGCAAATTAATAGGAATAGAAAGTAAATTTATCGTAAAAATTTAATTATTTTACCTGAAATACAGAAAATAAAATATCAATAATTATGTTTGGCCTATTATCAGATTGCGAACTGTAAAAATAAAAACAAATTCACATTTTTCGGCGCTGAGTGCGTTCAACGTTAGTTTTAAATTTAAATTGAATTGAAGTTTCTGATAATTTGACGTTTTATTGCTAAATTTTCTTACGCCACATTTGAGATAAGAAAATGTAATTTTATCAGGCAAATTATCAGATTTAAAAGTCGACTTATTAGAAAGATTACAATTTTCATGTTGCAGGTGGAATCCATAATGCTCCATTTGACGGTTGGATTACCATGACCTTGCAGGCAAACGTAGGGTTTATTTTAATTCCGTTAGTTGCACTATCCAAAGATTTTATGGGTTTATTATATTTTTGATAGATATCGTCTCTACTTTCCAATCGTCAATTGTCGATTGTAAGTGTAGGATATAAGCACCTCTCGAGGAACAACATAGAAATTATGCTACTGATAAATTGGCACTTGTCTCAAATGCGATGAAAATTAACAAATAGGTAATTAAATATTATTGAAACTCATTATTAATTAATTTTCAATTTTCTATGGCTATTTCACTTTAATAATAATTAAAAAGCCATTTTTTATATTATTTTTATATTTCAATAAGTATGTTTCTTATTAAATTGAAAAGTTTTTTCTTCGATCGCGTTAATTAGAGGAATGAACAAAATTCATAAAATAGACAAGCCGATGAGATCAGTGGTTAATTTGACATCTGCGCCTTCATACAAAATCGCGAAATTTTTAGATCAATGACTTTATAATAATATTTGTTTAGAAAGGGGCCACTCCATTAAAAATAACTTAGAGCTGGTAAACAAGATTGAGGCAATTAACATACCGACTAGTGCAAAGTAAGCGTCATTTGATATTACCAACATGGTATTCTAACATACCGGTAGATGAAACTTTTTAAATTACGAGGAGATTTTTATTGGATCAGGGAATAGACGTACATGTTATAAACTATATTGTCACTTTGATAAAAGAAATTACCAATCAAAATTATTTCAAAGTTGAAAATAAATACTATATTCAAAACGAAGGTTTACCTATGGATAGCCCACTTTCCGCGAGATTGGGCAAATATTTCGTTAAATCACGTCGAGAATACATGGGCATATTTTGAACAGCCAAAATAAATTTCATGATAATATTAAATATTGGCACGGGTATGTGGATGACATAATTATACTTTTTACGGGAGCCAGTAGGGAGCTGGACCAATTATTATCATTGACATTTTTAGTCAATTTTCACACACTTTAAATAAATATTATTCAAATTTTATTCAAGAAAATCAAAATCGAAAATATAGTTTTTAAAAAATCTTTCAATATCTGTGATACGATTAAATATTATTTTAGACGTAGACTAGTTTCGAGCATTACTGCTCACCATCAAGTACATGTTTAAAACTCAAGAGTTAAATATGTACTTGATGATGAGCAGTAATGCTCGAAACTAGTCTACGTCTAAAATAAAATTTAGTCGTATCACAGGTATTGAAAGATTTTTTTTAGAAACTCTATTTTAGCTGGACCAATTTCACAATTATCTAAATGGAATTCATACAAAATTAAAATTCACTTTAGAAATCGAAATCGATTTAATCATAAAAAATTTAAATCATTCCAATTCATTCCAACACAAACACTTGTGTACCGCCAGATGATTCAAATGCTAAATAATATAACAATGGCAGATAAGAGCTACAAAATGAAACTGAACATCATCAAGTTTATTGTACATCAAAATGGGTACAAAAGAGTATAGGTGGGGCCAGATTAGCCAAAAAATGCAGAGCATTTTTGTAAATTTCAGATATACCATTGTTTACGAAACTCAACATAAATTAGAAATTTAGATACAGGTTCTTATAAATTAACTAACTCTTTCATATAGGCCAAACGGGACGTTCATTTAGAGAGAGGTTTTTTTTTTGTGTAAAATACATGTATGAAACGAAAGGGGGATAAAAGTATACAAAATAAACATAGCATAAAAAAAATAAAAAACAAAAAAATAATTAAATTAATTGAAGTCTCAAGTTCCTATTTTGATAGTTAAAATTTAGCCATTTGTTATAAATAAAAGTCTTAACAGACGATTTAAAGTGCCAATGCGTGTTTTCTGGTTAGCTTCATCAGGCAATTCATTGAACAAAATCAAGCATCTATAAAAAACATTATTCGAGTCCCTATTGGTCCGAAGAGATGACATATAGTAGTTTTGATTTGACCGTGTATTATAATTATGGATGTCACTACTCACTAGTCCTTTAAAAATTGTAATTACATTTAGTTAAATTGTTAGTTGCCTTAAAAATCAAAATCAGTAAATTAAAATCACCTAAAACAACAATAGGCAATATCTTTTCGCTGTATAGTAAATATGAGGTGGTAAGTCTGGGTAGGTATTTAATAATTTTTATAATCCTATTCTGGAGAATTGATAAAGGTAGCAACAAATAATTAGGTGCAGCACTCCAGATCATGGACAAATAATTAAGATGCGATTTGACGTATGCAAAATAGATTAAACACGCAAATTCAGTATTAATATACATAGTTGCAAATGCGTAGCGACACAAATAACATGGGGGGAAATAGCTTTGAATAGTTTGTTAATATGCTTCGACCAATTTAGTTTTGAATCAATTACCAATCCCAGATATAATACTTGAAAAAAGATACTTCTTGAATTTAAAATTGCCCAAAACTAAAATATGATGGGAAGTTCTCCTTTGGTTTGTTTTCAAAAATAATGTAGTTGGTTTTACTGAGGTTCAAGGACAAACCATTAGCAAATAGATAATTGTTGATCAAGTGTAAATCATGTTGCATATTATGTTTTATGATATCTTTTAAATTGCAACTGCTATACACAAAAGCTGCATCATCAGCGTAAAGTTGTAATTTACCAAACAAGTCCAAACTAAAAATATCGTTAATATAAAAAATGAATAATAATGGACCCAGAATTGATCCTTGTGGTACACCAAAAAAAATTGATGCATAATCACTGTAAACGTTGTTAACAATTATTGTACGTTGACAGCGATCACTTAGGTAGTTTTTTAGGACTGATAGAAATTGTTCAGTGGGTTTCGAATATCAATGAATAAAACACCAACGTGAAGTTTCGCGTGAGTCTCTAAATACACATTGTGCATGAGATTGGCCACAGCTGCTTGGGTATTCGAGTTCTTAATAAATCCAAACTGATTATCATTAATAATCTTATGCTTGAGGAAAAAACCGTTAATATTGTCATAGAGGATTTTCTCAAAAATCTTAGACATAGAATTAAAGACTGAAATAGGCCTGTAATTAGAACACATTTTCCTGCTTCCAGAATTGTGAATAGGTGATTCTCTTTATGGATTTGCAAAAACTTTACTGATATTAAATCATATCCGTTAGCAAATTTAGTATTAAGAGAACTAATGATTTTTTCAATTTTATACAAATATACCTTTGATAATGAAATGGGTTCAGAGCAGTTATATATAGCATAATGTCTGAAACTATGGATAATTTCAAGATTTGTGGTCGAGAGTTGGTTAAAGCAATTAAAAGACACTTCAATGAAGTGTATATTGAAAATGTTAGCTACCGCAAAAGGTTCCAATAAATTACCAGAGTGATCAGATATTACAATAGGGTTAATCGTCTTGGTACGATTAAAAAATTTCCAATTTTTCCAAGGATCTAAATTATTCTGCCAAAACTGATCACCATGTCCATAATATTGCTTCTTCAAAAATTTGTTTTATATAGGATAGGAACTGTTCTTTGAAATAAGAGTTATCAGGGAATTTTTTATGCAGACGATAAAATTTGTCCCTACGAGAAATTAATTGTAGTAATTCACTGTTGATCCTATGTTTATTTTTCTTTTTTATTCACACATTGATTGTATGTATGTCTACGTATTAAATCGGTTAGATAAGCAATGAGACTGGAAAAGTCAACGGTAGTCGGAAAACCAACCTCACTTAAAATTTTCGAAATCTTTTGATGATCAATTATCGTTTTTGTCGCTTCTCGCAAATTCAAATTCCGCTGAGAACGAAAATAGAAATCTAACACAATAGCTTTATGGTCCGAATAAGATATGTCAAAAGTATCAAGATTATACCTGTGTGAAATTAAATCTGTGATCACATAATCTAAAATAGTAGGAGAATTGGACATTCTTGTATAAAATTCAGACAGGAGGGGATTCAAAATAATAAAACCATTCGAAAGAACACTACTTTCAAGCTTTTGTGTTGATAAATCATTAGCCAATAAATAATTAACATAAAAACATTACCGCCACGATCATCATCCCTAACGCAGTTATAGGATGTAAAATTTGGTAAATTGAAATACTGAGTTTCATTGCTGTACATCCACGTTTCAGAAATGACCAAAATTTTAGATTTCTTTTGAAATCAAGGAACAGCCATTCCTATTTCATCCACTTTATTACGCAAACTTCTTGCATTAAGCAGAGAATTCTTTCATAACTACCATGGACGTGATCAAAACTACTATATTTATCAACCGAAATGTTGATTTCATTGGCCAGATTATATTCATCATTAACAGTATTCATCACTAACAAAAATACTAAAGAAAAAACTACAATCACAAAAAAAAAAACACAAAATGTACTAGTGACTTGATATTGGGACAATTTAAACGGGCATACAAGAAAAAATTTTTGGCGACAAACATTAGCATCAAAAATAATAAATTGGCATCACAAATAATATTTTGGCACCACATATGAAAAAACAAACAAATATTTTTGAAGGACATTATTAAATACTGTGGCGACAAACATCGGCATCAAAATTAATAAAATGGCAACAAATATAATATTTTGGAGCAAAACAATGAAAATACAAACAAATAATTTTCAGCGTCGAAAAAAAAAGTTTAGCGACAAAGAGTAGCATCAAAAATTATAAATAAGCGGCAAATATAATATGTGGTTAAATTATTAAGGTTATACAAAAAAATGTATTTAAGCATCAAACAAAAAATTTTGCCGTCAATAAAAAAACCCAAAATTGATTTTTTTTTTTAATTCTATACGCGATATTAAAAAAAGAACTAAAAGAGAGGCGCTCGTGGTGGTTTACGTATCGAAATGTCAAAATTCAAAATTAGTTTGGCAAATCGGTTAAATTTTAATTGTTTTTGAGAAAAATATAAATTTAACTTGGTTAAAAATGGAAAATTATCCAAAGAGAAATTAACTACACAATTAGAAAGAAATTACTATTCATTAAAATTGTTAAATATATAAAATGAGTTATTTATTTAATTAACATAATACGCCTGTAATAGACATCTCTTTTATTACAAACTAGTTTATAACCAAATAGAACACAACTATCTAGCTTACGCGAAAATGGCTAGGCATACGTAAAAGTGAGATGTTGAATACAATTAGAAATTTGAATATTTATATTTCGTTTTTGTATCGGTGCATAATTTTTATATTTCTCAGTTAATTTAAATTTGTTTTTTTTGTATTTAACAGCGCATTCCCAATGCAAAAACTTTTTACTTTTTACTTTTGCTCAAAGATGGATAGTGTTGAAAAGTAGTATTTATGACCCAGTTTTCGACACTTTTTGACACGAGTTCTTGACAGTCTTTCTTTTTGACACTTTTTGACATGACTTTTTGACAGCGAAAAAAATTGAAAAATATAAAATTTTAACTTTATTTATGTTCCGAACTATTTCAACAGTTTAAACATTTTCAAAATTTACTAGTGTATTTAAAAAACTGGCTCATTGAACAATAAGAATATTTTGATTCCTTTTTTGCTCAATATCAATCGCACAGCGTTTAACACTTTCCAGCAGTTTTTGATACTTTTCGACAGTTTTTGACACTTTTAGACAGTTTTTGACACTTTTCGACAGTTTTTCACCATAATTTAGGGTTTTCGACCTATTTTTGACAAAATTGTCGAAAAGTCAGATTTTTTAGCGTTTTCCCATCTCTGCTGCTTTCAAAAATGGAGGCACAATCAATGAGGAAATGTCAAATTAAAGCCAACTTCGTTTTAATAAATTGATTTGTTTGTTGACTTGTCAAAATTTATTTAGGCAAAATCAAAATAATCTTTTCGTTTGCATCATAATTTTATTAATATAAATTATATTCGTAATAACAAAATCGTGAATATTATTTATATGATATGTGGGTGAAATGAAACATTTTTTTTGTTGAAATTTAAGATGCCTTTCGGAGACCTATATTTTGTTTTTCATAAAATTATATGTGGAAATTGTTAAAATATGTAGTGAAAACCGTAACTTTTAATTAACTATATAGTTAAAATATCGTGCACTGATTCGTGCGTTTACCATAAATAAAAGTTTAACATTCTTAATACATACAAAATTTCAGTTTATCGTCTTAAGTTATAAATTATCGACAGCAAATTGAAATTTTAATAATATTTTAAGAAAACGGAAATTACAGTATTGTGCAAATTAACGCGAACATAGCAACATTTCAATAAAATCATAATGAATACTCTAAAAATTTAATTGTAAACTAACCATTGAAAAACAATTTTTGGGGATGCTTCAGTTTTAATGGTGTTAGTCCATTATGCCCAGTCATTGGGATGATGTATTCAGCTCAGCATATCGATGTTTTGAAGTATTATGCGGCTCTAATATTAAAAATGATAAAAAATCGAATCTATCCAATCTTTCAGCAAGACTTGGCTACTTGCATCCATCCAAGGCTGTTAAAAAGTATTTTGATTACAATTCCATTACAATATTAGATTAGCCTGGCAATTCGCCTGATGTCACCCCCATCGAGAATTAGTGGGCGATTTTGAAGACAAAAGCTGGATTGCAGTACTCTACAGGCAATGAAGACCTTGATCAATAACATATGGCATGACCCGGATGTTATGAATAAAATCTGCCAAAATTTGGTATAATCAATGCCGAATCGAGTACATGAATTAATACCGAAAAAAGGAGGGCAGATAAAATATGAAACATATGTTATTTTCCAAAAAAAATATAGATTAAAATTCAAAAATATTCTTACTTTGTTCGCATTAATTGGCATAATACTGTACTATTACAGTATCACTCTAGTTATATACGTTGTTAAAAACAAATAAATTAAATTACGCTTAGGCTGTGTTTCAAACGAATAGAAAACCGCATAAAAAGTTAAAAAGTTAAATTTTTGGCATTTTATACACCACAAAAATTTTAACTGGTCACGGACCAGTTAAAAATTTGTAGCCTGTATTTTGTTTTTTTTTCTACGCAAAACAAAAATAAAAAACCTAAACGTCACAATTTTAACCAGTTTCATTTGAAACACCAAAACGATTAAAAAGTGAGAAAAATTTAATATCTTTTACCACAGTTAAAATATTTAACTTTTTACCCGATTGAAACACAGCCTTAGTGTCATAAAACATAAAAATGTACCTAAAGCTGAATTCACCAGATTTGTCCATTGAGCTCGTCAAGAAAATGACAACTTAACGGAGTTAAAAACCGAGTTAAAAATATGTAAAAACATAATTAAAAATGTGTAAAATATGTCTGAAACAAGAATGAGCAAAAGAAAAAACAATTTTGGTATGCCTGAAATTTTATGTCCAGCGAGATAACATATTTTTAACTCGGTTTTTAACTCCGTCAAGTTGTCATTTTCTTGACGAGCTCAATGGACAAATCTGGTGAATTCAGCTTTAGAGCCGATTGTATGAACACCGGTAAATGCAAAAAAATCCGAGAGTAATGACTAATCTCTACTCAAGGATTTTACTTTTCGTCGATTGTATGGACGTTACTAAATAAAAATTTAGCCTCTCTTGTATTGCAGTTTTATAGCAGTTTCTTGTATGACTGGCAATACTTTTTCTATGCCGTTTACTTTGCTGATGTTTATTAAACATTTTTTTTGTTAATTTAGAGGAAAATAAAATTTCAATTTCCGAATTTGATATTTTCTTCCTTGTTGAGTCCATTTTTAATAATTACGTTCTTTTATAACAATTAGTACGTTTATACTCAGGGTTCAACCTGGGGTTCAACCTAGGTTATCTTTCACTATAAACGGAGTCGAGTCATCTTATAGTTAACTCGACTCGATCCTAAAAAAATGTGGAGTCGAGTTAACTTAACTCTAACAAAATGCAATAAAAACGGAGTCGAGTTAAAAACTCAAAACAACAAAAATTAATTCAAAGAAAAATTCGAATTAATTCGAGGTAAGCGTACCTCCATTTTGGATTTTTTCATATTTCACATTTGCTAGATTTTTAGTTTAATTTTCATATTTTGTTTGTTTTTTAAAACATAATGATGGCAGAAGTAAACAATGCTAACTCGGTTTCAACCTAGTTTCGACTCGACTACGAATTGACTCTGCAGTACGAACGCTAAAAAAGATAACTCAAAGTTGACCCAAAGTTAACTACAAGTTGACTCAACCTCGAGTATAAACGTAATGAATGTCTCGTTTGTATGATACACTACATTTGAAATATCAGAAAAACAAAAACAAATTTTTTTAGTCTCTGATTCAGTCACCAAAAAGAGAGGATAAAACGGATGAAAAAAAATCATCGATTAATTTTCTGATTTAGCATCGTTCATCCATTGCAAACTACGCTAAATTAGAGGATTAATCATTTATCCTCGTTTATACAATCGGGCCTAAATATTTTTAGTAGAAATTACCGAACAATTGTGTTGGACCACTTAAATTATATGTTCGGTACTAAGGTTGACAATCAAATATTGTCATTCAAAAACACATTACATAATTATATGTTTCTATTTGCGATTTCATCGTCTAATACACGAAAAAATCTAAATATTTGAATTGAACATTTCGTTATTTAATAATCGTAAAATATCTAACTACTACACACATTTTTAAAATTTTTTAAAAACACTTGTTAAATATTTCGCAAAATTACAAAAGGTTTAAAAAAGCACTCGATCGATTAGGCCATCATCAGGAGTATCAACTAAACTGTAAAAAAGATACTCCTGATGATGGCCTAATAAGCCGAAATCGATTTAAACCTTTTGTAATTTTGCGAAATATTTAACAAGTGTTTTTAAAAAATTTTAAAAATGTGTGTATTAAGTGTGTTTCGCCCAGTGCCTACGGCAGAAAGTGTAAAAAGTATCTAACTACATACAAATGTTCGACAATTTCTATTCAAAATATTTATTAATTTAATCAAAAAAAAAAATCAAAAATTGTTGTAACGAAATGTTCTATCACTTGCCATGGAGCTACGCCTTAAACAATTTTGACAATTCATTTGAAATTGTAGTTAACTTTATTCCTTTTTTCTTAAGGAAAAAGATAAAAGTTTGTTAACTTTTTCCTTAATACCACTGACAGACTAGGCATTAGCTAACCGCGATTAGTGAAACGAGACTAGCTAATCCACCACAAATCCATATGCGTTGACAGACTAGGGATTAGTTTCTTGCAGAGAAATAAAATATTATTATGGTGATTCGCTGAAATATAGCTAGTAAATCAGCTGGACTCATTTTTTAATTCAATATTTATAAGATTTATACATTAAAACACACTAGATTTTCTTTTTCCTCAAAATTTATTCAGCACAAATTGTTTAAGATGTCATTGATTTTATAACTTCTATCGTAAATTCACGCCACTTGCATTTTCAGCAATGTTTAAATAATTATTTCACATTGTAGTGCCACTTGTAACCATCACTAAACCCAATACGACGAGATAAGCTTCGAAATTTTCAAGGATTTGTGCACTAATCTCGATTAGTTACTAATCCTCAAATAAAACGAGATTAGCTAATCTTCAACTTGACACACTACAGCTAATCTCGAAAAAATCACTAATCGCGCTTAGCTAATCCCTAGTCTGTCAAGGGTATAAGTGTATTTGGTATAAGGCAACCACCAACATAACGAGCAAAAAAATTGTTTTTCTCAAAATAAATTTCATACAAACCTGGAAGTAAAAGTCAAAAGTGTTTGCATTGTGAATGCGCTGTAATAAGCAAGCCTTCGATTTTCCATATAAATATATTTATTATTTTGACATTCTTGCCGTAAACTAACAAAAGAGACATCTACTTAAGTTGCGTTTCATATCGCGTATTGTCAGGGAATCGGAGATTCCCAACTTCAAAATAGCACGTTGTCCCTAAACAGATAAGCGGCGCTAACTGCATACACTATTTTTTATTATGCTGCTCGATTACGTCTAATAATTTGTTGGCGTATTTATCCACGTTATATATTTATTATCTCACTTTAAATATAATAATTTCCGAGAAATGGTGAGATTTTTGGATAAAAAATGACGTTATACCCAGAAGTAACATCAATATTACTATAGTTTACTTTTGTAAATTCTGACTAAGTCGGTAGGTAGTGGCATATTTATTATTAATAATTTCCTGACAAAACAATATCATACATTTAAATTTTAGAGTTATTCATTAATCGTTCCTTTTATATAAAAATTAGCAACAACAACTCTTATTATTCTTTAATATGTATACATGCCAACCACGATATAGGAAATTAATAAGATATGCTCACGCGCAAGATGTCGTCATCGAGTAACAAAAATATAGTCATTATATAATATGTATACATTATATAAATAATAAACGCAGTAGGCCATGTTCAAATAAAAACGCCATTACTTTTACGAGCTTTTCTTCTAATACTAAAATATATGAACTTGTCACTGGATGACGAAATGTGCAAAACAAACCTAATTTTGAAAAGCAATTGAGCATAATTGCTATATCGTGCGTTCCAATTGTTAAAAGTAAAAAAAAAATATTATTGGCTCATTGACACTTTGGAGCAAAATTTCATTCCTATTCGAATAGGAACACCATTTGCCAAAGTAAGACGGTATTTAAATATTTTAAACACTCTGAACAAACCAATCGCTTTCATTTATTGAAGAAGATTAACGCTTTGTCGTTTTTGTCATAGTATTGAAAGACATTATAAAGGAATTTACCAGGACTAATTCTAAAAGAATTTTATTTGTTGAAATAGTTTTCAAGAATAAAAATATATAGGTTATTATATAAGGATTAATAAAATAATTATTGATGATAATAATTCATAAAATTAGGTTAAATTAATTTGGCTTCATTACTACTATTAATTTAAGCGGTTAATATTTCTTTTTTCATCAAATTACATACTAAAATTGTTGAAATAATGAAAACCGTATGTTTTTAATTAACGATATTTAAAATACCGTGCATTTACTAAAAATAAAATATAATATTTTAGGACTTTTAATATTACATTTCAATTTATCGTCATAAAAATTGTTAAAATTTTATATTTTATTTTTAGTAAAGGCATGAACATTTTTTGCGTTGTTTGTCAAACTTAATAAAAATTTTTTCGAAGCAAAAAATCTAAAATTTGAATCATCGTCGTCTTTTGAGATTTCGTAATTTACCACGAATATCGAATGTTTTGAGTTAGATTCACTAGAATGATTGAATAGCTAAGCTGGTAGTGGTAGCTCTCCTAAACTGATAGATTTACATCCAAATTTTTATTTCTTCAACTTTGCCAAATAGTTATGTAGCTAGTATTTGGTCGGTAATTGTCATTAAATAGAAACATACGGTTTTTACTGTTTTAAGAATTTAAATAAGGAAATATCGTTCTCGACGCTCGTTATTAATGTGCACTGACGTTGTATCTTCGTGTCTGAAAAATAAAAAAACAGTATAAGATAAGATTTTAGGAACTATAACTGATCTGATCAAGTTTTATAGAAATTACCTTATTGAACTATAAGAGCCCGTTTAGATTTCTGTGGTCGTCCACGTTTCCGTTTTTCGCCAATCTGTACATTACGTGCTGCCAGGGGTGGTACCGTGTGTTGTAACCTAATTGCCAACCCAACTAAATGTTTACAAATGTAAAGCTTAAAAAACGTAGGACAATTGCAGCGACCTTTGAGCCAGTTTTCTTTAAATATTGGCAACATAATTTCCCAGGATTTCATTTGATTTAATTTAAATTGATCAAAGTTGTTTATCTCCGAAATCGATGCGGTTATGTTTTCCGATTGGCCAGCAGGAACGGTGTACGTGTTTCCCTCTGCACATTTGTTTATTATTAGCACTGTTTTCTTTAATTTGGCCCAGGTATACCCTTCAGACCATAATTTTATATTAACCGTAGGTTCTTCTGCGATTTTTTTCTGTGAATATTTATAGTCATTCGTCCATTCAAATACCATCTCTTTTATGAGAACTAAAAATCGTGCTAGTGAATGGCGTTCCCTTAATGTATGTTTATCTTTAATTACTTTATTAAAGGCTTCTAAGGCATTGTTGGTACTCGGTGATCCTAATGAGGCTCCCTCGAACCAAAAGTTATTTTTGTTAATCCATTGTGATTGAAAGTATTGACAAAAATATTTTTGTGAATTTTCCATTTTTCTAATAGCAAGGTTGAACCTATCTCAAATTTTTCTACACTAGATGCCAACTGTAGTGCGTCAATATCATTTAAAAGTTCAGCCTGATGATCCTTTAATTCCTTTTCAATTCGCTTTTGCATATTCCTTTTAGCGTGTGCCCAACACATCCGGATTTTATTTGTATCACCAAATACATTACGATAAGCATTGTGAATGCTGGTTGCCCCATCGCATACTAAAACATTTGGATAAATGTGTATATTAAAAAATTTTAGTGATGCATCTTTTATTGTGTTGAAAAGAAAAATATAATCATCCGTTTGGTCATTTTTTGTAACCGCCATACCGAATGGATGAAAATGACGATCTCTATCCGTCGTTCCTACTATTAATATTGGAAATCCCTGCCAAATTAATTTGTAAGTAGCATCAGCATGAAAAATGTTTGCGTTATTTGCCAAACTTAATAAAAATTTTGTCGAAACAAAAAATCTAAAATTTGAATCATCGTCGTCTTTTTAGATTTCGTAATTTACCACGAATGCCAAATGTTCCGATTTGGGCTCAATAGAATGATTTAAGAGCCAAGCCGCTAGCTCTCCTAAGCTAATAGTTGCATTTGCAAAGTTTTGTTTCTTCAATTTTGCCAGATAGTTATTTAGCTGGTTTTTAGTCGGTACTTGCAAATTATTGTTTTTTAATAAGTGTGACATTATTTCCTTAGATTTTAAACGAAGGTCAAATAATTTTTTTATTTCACATTTTGTGGCTTCATTTATTTTGATTAATCTACCGGCAATGTCATGATCATGATCATTTTTAGATTTAAATAAAAAAACTTTATCTGACATATTTTCGTATAACAGATATAATTGCGCTGAACATTGTGGTCCTTTTTTTTTACCATGTTGCATCGATAGAATTTTTTTATGCCTTCTGCCGTGCTATACTTCCTGCAAACGCTCCACGTGGTTTGCGTGTTCATTTCTTGCTCAGCCTCTATTGCGTTATTAAATGTTTTTTTAATTTCATACTCATTCCTTTTTCTCGCTCCTTTAATTGCAGGCTCGTATAAATAAGAAATATTAGCTGAAGAATTGGAATCATATAGTGGAACATCCCCTTCGTGAATAATTTTTGCTGATATTGTAGAAGATTCGAACTGTTCTTCATCATTAACCTCTGAAGTTAAACATTCAAGCTGAACCATAACCTTTGACATCTCTATTTTTATTTTTATTAATATCAATTAATAATGTTTTATAATATTAACGTTATTCAATAAATACTAAGTAGCTGTTTTAATATAAACATAAAAGTAAAACACACAACACAATAAAACTCAACTGACTTTAAATAATGTTCAATACCTACTCAATAATTGAAGTAACATAACGGTTTTTGCGTTTATAGCTTGTATAAAATGTATAAAAAACACATGCTTCACTCAGATATGTATATGTATAAGAATACACCCAAAAAGCAATCAAGACGTAAATCGGAGTGTTCGAAAACTCTCTGTACATATCAAACGCTGTCTTACTTTGGTAACTGGAATAGTAATTGGAATAAAAATAAAAATACAAATTATGCCCAAAATAAAAACCTAAAATAAATTTCTTTTTACTTTTGTCAGTAATTCTTATATAAAGCCCGGTACGCTGCTGAAGTGCAATGAAATTTCTCATGTAAAAATGGCAAGCGAAAACAAAAATGCAACCGCTGAATTTCACTTTGCGGTACGCAGTTTAGCTAGCGAAATGGAGGTTTTCGTATTAGAATACAGATGTCTCTATTTTATCTCTAATCAATTTCCACTTCATTTTTATCTTCCCGGACGATAAATGTGAAACTAAATTTTGACATTTCATTATTTGAAGCCTGGCACATACACATATGTGGTTTTCCAGCTGCAACAAATTTGACAGTTAAGAAAACCCGGGCGAAAAAGGGGCGACAGCAGTTGTCATTCGTCGCCCGGTAAAATTTTTCGGGGCGATTACTAACACAATTACATTTCAAACGTCAGTTAATTAAAAACTAAATATAATTAAATAAATTAACACGAAAAAAATCTTTCATTGCAAAATTGACGTAGAATTGTCAAAATAATTTGACAATTAATACATATACACATGCAAAAATCAAAAAATGTTGGAAACCGCATTTTTTGCTGTTCCAGTTGAAACGTCAAAAAACTGTCATTTTTCAACCCGGTTTCGCTCCGTTTTTCTTTTTTGTGTAACTGGAAAACCACAATAGTCTACACTAAATGATAATTTTTTTTATCTCTTCTTGTGTTATATTCTAAAAAGTTACCAAAAATAATACAACAACAAAAAATTTAGTAACTTTTTAGAATATAACAAAAGAGAGATAAAAAAAATTATATTTTTAGTGTGGACTGCGTGTGTGTTAAAACACCTGAAGTTTATTTTCATGCGCCAGCCTTGAGTTTCTTGCGAATTTTAATTTTGTTTTTAAATTCCAAATTGAAGTTATCTGATATAAAATTTTACGAGAATTGTCAAACTAAATTTCCACGTTATACATACCTCAAACAGATTGACGGCGTGAATAGCGGCGCTAACAGAGCATTCACAATCCAAAAAACAGTTTAAAAAGAAAAACTAAAAAATTTAATTGTATTTTGGTGTAATAAAATATTAGCGTCTTATGAAATTGTGATCAATTAAGAGAGTCACTGTAGGTGTCATGCTGGTCGGAATTAATTTCCGTTGAACGAACAGTAATACATACTATGCAAGAATATGAAAAAAAAAAAAAAAAAAAATATGTTAATTCTTTTTTAAAATATTTTAAGAAGCGAAAATGCCCTATTATGTCGTTGGAAATATTCTAAAATAATTTTCGGACGAAGTTCTGGCAAATGATTTTTAGGTAAAGTCCAGGAATATGACCAAATAAGGTGAAACATGGATATTTCTTACCCGACTATGACCCTACAACAAACAACAACAAGTTGTAACTCGAAACTCGTAATGTTTACATAATCCCAGTAACAAATTGAAAAGATTCGCAAATACATAATTTGATATAACCCAAAACGAGGTCGTGTTGCTTAATTTTTCCGAAAACCTAATAAATTTTTTTTTACAAAAAAAAATTGTGTATCCCCGTGAATTTGCCCCGTGTATTATTTTTGTTGACAATAAATTAATTTTGATGGCAATTTTTGGCCCCACTTTATTTTATTTGGTTCCTCAAAGAATATTTTTTGTATATCCATTTGGAATCACTCAAAAATTTTATTTGATACCTATTTATTATTTTTGTTTCTAATGGTTGCCTCTCAAAACCTTTATTTCGATGCCCAACAATAATATTTTGTGTTTCCGTCCAATAGTGCCAAAAAATTATAAATGTTGCCAAATTATTATATTTTGTTCCAAAAAATTAATTTTATGATGCCAAGAAATTTTTGTTTGTTGCTCATTAATTTATGCCATTTTATTAATTTTTTGTATCTCAAATATTAATTATTTGTGTGCCGCTTTATTGCCAGCCCTTGATATTGATGAGAACAAAAAACAAAAAAAAAAAATTAAATATAATAAAGAAGACAAAATTAGTTATTGAATAACTTCTACGCTTTGAGTTTATAACTGCTGATAATTGCTGACGTAGTGTCATCTTTTTAAATTTTAACATGATAAGTGCCGTTACGATAACAGAAATTGCTAACCACTTGTTGTTTTTGCAATCCAGGTTGAACTTCGTTAGGCGATCATTAACACACAATTTACGGTTACCATGCTCAGCCGTAATAATGGATTGTGGTAGTAACTGACGTAGAAATAGCGGGCCGCTAGTGCGAAACAATTTAATGAATTTATACTTCCAGCCCAAATCTTTAAATTTGATGATGAATTGAAAATGTTGCTGAATACCAAATTGCCGAAGAAAATATGAAATAACATCTTGTTATTCAAACATATAAATCTTCTAACACCTCAGTCAGCAGTAGTGTTAGCTAGATATGGAATACCAGAAATCATCACGTCAAGATTAAATTCTTTTTGTTTTAGATATTCAACTTCACACTTTAATTTCGTCATATCAGATTGGACAGAATTTAATCCAATTGTATTTTGTTGTATTAGATTTTTGTTAGCATCATTGTCACGAATAAGACATTTAATGTCATCCACAACTGAATCAAGTTTTTTTATTTGTTTCTGCATGACTTTTATGAATTGATGAAATACAGATTAGCAGATCTAAGTAAGCTTTCAGTTGACGAAATGGGCTCCCGTGAAGACTGCTTGCGTGTGGTGGGACCTGCTGCTTTAGCAGTATCCGTATTGTTGGGCATTATTGATAATTAAAACACCGATTATTCACAATAAAAAATGACTGCGTATATATATAGAGAATTGAAGTAGAATCATGTCAAAGCTTCTTACTGATTTTTCATTGAATGTAATGGCTGAGGTTGAATTAAAATTTTAACGTTGTGTTTAATTATGTTGTTTAAATATAAAAATTTATCGTTTTACATCTTAATTTCATATTTACATTAGTAATATGTTTATTTTATTAATAAAACTTTCCTGACCTCTTTAAGAATTCCAAGGCCCCCCAAATTTATGAATTTAGTATATGGCTCCTCAGGTATATGGTACGCCTCCCTAGGGGGCCGTATGGCCCCCGTTGAGAAACACTGAGCTAGACCATTACTTTGACAATGGTAAGGACTTCAATATTTAAGTTTTATTTTAAATTTTTTAGGTAATTCTGTAAGTTTCCAACTGCAAAACGGATTATTCTCAGATGTATTTTACACAGAAATTCAACCGAAACAAATATTTCCATTAATGTTCTGATAACTTCTTCAATTGATTCCTTCTATTGTATTTTACTTTTAGGTAAAGTATTACACATTTGCACTGCACTTAGCACCTATTTTCAATTTAACTTTTATAGCAAAATATCTTTATACCAACTAACTTTATCTTATTAAATAGCATCATCACAAACTAAACTATCATAAAGCTCTTCTTGGTTATTTGTACCAAAACCAGACTCACCTGACCCTGAGGATAATTCCAGTAGATTTGGTTCATGTGACTTTTCTTAACACCAAGAACAGTGACAACATTTCTGCAAAATTAACCAATCTTTGACATTTATTACAAGATTTTCCAAAATCTGGACTTTTAACATTTTGATTATGATTTTTTCCACATCTCGCACATTTCGTATTGTATTGAAAAAATGATCTTGTATTATTAAAAATGTTTGCTAACGTATGTTGGTTTCACAGTACCTCCTCGAATATAGTCAACATTTTATTCCGAACTTTCACCGGATACCATTTTTGCAGTTTCTTGATTAGATAAAGACCTGCAGCTGCCCGAGCAGAATGGATTTTTTAAATACACGTCAGATCATACATTGAACAAAAACATATTTTCTCAAAAGGACGACGAATCAAAACATACTGAATGCAAAACGTACACGGGTGAACGTCACTAAGCTACAAATCTTCTGTGCATAATAAAAACAACTAAGTTAGGCAACTATGACGGTTGCAATTGCAATTACAATCAGTAAGTAAGCGATGACCTCTTGCAATGCACGGCGACACTGCTGCACAATCAAGCTAGAGTTTGGAGGAAGAAAATATTCCTTGACACACCAAAGTCAATTTTATCCGACGATAAAAAGAAACTATCGATCGAAAAATCTACTGTAAATCCCATCAGCAAAGTTCATATCATCAGCAGAGGAAATTGTATACGGTTGCCAGCAAGTGTCAAAAGTAGTGTTCATCTCAAGGATTCTGCCCATTTTGAACTCGCTAAGGCTACTCGGGTAGATATTTGTAGAAGAAGAATTTATTGCGTCATTCATTCAAAACAGTTCATTCGAAGCCGTTTCAACTAAGGTAATCCAATACTGATTATGGAGTACCCGGGGACTTCTATATTTTGGTGCTTTTTCGATTACTCGATTACCCAAGTAATTTTATGGATGACGCCGGTTTAATTCATATTAAATTAACAAGTCATAAATTCAAATTAGTTATTATTAGTTTATTAATCTATATCTATGATCAGGACTAGATTCTTTGAAATTACCACTTTTAAAACTAACTGTTAGAATTGCTTTTCAGTGACCATATCTACGATATTTTAAAACGAAGTCACAAAAAAATGGCAAATATGCAATAAGACCGACACGATAAATCATTTATAAACGAATGAATTTTTTATAAGGAAGAAGACATTTAACGGTCATGGCAGTGAGATTGACCAAAATGACACTGTCCCAACATGCAGTGTATACGCGAGTGCTCAGTTAACCCCGGAATTAAAATAAAAAGTACTCGACTACCCGAGTAATTTGGATATCCTAGACTAGAGTTTCAACGAATTAAATCTTCTAAAATTGTCAATCGATTGATTTTTATGGTCGCATCTATGAAGTCTGTAATAATGGAATAGCCATCGAATTCCTAGAAACGGCAATGAGGCTGGACTCCAAGGGAAATATAATAACCCGTACCTTCCCGTATTTCTAATGTTTAATCGAAATAAACCGGGAAAGGTTCTGTTAGTATGGGATGCCTCTGGTTCAGGTCACTTTACTTCGCTCGTGCTAAAATATTGTAATCTGCGTGAAATGTACCATCAGAGTTGTGTCATCCCGCAGGTTATGACTTTCAAGTTACACAAACCTCAAAATGTATAGTGTGGGTGAAAAGGGCCCAGCCTTTGGCATCGCGCTTCGATCCATCAGGAAGCAGAAATGCCAACAAGGAGAAGTATGAACAAGGCTTCAGAATTCGGATCAGAAAAAGTTCTTGTAATGTTGTGGCTCACCACGATAAATACATTTCATTGTAATTATAACACAACGGAGAAACATGCGAATTTATTATGTAACCGGATTTTCATTCATCCTACAGTACTAAATGAATCATATTATATAATAAGGTATGATCTTTGGTATTAGCACACAAATTATGACAATCTCATATACTTTTAATATGCAATATTATCCTCGCGAATGAGGCAATTATGTACATAATATGGAATAATCTCACTTCCACATAATATTTTCAGCATCATAAACGAGTAACAATGCAAACAGACTTTTTGCCTTGCACATAACATTAATTAAAATTTCTCGACTCTAGACACCATATTCAAATTTAAAATTGTTCATTAATCTGTATTCTTTAGCACTGTACGAATATTATCATCGCTGTTTTTTTTAATGTTAATATGTATGCTAGGTAGGTGGATGTAATATATACTCGTGTACATACTTACATAAAAAATATTAAATTTTCATTCTAATCTTAAAACACCATCCAAATCCCAATTTTTTTGTTTTTTTTTCATCCAACGATACTACTTGCCCTCAATATATCCTTTTAAACATATGAATTAAATATTTAAATAAACAACCAACATTCAGGCGAACGTAAAATAAAAATAAAAATTTATAAACAAATCAATTTTTTTATTGTTCAAAATAGAAAATTTAAAAACAATAATTAACATTTTGCGACTTCCACGATAACAATAAATTATTTTTTTTTAAATAAAATTAAAATAATTTTTTTTTTAAGTTTTATTTCATCGCTCATTCTGAAATTATAAAAAAAAAAAATTATTTTAATTAAAATAAAAATTATAATTTTTTCCGTTATTCAAAAATCGTTTTTAATTTTTCTATTTTTTGAACAAAACTTAAAAACAATAAAATTTACTTAATGTTTATATTATACTAAATAAATTAATAAAAATTAAATTATTTTCATGGCAAATTAAAGATGATATTTAAAAAAAAAAATTAACTAATTTTTTTTTGTTTTTGTATATATTCTACTATAAAATATAAAATAAAATAAATTAAATTATAAGTTTTATTAAAATAATTTTTTTGGGGCGTAATTAATGCAAACGACATTTTATTACAGCCAAATTTAAATGATTTGTGAATTTTGAGTATACATCTCCAAATTTTTGATTAATTTTTTAAATGCAATATGGTTCTGTTTAAAATCATCCATTCGAAACACCACGAAAAACTGGGACCACCATAATTTTGAAAATCAAATCATTTATAAATTAAACACTAACATTGATAAAAATTAATTAATAATATTAATAATTAAAAAAAACAAAAAATGTGTAAATCTTGCTCAGTTTTTGACAAAAATTGATTTAAATACAAAAATAAAAATTAATTTAAAAAATCAAAAGTGCTTTAGACAAAAAAAAATTAATTAAAATATTAAATATTTAGCGAAAAAATTATTAAAAATACAAATCATAATTATGACCAATTGAGAAATTACATTAAATTAAAAACTAATTATAGATACATAAAAACTATTTATTTGTGAAACATGTAAAAATTAAAATTTTAATAAAATCAACTCATTTGTCTCGTCACTCTGGCGGCATACAATAAAACAAAAACGAAATAAATTCATTTTTAAGTGTAATTTAAAAATAAACATAATATATCAACGAATTTTTAAGTATTATTATTTATAATTATTATAAACAATAATTTTTTTTTATATTTTATTAGCCATATTTATCAACCAACAAAAACATGAAATGCTTTTATTTTAAATATAACCCCCACAAACAAATCAAATATCAAATACTACATACAAACGAAAAATATTATATAAATTAAATAATTCAAACAAATGATAAATAAAAAATGATATATTTATAAATAAATAAATTAAGTTATCTTGTAATCGTTTTTAAAGTTTATTGTAAAATATTTATGGAACAAAAAAAAAAAAAAATATTTTCAAATATTGTTTAATTAATTTGTTTTAGTGTAAATTATTATTTGTATTATTATTTTTTTTTTTTTGGAGGTACTAAAACCTGAAAACAAAAAAAAAGTAGATTTGAATAAACAAAGAAAAAATTTGTGAAATAATAATAGAAATGTTTTTAAATAAAATTTAGAAATAACAAAACATTGTGAAAATGAACAAAAAAAAATTGAAGATATTTAAATAAAAAAGACAAAAATTATTTAATAAAAAAACAAAATATTAAAGAAGTACATTTATCATTTTAAATATTGAGTTTTATTATTAAACATATTTTGGAAATTGGAATTATTAAAAAAATTGATTTTGGGTAAGTATAACCAAGCAAATTGTTAGACAAAAACTTCCTGGCGAAACATCATTGTCATGCGCAGCATTTAGATTGCTTGATTATTTCCATACATATCAAAGAAAATTCGATATTTTTGAAAATCGCCTTACTATAATTCAGCAATTTCTGAGCGATAAAAATTCAAAACCTGCAATTGTGCTCCGATTGCGGTTCTTCATACCTCTAAAAATAGGTCTCGGGACCTGTAAATCTTGTGCCAACGCACACTTAGATTGCTTGATTATTTCCATACATATCAAAGAAAATTCGATTTTTTTTGAAAATCGCCTTACTATAATTCAGCAATTTCTGAGCGATAAAAATTCAAAACCTGCAATTGTGCTCCGATTGCGGTTTTTCGTACCTCTAAAAATAGGTCTCGGGACCTTTCAGCAATTTCTGAGCGATAAAAATTCAAAACCTGCAATTGTGCTCCGATTGCGGTTTTTCGTACCTCTAAAAATAGGTCTCGGGACTGTAAATCTTGTGCCAACGCACATTTAGATTGCTTGATTAGTTCCATACATATCAAAGAAAATTCGATTTTTTTGAAAATCGCCTTACTATAATTCAGCAATTTCTGAGCGATAAAAATTCAAAACCTGCAATTGTGCTCCGATTGCGGTTCTTCAAACCTCTAAAAATAGGTCTCGGGACCTGTAAATCTTGTGCCAACGCACATTTAGATTGCTTGATTAGTTCCATACATATCAAAGAAAATTCGATTTTTTTGAAAATCGCTTTACTATAATTCAGCAATTTCTGAGCGATAAAAATTCAAAACCTTTAATTGTGCTCCGATTGCGGTTCTTCACACCTCTAAAAATAGGTCTCGGGACCTGTAAATCAAGTGCCAATGCACACTTAGATTGCTTGATTAGTTCCATACATATCAAAGAAAATTCGATTTTTTTGAAAATCGCCTTACTATAATTCAGCAATTTCTGAGCGATAAAAATTCAAAACCTGCAATTGTGCTCCGATTGCGGTTCTTCATAGCTCTAAAAATAGATCTCGGGACCTGTAAATCTTGTGCCAATGCACATTTAGATTGCTTGATTATTTCCATACATATGAAAGAAAATTCGATTTTTTTGAAAATCGCTTTACTATAATTCAGCAATTTCTGAGCGATAAAAATTCAAAACCTGCAATTGTGCTCCGATTGCGGTTCTTCAAACCTCTAAAAATAGGTCTCGGGACCTGTAAATCTTGTGCCAACGCACATTTAGATTGCTTGATTAGTTCCATACATATCAAAGAAAATTCGATTTTTTTGAAAATCGCCTTACTATAATTCAGCAATTTCTGAGCGATAAAAATTCAAAACCTTTAATTGTGCTCCGATTGCGGTTCTTCAGACCTCTAAAAATAGGTCTCGGGACCTGTAAATCAAGTGCCAATGCACACTTAGATTGCTTGATTAGTTCCATACATATCAAAGAAAATTCGATTTTTTTGAAAATCGCCTTACTATAATTCAGCAATTTCTGAGCGATAAATACAAAACCTGCAATTGTGCTCCGATTGCGGTTCTTCATACCTCTAAAAATAGGTCTCGGGACCTGTAAATCTTGTGCCAACGCACACTTAGATTGCTTGATTATTTCCCTCCATATCAAAGAAAATTCGATTTTTTTGAAAATCGCCTTACAATAATTCAGCAATTTCTGAGCGATAAAAATTCAAAACCTGCAATTGTGCTCCGATTGCGGTTCTTCAAACCTCTAAAAATAGGTCTCGGGACCTGTAAATCTTGTGCCAACGCACATTTAGATTGCTTGATTAGTTCCATACATATCAAAGAAAATTCGATTTTTTTGAAAATCGCCTTACTATAATTCAGCAATTTCTGAGCGATAAAAATTCAAAACCTTTAATTGTGCTCCGATTGCGGTTCTTCAGACCTCTAAAAATAGGTCTCGGGACCTGTAAATCAAGTGCTAACGCACACTTAGATTGCTTGATTAGTTCCATACATATCAAAGAAAATTCGATTTTTTTGAAAATCGCCTTACTATAATTCAGCAATTTCTGAGCGATAAAAATTCAAAACCTTTAATTGTGCTCCGATTGCGGTTCTTCAGACCTCTAAAAATAGGTCTCGGGACCTGTAAATCAAGTGCTAACGCACACTTAGATTGCTTGATTAGTTCCATACATATCAAAGAAAATTCGATCTTTTTGAAAATCGCCTTACTATAATTCAGCAATTTCTGAGCGATAAAAATTCAAAACCTGTAATTGTGCTCCGATGCGGTTCTTCATACCTCTAAAAATAGGTCTCGGGACCTGTAAATCAAGTGCCAATGCACACTTAGATTGCTTGATTAGTTCCATACATATCAAAGAAAATTCGATTTTTTTGAAAATCGCTTTACTATAATTCAGCAATTTCTGAGCGATAAAAATTCAAAACCTGTAATTGTGCTCCGTTCTTCACACCTCTAAAAATAGGTCTCGGGACCTGTAAATCAAGTGCCAATGCACACTTAGATTGCTTGATTAGTTCCATACATATCAAAGAAAATTCGATTTTTTTCAAAATCGCCTTACTATAATTCAGCAATTTCTGAGCGATAAAAATTCAAAGCCTGCAATTGTGCTCCGATTGCGGTTTTTCATAGCTCTAAAAATAGGTCTCGGGGCCTGTAAATCTTGTGCCAACGCACATTCAGATTGCTTGATTAGTTCCATACATATCAAAGAAAATTCGATTTTTTTGAAAATCGCTTTACTATAATTCAGCAATTTCTGAGCGATAAAAATTCAAAACCTGTAATTGTGCTCCGTTCTTCATACCTCTAAAAATAGGTCTCGGGACCTGTAAATCAAGTGCCAACGCACACTTAGATTGCTTGATTAGTTCCATACATATCAAAGAAAATTCGATCTTTTTGAAAATCGCCTTACTATAATTCAGCAATTTCTGAGCGATAAAAATTCAAAGCCTGCAATTGTGCTCCGATTGCGGTTTTTCATAGCTCTAAAAATAGGTCTCGGGGCCTGTAAATCTTGTGCCAACGCACATTTAGATTGCTTGATTAGTTCCATACATATCAAAGAAAATTCGATTTTTTTGAAAATCGCTTTACTATAATTCAGCAATTTCTGAGCGATAAAAATTCAAAACCTTTAATTGTGCTCCGATTGCGGTTCTTCATACCTCTAAAAATAGGTCTCGGGACCTGTAAATCAAGTGCCAACGCACATTTAGATTGCTTGATTAGTTCCATACATATCAAAGAAAATTCGATTTTTTTGAAAATCGCTTTACTATAATTCAGCAATTTCTGAGCGATAAAAATTCAAAACCTGCAATTGTGCTCCGATTGCGGTTCTTCATACCTCTAAAAATAGGTCTCGGGACCTGTAAATCTTGTGCCAACGCACATTTAGATTGCTTGATTAGTTCCATACATATCAAAGAAAATTCGATTTTTTTGAAAATCGCTTTACTATAATTCAGCAATTTCTGAGCGATAAAAATTCAAAACCTTTAATTGTGCTCCGATTGCGGTTCTTCATACCTCTAAAAATATGTCTCGGGACCTGTAAATCTTGTGCCAATGCACATTTAGATTGCTTGATTAGTTCCATACATATCAAAGAAAATTCGATTTTTTTGAAAATCGCCTTACTATAATTCAGCAATTTCTGAGCGATAAAAATTCAAAACCTGCAATTGTGCTCCGATTGCGGTTTTTCGTACGTCTTAAAATAGGTCTCGGGACCTGTAAATCTTGTGCCAAAGCACATTTCGATTGCTTGATTATTTTCATACATATCAAAGAAAATTCGATTTTTTGAAAATCGCCTTACTATAATTCAGCAATTTCTGAGCGATAAAAATTCAAAATCAGCAATTGTGCTCCGATTGCGGTTCTTCATACCTCTAAAAATATGCCTCGGTATCTGTAAATCTTGTGCCAATGCACATTTAGATTGCTTGATTATTTCCATACATATCAAAGAAAATTCGATTTTTTTGAAAATCGCTTTACTATAATTCAGCAATTTCTGAGCGATAAAAATTCAAAACCTGTAATTGTGCTCCGTTCTTCATACCTCTAAAAATAGGTCTCGGGACCTGTAAATCAAGTGCCAACGCACACTTAGATTGCTTGATTAGTTCCATACATATCAAAGAAAATTCGATCTTTTTGAAAATCGCCTTACTATAATTCAGCAATTTCTGAGCGATAAAAATTCAAAGCCTGCAATTGTGCTCCGATTGCGGTTTTTCATAGCTCTAAAAATAGGTCTCGGGGCCTGTAAATCTTGTGCCAACGCACATTTAGATTGCTTGATTAGTTCCATACATATCAAAGAAAATTCGATTTTTTTGAAAATCGCTTTACTATAATTCAGCAATTTCTGAGCGATAAAAATTCAAAACCTTTAATTGTGCTCCGATTGCGGTTCTTCATACCTCTAAAAATAGGTCTCGGGACCTGTAAATCAAGTGCCAACGCACATTTAGATTGCTTGATTAGTTCCATACATATCAAAGAAAATTCGATTTTTTGAAAATCGCCTTACTATAATTCAGCAATTTCTGAGCGATAAAAATTCAAAACCTGCAATTGTGCTCCGATTGCGGTTCTTCATACCTCTAAAAATATGTCTCGGGACCTGTAAATCTTGTGCCAATGCACATTTAGATTGCTTGATTAGTTCCATACATATCAAAGAAAATTCGATTTTTTTGAAAATCGCCTTACTATAATTCAGCAATTTCTGAGCGATAAAAATTCAAAACCTGCAATTGTGCTCCGATTGCGGTTTTTCGTACGTCTTAAAATAGGTCTCGGGACCTGTAAATCTTGTGCCAAAGCACATTTCGATTGCTTGATTATTTTCATACATATCAAAGAAAATTCGATTTTTTTGAAAATCGCCTTACTATAATTCAGCAATTTCTGAGCGATCAAAATTCAAAACCTGCAATTGTGCTCCGATTGCGGTTCTTCATACCTCTAAAAATATGCCTCGGGACCTGTAAATCTTGTGCCAATGCACATTTATATTGCTTGATTATTTCCATACATATCAAAGAAAATTCGATTTTTTGAAAATCGCCTTACTATAATTCAGCAATTTCTGAGCGATAAAAATTCAAAACCTGCAATTGTGCTCCGATTGCGGTTCTTCATACCTCTAAAAATAGGTCTCGGGACCTATAAATCTTATGCCAACGCACATTTAGATTGCTTGATTATTTCCATACATATCAAAGAAAATTCGATCTTTTTGAAATCGCTTTACTATAATTCAGCAATTTCTGAGCGATAAAAATTCAAAATCAGCAATTGTGCTCCGATTGCGGTTCTTCATACCTCTAAAAATATGCCTCGGTATCTGTAAATCTTGTGCCAATGCACATTTAGATTGCTTGATTATTTCCATACATATCAAAGAAAATTCGATTTTTTGAAAATCGCCTTACTATAATTCAGCAATTTCTGAGCGATAAAAATTCAAAACCTGCAATTGTGCTCCGATGGCGGTTCTTCATAGCTCTAAAAATAGGTCTCGGGACCTATAAATCTTATGCCAACGCACATTTAGATTGCTTGATTATTTCCATACATATCAAAGAAAATTCGATTTTTTGAAAATCGCTTTACTATAATTCAGCAATTTCTGAGCGATAAAAATTCAAAACCTGCAATTGTGCTCCGATTGCGGTTTTTCGTACGTCTTAAAATAGGTCTCGGGACCTGTAAATCTTGTGCCAATGCACATTTCGATTGCTTGATTATTTTCATACATATCAAAGAAAATTCGATTTTTATGAAAATCGCCTTACTATAATTCAGCAATTTCTGAGCGATAAAAATTCAAAACCTGCAATTGTGCTCCGATTGCGGTTTTTCGTACGTCTTAAAATAGGTCTCGGGACCTGTAAATCTTGTGCCAAAGCACATTTCGATTGCTTGATTATTTTCATACATATCAAAGAAAATTCGATTTTTTGAAAATCGCCTTACTATAATTCAGCAATTTCTGAGCGATAAAAATTCAAAACCTGCAATTGTGCTCCGATTGCGGTTCTTCATACCTCTAAAAATATGCCTCGGGACCTGTAAATCTTGTGCCAATGCACATTTAGATTGCTTGATTATTTCCATACATATCAAAGAAAATTCGATTTTTTTGAAAATCGCCTTACTATAATTCAGCAATTTCTGAGCGATAAAAATTCAAAACCTGCAATTGTGCTCCGATTGCGGTTCTTCATACCTCTAAAAATAGGTCTCGGACCTATAAATCTTATGCCAACGCACATTTAGATTGCTTGATTATTTCCATACATATCAAAGAAAATTCGATCTTTTTGAAAATCGCTTTACTATAATTCAGCAATTTCTGAGCGATAAAAATTCAAAATCAGCAATTGTGCTCCGATTGCGGTTCTTCATACCTCTAAAAATATGCCTCGGGATCTGTAAATCTTGTGCCAATGCACATTTAGATTGCTTGATTATTTCCATACATATCAAAGAAAATTCGATTTTTATGAAAATCGCCTTACTATAATTCAGCAATTTCTGAGCGATAAAAATTCAAATCCTGCAATTGTGCTCCGATTGCGGTTTTTCGTACGTCTTAAATAGGTCTCGGGACCTGTAAATCTTGTGCCAAAGCACATTTCGATTGCTTGAATATTTTCATACATATCAAAGAAAATTCGATCTTTTTGAAAATCGCTTTACTATAATTCAGCAATTTCTGAGCGATAAAAATTCAAAATCAGCAATTGTGCTCCGATTGCGGTTCTTCATACCTCTAAAAATATGCCTCGGTATCTGTAAATCTTGTGCCAATGCACATTTAGATTGCTTGATTATTTCCATACATATCAAAGAAAATTCGATTTTTTTGAAAATCGCCTTACTATAATTCAGCAATTTCTGAGCGATAAAAATTCAAAACCTGCAATTGTGCTCCGATGGCGGTTCTTCATACCTCTAAAAATAGGTCTCGGGACCTATAAATCTTATGCCAACGCACATTTAGATTGCTTGATTATTTCCATACATATCAAAGAAAATTCGATTTTTTTGAAAATCGCCTTACTATAATTCAGCAATTTCTGAGCGATAAAAATTCAAAACCTGCAATTGTGCTCCGATTGCGGTTTTTCGTACGTCTTAAAATAGGTCTCGGGACCTGTAAATCTTGTGCCAATGCACATTTCGATTGCTTGATTATTTTCATACATATCAAAGAAAATTCGATCTTTTTGAAAATCGCTTTACTATAATTCAGCAATTTCTGAGCGATAAAAATTCAAAACCTGCAATTGTGCTCCGATTGCGGTTCTTCATACCTCTAAAAATAGGTCTCGGGACCTGTAAATCTTGTGCCAATGCACATTTAGATTGCTTGATTATTTCCAAACATATCAAAGAAAATTCGATTTTTTTGAAAATCGCCTTACTATAATTCAGCAATTTCTGAGCGATAAAAATTCAAAACCTGCAATTGTGCTCCGATGGCGGTTCTTCATACCTCTAAAAATAGGTCTCGGGACCTATAAATCTTATGCCAACGCACATTTAGATTGCTTGATTATTTCCATACATATCAAAGAAAATTCGATTTTTTTGAAAATCGCCTTACTATAATTCAGCAATTTCTGAGCGATAAAAATTCAAAACCTGCAATTGTGCTCCGATTGCGGTTTTTCGTACGTCTTAAAATAGGTCTCGGGACCTGTAAATCTTGTGCCAATGCACATTTCGATTGCTTGATTATTTTCATACATATCAAAGAAAATTCGATCTTTTTGAAAATCGCTTTACTATAATTCAGCAATTTCTGAGCGATAAAAATTCAAAACCTGCAATTGTGCTCCGATTGCGGTTCTTCATACCTCTAAAAATATGCCTCGGGATCTGTAAATTTTGTGCCAATGCACATTTAGATTGCTTGATTATTTCCATACATATCAAAGAAAATTCGATTTTTTTGAAAATCGCTTTAGTATAATTCAGCAATTTCTGAGGGATACAAATTCGAAACCTGCAATTGTGCTGCGATTGCGGTTCTACGTACCTCTAAAAATATGTCTCGGGACTTGTAAATCTTGTGCCAACGCACATTTAGATTGCTTGATTATTTTCATACATATCCAAGAAAATTCGATTTTTTGAAAATCGCCTTACTATAATTCAGCAATTTCTGAGCGATAAAATTTCAAAACCTGCATTATGCTCCGATTGTGGTTCTTCATACCTCTAAAATTATGTCCGGGACCTGTAAATCTGGTGCCAACGCACATTTAGATTGCTTGATTATTTCCATACATATCAAAGAAAATTCGATCTTTTTGAAAATCGCTTTACTATAATTCAGCAATTTCTGAGCGATAAAAATTCAAAATCAGCAATTGTGCTCCGATTGCGGTTCTTCATACCTCTAAAAATATGCCTCGGTATCTGTAAATCTTGTGCCAATGCACATTTAGATTGCTTGATTATTTCCATACATATCAAAGAAAATTCGATTTTTTTGAAAATCGCCTTACTATAATTCAGCAATTTCTGAGCGATAAAAATTCAAAACCTGCAATTGTGCTCCGATGGCGGTTCTTCATACCTCTAAAAATAGGTCTCGGGACCTATAAATCTTATGCCAACGCACATTTAGATTGCTTGATTATTTCCATACATATCAAAGAAAATTCGATCTTTTTGAAAATCGCTTTACTATAATTCAGCAATTTCTGAGCGATAAAAATTCAAAATCAGCAATTGTGCTCCGATTGCGGTTCTTCATACCTCTAAAAATATGCCTCGGTATCTGTAAATCTTGTGCCAATGCACATTTAGATTGCTTGATTATTTCCATACATATCAAAGAAAATTCGATTTTTTTGAAAATCGCCTTACTATAATTCAGCAATTTCTGAGCGATAAAAATTCAAAACCTGCAATTGTGCTCCGATGGCGGTTCTTCATACCTCTAAAAATAGGTCTCGGGACCTATAAATCTTATGCCAACGCACATTTAGATTGCTTGATTATTTCCATACATATCAAAGAAAATTCGATTTTTTTGAAAATCGCCTTACTATAATTCAGCAATTTCTGAGCGATAAAAATTCAAAACCTGCAATTGTGCTCCGATTGCGGTTTTTCGTACGTCTTAAAATAGGTCTCGGGACCTGTAAATCTTGTGCCAATGCACATTTCGATTGCTTGATTATTTTCATACATATCAAAGAAAATTCGATCTTTTTGAAAATCGCTTTACTATAATTCAGCAATTTCTGAGCGATAAAAATTCAAAACCTGCAATTGTGCTCCGATTGCGGTTCTTCATACCTCTAAAAATAGGTCTCGGGACCTGTAAATCTTGTGCCAATGCACATTTAGATTGCTTGATTATTTCCATACATATCAAAGAAAATTCGATCTTTTTGAAAATCGCTTTACTATAATTCAGCAATTTCTGAGCGATAAAAATTCAAAACCTGCAATTGTGCTCCGATTGCGGTTCTTCATACCTCTAAAAATAGGTCTCGGGACCTGTAAATCTTGTGCCAATGCACATTTAGATTGCTTGATTATTTCCAAACATATCAAAAAAATTCGATTTTTTTGAAAATCGCCTTACTATAATTCAGCAATTTCTGAGCGATAAAAATTCAAAACCTGCAATTGTGCTCCGATGGCGGTTCTTCATACCTCTAAAAATAGGTCTCGGGACCTATAAATCTTATGCCAACGCACATTTAGATTGCTTGATTATTTCCATACATATCAAAGAAAATTCGATTTTTTTGAAAATCGCCTTACTATAATTCAGCAATTTCTGAGCGATAAAAATTCAAAACCTGCAATTGTGCTCCGATTGCGGTTTTTCGTACGTCTTAAAATAGGTCTCGGGACCTGTAAATCTTGTGCCAATGCACATTTCGATTGCTTGATTATTTTCATACATATCAAAGAAAATTCGATCTTTTTGAAAATCGCTTTACTATAATTCAGCAATTTCTGAGCGATAAAAATTCAAAACCTGCAATTGTGCTCCGATTGCGGTTCTTCATACCTCTAAAAATATGCCTCGGGATCTGTAAATTTTGTGCCAATGCACATTTAGATTGCTTGATTATTTCCATACATATCAAAGAAAATTCGATTTTTTTGAAAATCGCTTTAGTATAATTCAGCAATTTCTGAGGGATACAAATTCGAAACCTGCAATTGTGCTGCGATTGCGGTTCTACGTACCTCTAAAAATATGTCTCGGGACTTGTAAATCTTGTGCCAACGCACATTTAGATTGCTTGATTATTTTCATACATATCCAAGAAAATTCGATTTTTTGAAAATCGCCTTACTATAATTCAGCAATTTCTGAGCGATAAAAATTCAAAACCTGCAATTGTGCTCCGATGGCGGTTCTTCATAGCTCTAAAAATAGGTCTCGGGACCTATAAATCTTATGCCAACGCACATTTAGATTGCTTGATTATTTCCATACATATCAAAGAAAATTCGATCTTTTTGAAAATCGCTTTACTATAATTCAGCAATTTCTGAGCGATAAAAATTCAAAACCTGCAATTGTGCTCCGATTGCGGTTCTTCATACCTCTAAAAATATGCCTCGGGATCTGTAAATCTTGTGCCAATGCACATTTAGATTGCTTGATTATTTCCATACATATCAAAGAAAATTCGATTTTTATGAAAATCGCCTTACTATAATTCAGCAATTTCTGAGCGATAAAAATTCAAAACCTGCAATTGTGCTCCGATTGCGGTTTTTCGTACGTCTTAAAATAGGTCTCGGGACCTGTAAATCTTGTGCCAAAGCACATTTCGATTGCTTGATTATTTTCATACATATCAAAGAAAATTCGATTTTTTTGAAAATCGCCTTACTATAATTCAGCAATTTCTGAGCGATAAAAATTCAAAACCTGCAATTGTGCTCCGATTGCGGTTCTTCATACCTCTAAAAATATGCCTCGGGACCTGTAAATCTTGTGCCAATGCACATTTAGATTGCTTGATTATTTCCATACATATCAAAGAAAATTCGATTTTTTTGAAAATCGCCTTACTATAATTCAGCAATTTCTGAGCGATAAAAATTCAAAACCTGCAATTGTGCTCCGATTGCGGTTCTTCATACCTCTAAAAATAGGTCTCGGGACCTATAAATCTTATGCCAACGCACATTTAGATTGCTTGATTATTTCCATACATATCAAAGAAAATTCGATCTTTTTGAAAATCGCTTTACTATAATTCAGCAATTTCTGAGCGATAAAAATTCAAAATCAGCAATTGTGCTCCGATTGCGGTTCTTCATACCTCTAAAAATATGCCTCGGGATCTGTAAATCTTGTGCCAATGCACATTTAGATTGCTTGATTATTTCCATACATATCAAAGAAAATTCGATTTTTATGAAAATCGCCTTACTATAATTCAGCAATTTCTGAGCGATAAAAATTCAAATCCTGCAATTGTGCTCCGATTGCGGTTTTTCGTACGTCTTAAAATAGGTCTCGGGACCTGTAAATCTTGTGCCAAAGCACATTTCGATTGCTTGAATATTTTCATACATATCAAAGAAAATTCGATCTTTTTGAAAATCGCTTTACTATAATTCAGCAATTTCTGAGCGATAAAAATTCAAAATCAGCAATTGTGCTCCGATTGCGGTTCTTCATACCTCTAAAAATATGCCTCGGTATCTGTAAATCTTGTGCCAATGCACATTTAGATTGCTTGATTATTTCCATACATATCAAAGAAAATTCGATTTTTTTGAAAATCGCCTTACTATAATTCAGCAATTTCTGAGCGATAAAAATTCAAAACCTGCAATTGTGCTCCGATGGCGGTTCTTCATACCTCTAAAAATAGGTCTCGGGACCTATAAATCTTATGCCAACGCACATTTAGATTGCTTGATTATTTCCATACATATCAAAGAAAATTCGATTTTTTTGAAAATCGCCTTACTATAATTCAGCAATTTCTGAGCGATAAAAATTCAAAACCTGCAATTGTGCTCCGATTGCGGTTTTTCGTACGTCTTAAAATAGGTCTCGGGACCTGTAAATCTTGTGCCAATGCACATTTCGATTGCTTGATTATTTTCATACATATCAAAGAAAATTCGATCTTTTTGAAAATCGCTTTACTATAATTCAGCAATTTCTGAGCGATAAAAATTCAAAACCTGCAATTGTGCTCCGATTGCGGTTCTTCATACCTCTAAAAATAGGTCTCGGGACCTGTAAATCTTGTGCCAATGCACATTTAGATTGCTTGATTATTTCCATACATATCAAAGAAAATTCGATCTTTTTGAAAATCGCTTTACTATAATTCAGCAATTTCTGAGCGATAAAAATTCAAAACCTGCAATTGTGCTCCGATTGCGGTTCTTCATACCTCTAAAAATAGGTCTCGGGACCTGTAAATCTTGTGCCAATGCACATTTAGATTGCTTGATTATTTCCAAACATATCAAAGAAAATTCGATTTTTTTGAAAATCGCCTTACTATAATTCAGCAATTTCTGAGCGATAAAAATTCAAAACCTGCAATTGTGCTCCGATTGCGGTTCTTCATACCTCTAAAAATATGCCTCGGGATCTGTAAATTTTGTGCCAATGCACATTTAGATTGCTTGATTATTTTCATACATATCAAAGAAAATTCGATCTTTTTGAAAATCGCTTTACTATAATTCAGCAATTTCTGAGCGATAAAAATTCAAAACCTGCAATTGTGCTCCGATGGCGGTTCTTCATACCTCTAAAAATAGGTCTCGGGACCTATAAATCTTATGCCAACGCACATTTAGATTGCTTGATTATTTCCATACATATCAAAGAAAATTCGATCTTTTTGAAAATCGCTTTACTATAATTCAGCAATTTCTGAGCGATAAAAATTCAAAACCTGCAATTGTGCTCCGATTGCGGTTCTTCATACCTCTAAAAATAGGTCTCGGGACCTGTAAATCTTGTGCCAATGCACATTTAGATTGCTTGATTATTTCCAAACATATCAAAGAAAATTCGATTTTTTTGAAAATCGCCTTACTATAATTCAGCAATTTCTGAGCGATAAAAATTCAAAACCTGCAATTGTGCTCCGATTGCGGTTCTTCATACCTCTAAAAATATGCCTCGGGATCTGTAAATTTTGTGCCAATGCACATTTAGATTGCTTGATTATTTTCATACATATCAAAGAAAATTCGATCTTTTTGAAAATCGCTTTACTATAATTCAGCAATTTCTGAGCGATAAAAATTCAAAACCTGCAATTGTGCTCCGATTGCGGTTTTTCGTACGTCTTAAAATAGGTCTCGGGACCTGTAAATCTTGTGCCAATGCACATTTCGATTGCTTGATTATTTTCATACATATCAAAGAAAATTCGATCTTTTTGAAAATCGCTTTACTATAATTCAGCAATTTCTGAGCGATAAAAATTCAAAACCTGCAATTGTGCTCCGATTGCGGTTCTTCATACCTCTAAAAATAGGTCTCGGGACCTGTAAATCTTGTGCCAATGCACATTTAGATTGCTTGATTATTTCCATACATATCAAAGAAAATTCGATCTTTTTGAAAATCGCTTTACTATAATTCAGCAATTTCTGAGCGATAAAAATTCAAAACCTGCAATTGTGCTCCGATTGCGGTTCTTCATACCTCTAAAAATAGGTCTCGGGACCTGTAAATCTTGTGCCAATGCACATTTAGATTGCTTGATTATTTCCAAACATATCAAAGAAAATTCGATTTTTTTGAAAATCGCCTTACTATAATTCAGCAATTTCTGAGCGATAAAAATTCAAAACCTGCAATTGTGCTCCGATTGCGGTTTTTCGTACGTCTTAAAATAGGTCTCGGGACCTGTAAATCTTGTGCCAATGCACATTTCGATTGCTTGATTATTTTCATACATATCAAAGAAAATTCGATCTTTTTGAAAATCGCTTTACTATAATTCAGCAATTTCTGAGCGATAAAAATTCAAAACCTGCAATTGTGCTCCGATTGCAGTTCTTCATATCTCTAAAAATAGGTCTCGGGACCTGTAAATCATGTGCTAACGCATCAATATCAACTTCGTTTAAGTTATCTACTGCTAAAGTAGACGCTTGAGTTTCTGCATCGGACGAATCCTTGGCTATCTGAGATCCACCTAATTTGACGTTTTCAGGATTTTTCATATTATATACATAAATACAACATTTGTGGGTCATAATGATTGAAAACTTCCTTCAATAAATATAAGATATGAAGTGATTGATCAACCAAATAATCGATTGTATCATAATTCTGTTCAGATTTAGGAAGTGTTTGACTGACAAATACCACTTGTAATTTTTGTCCATTTAGTAGCTCTTTAAACATTTCCTAATAAAATAGTATGTCCCTTAAATTTTGATCCCGTGCGTCATCACACTTAACTGTAACATATTAAAGATACATATTTATGTATTAGACGTACACACGTCTACTAATATTTAGTATTTACTAAAACAATATTTAATCGGAAAAAATTCTGTCCCTTCGAAAAAAAAAAAAGGTTTTTCCCAATCGGCCAAAAAATGGTTTTTTATGGTCAGATTAATAATTTGTGTTAGATTTTAATTTTCCCTACGGAATTTAAGGATAGTCTCAGTATTTCCTATATTTTCTACTTTTAACCATTACAAGAATATAATATTAAATACTTTGTGGGAAACAATTTGATGTGAATCGTGTTCGTCCTAGTCGTATGTATATTTGTATCCGAAATAAAAAAATCAATAAGCTCTAATTGAATTTGATAAGCCGACACAATATAATCCATACTCGGACGCTCGCATTATAATAACTAATAAAGTAAACTGGTAAAGTTTGAAGGATTATTTGATATTATACTATACACACCAACTCACGGTAGTTCATCCTCCTTCCCCCGATGCTAATTTTACTTTTATCAAAAGATAATTTGTATGTAAATGTGTGGTTTGTGTGCAAACTATTTTGGGAATTGCGTCAAAAAGTTTGGAAATTTAGAAAGCATAACAAACGGATTAATGTACATATAGTAGAATGTAGATTAGTTTAGCTAATTTTTAAATTACTCGTATACGTAAGTTAATTATCATGATTTTAAAAATGTTTACACATTGTCCAAAAAAATGAGAAGTTTATAGTGGCGGTTAAGCAAATCTTCCTTAAATTTTCAAACGATCTGTTTATTCTTCTTTAATCGTTTATTTGCTTAATAGTCCAGCAGAATTAGGGTTTATAAAGGAAATAAATTGGTCATAATTTTTTTTTTTTTTTTCAATTAGATTAAGCATTTGATGAGTCTCGAAGATGGGCGAATGGGGACGGGTCGAAAAGAGATGCTTTTCACACCTTCTAGAAGGTCGTGGTTACGTTTTCGCAAACAGCTTGATTATTTTGCATTTTAGGAAAAATATGTAATAGATATCACAAGTTGCTGTAATTAAAGGGGAGTTACCATTATTAACTAAAACACGAACAGCTGCTACGTCATTATTAAGAAAAAAAAAAAACTCGAAGGAGACGAGTTCGGATTTAATTTCCTTATTGGAAAGAGAGATTTACCAAGGGTTTTTAGCAAGTAATAAATTTATAATTACTCAATTTAATTATGATTTTTATTACTATTTTTAAACATGCGAGTGAATTTTTTCCTAACTTTTCCTAAAAAATTACAACAACAATGCTCATGCATTAGTAGGAATAAAAAAAGAAGACATTTAGGCGAAACTCGATTTCAAATATTTAAAAAACGAAAGCGACAATTAAACATTTTATTAAAAAAACAACTTGCTTCCTCATAAAATATAAATTGTGCAGTAATTAAATTAAATTAAAATATTGGCTTACATAAATTAAATAATGTAAACATATTGCAGAACAGTGTTCCAAATAATTAATAACTACTTTCTAAGCGTTTAGCATCAACTACAGTGGTATAGCTAGAATCCTTAGATCAACAGGAACATTTGTGCAAGATTTCAGAAATATTTAATGGGTCTCACAGGGTGTCCATGGCGATTGAAAAATTATAAAAAAATTTAATTGGGTCATCGAAGCGTTCCTAAGCAATACTAACCACTTTCTAAGCGTTTAGCATCAACTTCAGTAATATGGCTAGAATTCTCAGATCAATAGAAACAATTGTGCAAGATTTCAGAAATATCTAGTGGGTCTCACTTGTCTTGCTATGAAAATTATAAAAAATATAAATTTTAAACATAAAGAATTATTTTTTTAATTTTTGTTTTTTTTTAATTTTCGTAGCAATTCATAACCATTATAACGAAAATATATTCCTTCAGATGACTTCGGGAGGTTATGGAAAATGTATATTCGGACGTACTAATAATTGATCGCTCTTTTTGAATCCGATTTCAAAAACTGGGGTTTCCCTATAAACAAATGACCTTGACCTCAAAATGACCTTTAAGATCAAGGTCACAACCAACCTCACCATTAAATTCCTTGTTGAAAATTACCTAAGACTAAACCTTGCTCATTTTTTTGTGACCAGACCCCGCGAGATTTTTAGGGGTTTCCATACTTTTTCATCACCCTGTATAAGAAGTTAAGTAGGAATTCCTGCTTCAAGTAGACATAAAAAAATAAGACAATTTCATTCTAAAGATAAAATATTTCAGAATTAACAAGGGTCCAGCCTTACCACTAAAGTTGATGCTAAACGCTTAGAAAGTGGTTATTAATTATTTGGAACGCTGTTCTGCAATATGTTTACATTATTTAACTTATGTAAGCCAATATTTTCTAATTTTATATAATTTTAATTACTGCACAATTTTTATATTTTAGGAGGAATCAAGATGCATGTGAAATTTGTCCTAAATTTCTCCTAAATAAAAAACATGGCGGTTAGTATTATTGAGTTAGTAAAAAATTGAGAGAAGCTCTTTAAAAATATTTTGGAAAAGGGGGGAATTTACCGCTCTTTCCAGTAATATATTCTGGTAAAGGGCGGAGACATATTCTGGAAAAAAAATTTGGGAGAAGTTTTTTAAAAATATTTTGGAAAAGGGGGAATTTACTGCTCTTTCTAGCAAGGCCATCTTTACCATGGGGCTATAAGGGCTGCAGCCCTAGGGCGCCGCATTATTAGGGCGCCACCACATGCCCAAGACCTAGTTAATTTTAGAGAACATCTTTCTATTTGAATTTCATTTTTCACTTCAAAGGAAATGCAAACCGTTTTATTATAATAAATTTATTCTATTCGTCGCAGTTATTTTATGCATTGACGGACGACTGGTAAAGTTGAAAAAGCGCCTTAAGCAGACAATAGTAAACTACTAGACTTCTAATAACAAAAATTTGCTATATGGAAATAGTGTCTATTTAATTTGAATTGTTATTTATTAAAATTGTGATGGTTGGAAAACCTAGTTAATCTATTATGTAGTTTAAAGTGTGATTTTTATATATTTGATTCATTTGGTGCCACTTTTTCATTTTAGATGCCAAAAAATGTTGCTTAAATATTGCATAAATTTGATATTAAGCTACTTGATACTGAAAGCATATCTGTTTTAAAAATATTCAATTGTGGCTTGTAATTATCTGTTAAAACGTGGTAAATATGCTATAACTTAGTTTGAAAACTGTTTAGTGACTCAAAGATGTAGTTATAGTGAATTTAAAATTAAATTTCTGAAATTTTTAATCACGGTTTTGGAGCATTTAAAACGATAAAACTGTTAAAATTGAATCAAATATACAAAAAACACACTTTGAACTACTTAATAGATTAACTAGGTTTTCCAACCATCACACTTTTAATAAGTAACAATTCAAATTAAATAGACACTATTTCATTATAACTTCAGATAGCAAATTTTTGTTACTAGAAGTCTCGTAGTTCACTAATGTCCGCCAGAGCACCCAATACCAGCCGTTAATTGTAAACCATCCAAATTTAAAACTTGTTTTCTGCTAGAGGTATCAATCATCGAAATCATCATTTGCAGATTTTCGATTTTTGTGGCTCTGAATTTGTGGGCTATAGTTCAGTTGATTTTCAAAACAATTGAATTTTCCACGGAACGTGTAGAAATACTCGACCGATCCAAATGGCCGTAGGTATGACAATTACAAGTCTCAACGCCTATTGATAGAGGTATCAATCATCGAAATCGGAGCAAATTTGCAGATTTTCGATTTTGTGGCTCTGAATCTGTGGGCTATAGTTCAGTTGATTTTCAAAAAAATTGAATTTTCCACAAAACGTGCAGAAATATTCGACTGATCCAAATGGCCGTTGGTATGACAATTACAGGTCTCAACGCCTATTGATAGAGGTATCAATCATCGAAATCGGAGCACATTTGCAGATTTTCGATTTTTGTGGCTCTGAATTTGTGGGCTATAGTTCAGTTGATTTTCAAAACAATTGAATTTTCCACGGAACGTGTAGAAATACTCGACCGATCCAAATGGCCGTAGGTATGACAATTACAAGTCTCAACGCCTATTGATAGAGGTATCAATCATCGAAATCGGAGCAAATTTGCAGATTTTCGATTTTTGTGGCTCTGAATCTGTGGGCTATAGTTCAGTTGATTTTCAAAAAAACTGAATTATCCACAAAACGTGCAGAAATATTCGACTGATCTAAATGGCCGTTGGTATGACAATTACAGGTCTCAACGCCTATTGACAGAGGTATCAATCATCGAAATCGGAACACAATTGCAGATTTTCGAGTTTTGTGGCTCTGAATTTGTGGGCTATAGTTCAGTTGATTTTCAAAAAAACTGAATTTTCCACAAAACGTGCAGAAATATTCGACTGATCTAAATGGCCGTTGGTATGACAATTACAGGTCTCAACGCCTATTGACAGAGGTATCAATCATCGAAATTGGAACACAATTTCAGATTTTCGAGTTTTGTGGCTCTGAATTTGTGGGCTATAGTTCAGTTGATTTTCAAAAAAATTGAATTTTCCACGGAACGTGTAGATATACTCGACCGATCCAAATGGCCGTTGGTATGACAATTACAGGTCTCAACGCCTATTGATAGAGGTATCAATCATCGAAATCGGAGCACATTTGCAGATTTTCGATTTTTGTGGCTCTGAATTTGTGGGCTATAGTTCAGTTGATTTTCAAAAAAACTGAATTTTCCACAAAACGTGCATATATATTTGACTGATCTAAATGGCCGTTGGTATGACAATTACAGGTCTCAACGCCTATTGACAGAGGTATCAATCAACGAAATCGGAGCACATTTGCAGATTTTCGATTTTTGTGGCTCTGAATTTGTGGGCTATATAGTTAGTTCAGTTGATTTTCAAAAAAATTGAATTTTCCACAAAACGTGCAGAAATATTCGACTGATCTAAATGGCCGTTGGTATGACAATTACAAGTCTCAACGCCTATTGACAGAGGTATCAATCATCGAAATCGGAACACAATTGCAGATTTTCGAGTTTTGTGGCTCTGAATTTGTGGGCTATAGTTCAGTTGATTTTCAAAAAAACTGAATTTTCCACAAAACGTGCAGAAATATTCGACCGATCCAAATGGCCGTTGATATGACAATTACAGGTCTCAACGCCTATTGATAGAGGTATCAATCATCGAAATCGGAACACAATTGCAGATTTTCGAGTTTTGTGACTCTGAATTTGTGGGCTATAGTTCAGTTGATTTTCAAAAAAATTGAATTTTCCACGGAACGTGTAGAAATACTCGACCGATCCAAATGGCCGTTGGTATGACAATTACAGGTCTCAACGCCTATTGACAGAGGTATCAATCAACGAAATCGGAGCACATTTGCAGATTTTCGATTTTTGTGGCTCTGAATTTGTGGGCTATATAGTTAGTTCAGTTGATTTTCAAAAAAACTGAATTTTCCACAAAACGTGCAGAAATATTCGACTGATCCAAATGGCCGTTGGTATGACAATTACAGGTCTCAACGCCTTTTGATAGAGGTATCAATCATCGAAATCGGAACACAATTGCAGATTTTCGAGTTTTGTGGCTCTGAATTTGTGGGCTATAGTTCAGTTGATTTTCAAAAAAATTGAATTTTCCACGGAACGTGTAGAAATACTCGACCGATCAAAATGGCCGTTGGTATGACAATTACAGGTCTCAACGCCTATTGACAGAGGTATCAATCATCGAAATCGGAGCACATTTGCAGATTTTCGATTTTTGTGGCTCTGAATTTGTGGGCTATAGTTCAGTTGGTTTTCAAAAAAATTGAATTTTCCACGGAACGTGCAGAAATATTCGACTGATCCAAATGACCGTTGGTATGACAATTACAGGTCTTAACGCCTATTGATAGAGGTATCAATCATCGAAATCGGAACACAATTGCAGATTTTCGAGTTTTGTGGCTCTGAATTTGTGGGCTATAGTTCAGTTGATTTTCAAAAAAACTGAATTTTCCACAAAACGTGCAGAAATATTCGACCGATTCAAATGGCCGTTGATATGACAATTACTGGTCTCAACGCCTATTGATAGAGGTATCAATCATCGAAATCGGAACACATTTGCAGATTTTCGATTTTTGTGGCTCTGAATTTGTGGGCTATAGTTCAGTTGATTTTCAAAAAAATTGAATTTTCCACGGAACGTGTAGAAATACTCGACCGATCCAAATGGCCGTTGGTATGACAATTACAGGTCTCAACGCCTATTGACAGAGGTATCAATCATCGAAATCGGAGCACATTTGCAGATTTTCGATTTTTGTGGCTCTGAATTTGTGGGCTATAGTTCAGTTGATTTTCAAAAAATTGAATTTTCCACGGAACGTGTAGAAATACTCGACCGATCCAAATGGCCGTTGGTATGACAATTACAGGTCTCAACGCCTATTGACAGAGGTATCAATCATCGAAATCGGAGCACATTTGCAGATTTTCGATTTTTGTGGCTCTGAATTTGTGGGCTATATAGTTAGTTCAGTTGATTTTCAAAAAAATTGAATTTTCCACAAAACGTGCAGAAATATTCGACTGATCTAAATGGCCGTTGGTATGACAATTACAAGTCTCAACGCCTATTGACAGAGGTATCAATCATCGAAATCGGAACACAATTGCAGATTTTCGAGTTTTGTGGTTTTGAATTTGTGGGCTATAGTTCAGTTGATTTTCAAAAAAACTGAATTTTCCACAAAACGTGCAGAAATATTCGACCGATCCAAATGGCCGTTGATATGACAATTACAGGTCTCAACGCCTATTGATAGAGGTATCAATCATCGAAATCGGAACACAATTGCAGATTTTCGAGTTTTGTGACTCTGAATTTGTGGGCTATAGTTCAGTTGATTTTCAAAAAAATTGAATTTTCCACGGAACGTGTAGAAATACTCGACCGATCCAAATGGCCGTTGGTATGACAATTACAGGTCTCAACGCCTATTGACAGAGGTATCAATCAACGAAATCGGAGCACATTTGCAGATTTTCGATTTTTGTGGCTCTGAATTTGTGGGCTATATAGTTAGTTCAGTTGATTTTTAAAAAATCTGAATTTTCCACAAAACGTGCAGAAATATTCGACTGATCCAAATGGCCGTTGGTATGACAATTACAGGTCTCAACGCCTTTTGATAGAGGTATCAATCATCGAAATCGGAACACAATTGCAGATTTTCGAGTTTTGTGGCTCTGAATTTGTGGGCTATAGTTCAGTTGATTTTCAAAAAAACTGAATTTTCCACAAAACGTGCATATATATTTGACTGATCTAAATGGCCGTTGGTATGACAATTACAGGTCTCAACGCCTATTGACAGAGGTATCAATCATCGAAATCGGAACACATTTGCAGATTTTCGATTTTTGTGGCTCTGAATTTGTGGGCTATAGTTCAGTTGATTTTCAAAAAAACTGAATTTTCCACAAAACGTGCAGAAATATTCGACTGATCTAAATGACCGTTGGTATGACAATTACAGGTCTCAACGCCTATTGATAGAGGTATCAATCATCGAAATCGGAGCACATTTGCAGATTTTCGATTTTTGTGGCTCTGAATTTGTGGGCTATATAGTTAGTTCAGTTGATTTTCAAAAAAATTGAATTTTCCACGGAACGTGTAGATATACTCGACCGATCCAAATGGCCGTTGGTATGACAATTACAGGTCTCAACGCCTATTGATAGAGGTATCAATCATCGAAATCGGAGCACATTTGCAGATTTTCGATTTTTGTGGCTCTGAATTTGTGGGCTATAGTTCAGTTGATTTTCAAAAAAACTGAATTTTCCACAAAACGTGCATATATATTTGACTGATCTAAATGGCCGTTGGTATGACAATTACAGGTCTCAACGCCTATTGATAGAGGTATCAATCATCGAAATCGGAACACAATTGCAGATTTTCGAGTTTTGTGGCTCTGAATTTGTGGGGTATAGTTCAGTTGATTTTCAAAAAAATTGAATTTTCCACGGAACGTGTAGAAATACTCGACCGATCCAAATGGCCGTTGGTATGACAATTACAGGTCTCAACGCCTATTGACAGAGGTATCAATCAACGAAATCGGAGCACATTTGCAGATTTTCGATTTTTGTGGCTCTGAATTTGTGGGCTATATAGTTAGTTCAGTTGATTTTCAAAAAAATTGAATTTTCCACAAAACGTGCAGAAATATTCGACTGATCTAAATGGCCGTTGGTATGACAATTACAAGTCTCAACGCCTATTGACAGAGGTATCAATCATCGAAATCGGAACACAATTGCAGATTTTCGAGTTTTGTGGCTCTGAATTTGTGGGCTATAGTTCAGTTGATTTTCAAAAAAACTGAATTTTCCACAAAACGTGCAGAAATATTCGACCGATCCAAATGGCCGTTGATATGACAATTACAGGTCTCAACGCCTATTGATAGAGGTATCAATCATCGAAATCGGAACACAATTGCAGATTTTCGAGTTTTGTGACTCTGAATTTGTGGGCTATAGTTCAGTTGATTTTCAAAAAAATTGAATTTTCCACGGAACGTGTAGAAATACTCGACCGATCCAAATGGCCGTTGGTATGACAATTACAGGTCTCAACGCCTATTGACAGAGGTATCAATCAACGAAATCGGAGCACATTTGCAGATTTTCGATTTTTGTGGCTCTGAATTTGTGGGCTATATAGTTAGTTCAGTTGATTTTCAAAAAAACTGAATTTTCCACAAAACGTGCAGAAATATTCGACTGATCCAAATGGCCGTTGGTATGACAATTACAGGTCTCAACGCCTTTTGATAGAGGTATCAATCATCGAAATCGGAACACAATTGCAGATTTTCGAGTTTTGTGGCTCTGAATTTGTGGGCTATAGTTCAGTTGATTTTCAAAAAAATTGAATTTTCCACGGAACGTGTAGAAATACTCGACCGATCAAAATGGCCGTTGGTATGACAATTACAGGTCTCAACGCCTATTGACAGAGGTATCAATCATCGAAATCGGAGCACATTTGCAGATTTTCGATTTTTGTGGCTCTGAATTTGTGGGCTATAGTTCAGTTGATTTTCAAAAAAATTGAATTTTCCACGGAACGTGCAGAAATATTCGACTGATCCAAATGACCGTTGGTATGACAATTACAGGTCTTAACGCCTATTGATAGAGGTATCAATCATCGAAATCGGAACACAATTGCAGATTTTCGAGTTTTGTGGCTCTGAATTTGTGGGCTATAGTTCAGTTGATTTTCAAAAAAACTGAATTTTCCACAAAACGTGCAGAAATATTCGACCGATTCAAATGGCCGTTGATATGACAATTACTGGTCTCAACGCCTATTGATAGAGGTATCAATCATCGAAATCGGAACACATTTGCAGATTTTCGATTTTGTGGCTCTGAATTTGTGGGCTATAGTTCAGTTGATTTTCAAAAAATTGAATTTTCCACGGAACGTGTAGAAATACTCGACGATCCAAATGGCCGTTGGTATGACAATTACAGGTCTCAACGCCTATTGACAGAGGTATCAATCATCGAAATCGGAGCACATTTGCAGATTTTCGATTTTTGTGGCTCTGAATTTGTGGGCTATAGTTCAGTTGATTTTCAAAAAAATTGAATTTTCCACGGAACGTGTAGAAATACTCGACCGATCCAAATGGCCGTTGGTATGACAATTACAGGTCTCAACGCCTATTGACAGAGGTATCAATCATCGAAATCGGAGCACATTTGCAGATTTTCGATTTTTGTGGCTCTGAATTTGTGGGCTATAGTTCAGTTGATTTTCAAAAAAATTGAATTTTCCACGGAACGTGTAGAAATACTCGACCGATCCAAATGGCCGTTGGTATGACAATTACAGGTCTCAACGCCTATTGACAGAGGTATCAATCATCGAAATCGGAGCACATTTGCAGATTTTCGATTTTTGTGGCTCTGAATTTGTGGGTATAGTTCAGTTGATTTTCAAAAAAATTGAATTTTCCACGGAACGTGTAGAAATACTCGACCGATCCAAATGGCCGTTGGTATGACAATTACAGGTCTCAACGCCTATTGACAGAGGTATCAATCATCGAAATCGGAGCACATTTGCAGATTTTCGATTTTTGTGGCTCTGAATTTGTGGGCTATATAGTTAGTTCAGTTGATTTTTAAAAAATCTGAATTTTCCACAAAACGTGCAGAAATATTCGACTGATCCAAATGGCCGTTGGTATGACAATTACAGGTCTCAACGCCTTTTGATAGAGGTATCAATCATCGAAATCGGAACACAATTGCAGATTTTCGAGTTTTGTGGCTCTGAATTTGTGGGCTATAGTTCAGTTGATTTTCAAAAAAACTGAATTTTCCACAAAACGTGCATATATATTTGACTGATCTAAATGGCCGTTGGTATGACAATTACAGGTCTCAACGCCTATTGACAGAGGTATCAATCATCGAAATCGGAACACATTTGCAGATTTTCGATTTTTGTGGCTCTGAATTTGTGGGCTATAGTTCAGTTGATTTTCAAAAAAATTGAATTTTCCACGGAACGTGTAGAAATACTCGACCGATCCAAATGGCCGTTGGTATGACAATTACAGGTCTCAACGCCTATTGACAGAGGTATCAATCATCGAAATCGGAGCACATTTGCAGATTTTCGATTTTTGTGGCTCTGAATTTGTGGGCTATAGTTCAGTTGATTTTCAAAAAAATTGAATTTTCCACGGAACGTGTAGAAATACTCGACCGATCCAAATGGCCGTTGGTATGACAATTACAGGTCTCAACGCCTATTGACAGAGGTATCAATCATCGAAATCGGAGCACATTTGCAGATTTTCGATTTTTGTGGCTCTGAATTTGTGGGCTATAGTTCAGTTGATTTTCAAAAAAATTGAATTTTCCACGGAACGTGCAGAAATATTCGACTGATCCAAATGACCGTTGGTATGACAATTACAGGTCTTAACGCCTATTGATAGAGGTATCAATCATCGAAATCGGAACACAATTGCAGATTTTCGAGTTTTGTGGCTCTGAATTTGTGGGCTATAGTTCAGTTGATTTTCAAAAAAACTGAATTTTCCACAAAACGTGCAGAAATATTCGACCGATTCAAATGGCCGTTGATATGACAATTACTGGTCTCAACGCCTATTGATAGAGGTATCAATCATCGAAATCGGAACACAATTGCAGATTTTCGAGTTTTGTGGCTCTGAATTTGTGGGCTATAGTTCAGTTGATTTTCAAAAAAACTGAATTTTCCACAAAACGTGCATATATATTTGACTGATCTAAATGGCCGTTGGTATGACAATTACAGGTCTCAACGCCTATTGACAGAGGTATCAATCATCGAAATCGGAACACAATTGCAGATTTTCGAGTTTTGTGGCTCTGAATTTGTGGGCTATAGTTCAGTTGATTTTCAAAAAAATTGAATTTTCCACGGAACGTGTAGAAATACTCGACCGATCAAAATGGCCGTTGGTATGACAATTACAGGTCTCAACGCCTATTGACAGAGGTATCAATCATCGAAATCGGAGCACATTTGCAGATTTTCGATTTTTGTGGCTCTGAATTTGTGGGCTATAGTTCAGTTGATTTTCAAAAAAATTGAATTTTCCACGGAACGTGCAGAAATATTCGACTGATCCAAATGACCGTTGGTATGACAATTACAGGTCTTAACGCCTATTGATAGAGGTATCAATCATCGAAATCGGAACACAATTGCAGATTTTCGAGTTTTGTGGCTCTGAATTTGTGGGCTATAGTTCAGTTGATTTTCAAAAAAACTGAATTTTCCACAAAACGTGCAGAAATATTCGACCGATTCAAATGGCCGTTGATATGACAATTACTGGTCTCAACGCCTATTGATAGAGGTATCAATCATCGAAATCGGAACACATTTGCAGATTTTCGATTTTTGTGGCTCTGAATTTGTGGGCTATAGTTCAGTTGATTTTCAAAAAAATTGAATTTTCCACGGAACGTGTAGAAATACTCGACCGATCCAAATGGCCGTTGGTATGACAATTACAGGTCTCAACGCCTATTGACAGAGGTATCAATCATCGAAATCGGAGCACATTTGCAGATTTTCGATTTTTGTGGCTCTGAATTTGTGGGCTATAGTTCAGTTGATTTTCAAAAAAATTGAATTTTCCACGGAACGTGTAGAAATACTCGACCGATCCAAATGGCCGTTGGTATGACAATTACAGGTCTCAACGCCTATTGACAGAGGTATCAATCATCGAAATCGGAGCACATTTGCAGATTTTCGATTTTTGTGGCTCTGAATTTGTGGGCTATAGTTCAGTTGATTTTCAAAAAAACTGAATTTTCCACAAAACGTGCAGAAATATTCGACCGATTCAAATGGCCGTTGATATGACAATTACTGGTCTCAACGCCTATTGATAGAGGTATCAATCATCGAAATCGGAACACATTTGCAGATTTTCGATTTTTGTGGCTCTGAATTTGTGGGCTATAGTTCAGTTGATTTTCAAAAAAATTGAATTTTCCACGGAACGTGTAGAAATACTCGACCGATCCAAATGGCCGTTGGTATGACAATTACAGGTCTCAACGCCTATTGACAGAGGTATCAATCATCGAAATCGGAGCACATTTGCAGATTTTCGATTTTTGTGGCTCTGAATTTGTGGGCTATAGTTCAGTTGATTTTCAAAAAAATTGAATTTTCCACGGAACGTGTAGAAATACTCGACCGATCCAAATGGCCGTTGGTATGACAATTACAGGTCTCAACGCCTATTGACAGAGGTATCAATCATCGAAATCGGAGCACATTTGCAGATTTTCGATTTTTGTGGCTCTGAATTTGTGGGCTATAGTTCAGTTGATTTTCAAAAAAATTGAATTTTCCACGGAACGTGTAGAAATACTCGACCGATCCAAATGGCCGTTGGTATGACAATTACAGGTCTCAACGCCTATTGACAGAGGTATCAATCATCGAAATCGGAGCACATTTGCAGATTTTCGATTTTTGTGGCTCTGAATTTGTGGGGTATAGTTCAGTTGATTTTCAAAAAAATTGAATTTTCCACGGAACGTGTAGAAATACTCGACCGATCCAAATGGCCGTTGGTATGACAATTACAGGTCTCAACGCCTATTGACAGAGGTATCAATCATCGAAATCGGAGCACATTTGCAGATTTTCGATTTTTGTGGCTCTGAATTTGTGGGCTATATAGTTAGTTCAGTTGATTTTCAAAAAAATTGAATTTTCCACAAAACGTGCAGAAATATTCGACTGATCTAAATGGCCGTTGGTATGACAATTACAAGTCTCAACGCCTATTGACAGAGGTATCAATCATCGAAATCGGAACACAATTGCAGATTTTCGAGTTTTGTGGCTCTGAATTTGTGGGCTATAGTTCAGTTGATTTTCAAAAAAACTGAATTTTCCACAAAACGTGCAGAAATATTCGACTGATCTAAATGACCGTTGGTATGACAATTACAGGTCTCAACGCCTATTGATAGAGGTATCAATCATCGAAATCGGAGCACATTTGCAGATTTTCGATTTTTGTGGCTCTGAATTTGTGGGCTATATAGTTAGTTCAGTTGATTTTCAAAAAAATTGAATTTTCCACAAAACGTGCAGAAATATTCGACTGATCTAAATGGCCGTTGGTATGACAATTACAAGTCTCAACGCCTATTGACAGAGGTATCAATCATCGAAATCGGAACACAATTGCAGATTTTCGAGTTTTGTGGCTCTGAATTTGTGGGCTATAGTTCAGTTGATTTTCAAAAAAACTGAATTTTCCACAAAACGTGCAGAAATATTCGACTGATCTAAATGACCGTTGGTATGACAATTACAGGTCTCAACGCCTATTGATAGAGGTATCAATCATCGAAATCGGAACACAATTGCAGATTTTCGAGTTTTGTGGCTCTGAATTTGTGGGGTATAGTTCAGTTGATTTTCAAAAAAATTGAATTTTCCACGGAACGTGTAGAAATACTCGACCGATCCAAATGGCCGTTGGTATGACAATTACAGGTCTCAACGCCTATTGACAGAGGTATCAATCAACGAAATCGGAGCACATTTGCAGATTTTCGATTTTTGTGGCTCTGAATTTGTGGGCTATATAGTTAGTTCAGTTGATTTTCAAAAAAATTGAATTTTCCACAAAACGTGCAGAAATATTCGACTGATCTAAATGGCCGTTGGTATGACAATTACAAGTCTCAACGCCTATTGACAGAGGTATCAATCATCGAAATCGGAACACAATTGCAGATTTTCGAGTTTTGTGGCTCTGAATTTGTGGGCTATAGTTCAGTTGATTTTCAAAAAAACTGAATTTTCCACAAAACGTGCAGAAATATTCGACCGATCCAAATGGCCGTTGATATGACAATTACAGGTCTCAACGCCTATTGATAGAGGTATCAATCATCGAAATCGGAACACAATTGCAGATTTTCGAGTTTTGTGACTCTGAATTTGTGGGCTATAGTTCAGTTGATTTTCAAAAAAACTGAATTTTCCACAAAACGTGCATATATATTTGACTGATCTAAATGGCCGTTGGTATGACAATTACAGGTCTCAACGCCTATTGATAGAGGTATCAATCATCGAAATCGGAACACAATTGCAGATTTTCGAGTTTTGTGGCTCTGAATTTGTGGGGTATAGTTCAGTTGATTTTCAAAAAAATTGAATTTTCCACGGAACGTGTAGAAATACTCGACCGATCCAAATGGCCGTTGGTATGACAATTACAGGTCTCAACGCCTATTGACAGAGGTATCAATCAACGAAATCGGAGCACATTTGCAGATTTTCGATTTTTGTGGCTCTGAATTTGTGGGCTATATAGTTAGTTCAGTTGATTTTCAAAAAAACTGAATTTTCCACAAAACGTGCAGAAATATTCGACTGATCCAAATGGCCGTTGGTATGACAATTACAGGTCTCAACGCCTTTTGATAGAGGTATCAATCATCGAAATCGGAACACAATTGCAGATTTTCGAGTTTTGTGGCTCTGAATTTGTGGGCTATAGTTCAGTTGATTTTCAAAAAAATTGAATTTTCCACGGAACGTGTAGAAATACTCGACCGATCAAAATGGCCGTTGGTATGACAATTACAGGTCTCAACGCCTATTGACAGAGGTATCAATCATCGAAATCGGAGCACATTTGCAGATTTTCGATTTTTGTGGCTCTGAATTTGTGGGCTATAGTTCAGTTGATTTTCAAAAAAATTGAATTTTCCACGGAACGTGCAGAAATACTCGACCGATCAAAATGGCCGTTGGTATGACAATTACAGGTCTTAACGCCTATTGATAGAGGTATCAATCATCGAAATCGGAACACAATTGCAGATTTTCGAGTTTTGTGGCTCTGAATTTGTGGGCTATAGTTCAGTTGATTTTCAAAAAAACTGAATTTTCCACAAAACGTGCAGAAATATTCGACCGATTCAAATGGCCGTTGATATGACAATTACTGGTCTCAACGCCTATTGATAGAGGTATCAATCATCGAAATCGGAACACATTTGCAGATTTTCGATTTTTGTGGCTCTGAATTTGTGGGCTATAGTTCAGTTGATTTTCAAAAAAATTGAATTTTCCACGGAACGTGTAGAAATACTCGACCGATCCAAATGGCCGTTGGTATGACAATTACAGGTCTCAACGCCTATTGACAGAGGTATCAATCATCGAAATCGGAGCACATTTGCAGATTTTCGATTTTTGTGGCTCTGAATTTGTGGGGTATAGTTCAGTTGATTTTCAAAAAAATTGAATTTTCCACGGAACGTGTAGAAATACTCGACCGATCCAAATGGCCGTTGGTATGACAATTACAGGTCTCAACGCCTATTGACAGAGGTATCAATCATCGAAATCGGAGCACATTTGCAGATTTTCGATTTTTGTGGCTCTGAATTTGTGGGCTATAGTTCAGTTGATTTTCAAAAAAATTGAATTTTCCACGGAACGTGTAGAAATACTCGACCGATCCAAATGGCCGTTGGTATGACAATTACAGGTCTCAACGCCTATTGACAGAGGTATCAATCATCGAAATCGGAGCACATTTGCAGATTTTCGATTTTTGTGGCTCTGAATTTGTGGGGTATAGTTCAGTTGATTTTCAAAAAAATTGAATTTTCCACGGAACGTGTAGAAATACTCGACCGATCCAAATGGCCGTTGGTATGACAATTACAGGTCTCAACGCCTATTGACAGAGGTATCAATCATCGAAATCGGAGCACATTTGCAGATTTTCGATTTTTGTGGCTCTGAATTTGTGGGCTATAGTTCAGTTGATTTTCAAAAAAATTGAATTTTCCACGGAACGTGTAGAAATACTCGACCGATCCAAATGGCCGTTGGTATGACAATTACAGGTCTCAACGCCTATTGACAGAGGTATCAATCATCGAAATCGGAGCACATTTGCAGATTTTCGATTTTTGTGGCTCTGAATTTGTGGGCTATAGTTCAGTTGATTTTCAAAAAAATTGAATTTTCCACGGAACGTGTAGAAATACTCGACCGATCCAAATGGCCGTTGGTATGACAATTACAGGTCTCAACGCCTATTGACAGAGGTATCAATCATCGAAATCGGAGCACATTTGCAGATTTTCGATTTTTGTGGCTCTGAATTTGTGGGCTATAGTTCAGTTGATTTTCAAAAAAATTGAATTTTCCACGGAACGTGTAGAAATACTCGACCGATCCAAATGGCCGTTGGTATGACAATTACAGGTCTCAACGCCTATTGACAGAGGTATCAATCATCGAAATCGGAGCACATTTGCAGATTTTCGATTTTTGTGGCTCTGAATTTGTGGGCTATAGTTCAGTTGATTTTCAAAAAAATTGAATTTTCCACGGAACGTGTAGAAATACTCGACCGATCCAAATGGCCGTTGGTATGACAATTACAGGTCTCAACGCCTATTGACAGAGGTATCAATCATCGAAATCGGAGCACATTTGCAGATTTTCGATTTTTGTGGCTCTGAATTTGTGGGCTATAGTTCAGTTGATTTTCAAAAAAATTGAATTTTCCACGGAACGTGTAGAAATACTCGACCGATCCATCTGGCCGTTGGTATGACAATTACAGGTCTCAACGCCTATTGACAGAGGTATCAATCATCGAAATCGGAGCACATTTGCAGATTTTCGATTTTTGTGGCTCTGAATTTGTGGGCTATAGTTCAGTTGATTTCCAAAAAAATTGAATTTTCCACGGAACGTGTAGAAATACTCGACCGATCCAACTGGCCGTTGGTATGACAATTACAGGTCTCAACGCCTATTGACAGAGGTATCAATCATCGAAATCGGAGCACATTTGCAGATTTTCGATTTTTGTGGCTCTGAATTTGTGGGCTATAGTTCAGTTGATTTTCAAAAAAATTGAATTTTCCACGGAACGTGTAGAAATACTCGACCGATCCAAATGGCCGTTGGTATGACAATTACAGGTCTCAACGCCTATTGACAGAGGTATCAATCATCGAAATCGGAGCACATTTGCAGATTTTCGATTTTTGTGGCTCTGAATTTGTGGGCTATAGTTCAGTTGATTTTCAAAAAAATTGAATTTTCCACGGAACGTGTAGAAATACTCGACCGATCCAAATGGCCGTTGGTATGACAATTACAGGTCTCAACGCCTATTGACAGAGGTATCAATCATCGAAATCGGAGCACATTTGCAGATTTTCGATTTTTGTGGCTCTGAATTTGTGGGCTATAGTTCAGTTGATTTTCAAAAAAATTGAATTTTCCACGGAACGTGTAGAAATACTCGACCGATCCAAATGGCCGTTGGTATGACAATTACAGGTCTCAACGCCTATTGACAGAGGTATCAATCATCGAAATCGGAGCACATTTGCAGATTTTCGATTTTTGTGGCTCTGAATTTGTGGGCTATAGTTCAGTTGATTTTCAAAAAAATTGAATTTTCCACGGAACGTGTAGAAATACTCGACCGATCCAAATGGCCGTTGGTATGACAATTACAGGTCTCAACGCCTATTGACAGAGGTATCAATCATCGAAATCGGAGCACATTTGCAGATTTTCGATTTTTGTGGCTCTGAATTTGTGGGCTATAGTTCAGTTGATTTTCAAAAAAATTGAATTTTCCACGGAACGTGTAGAAATACTCGACCGATCCAACTGGCCGTTGGTATGACAATTACAGGTCTCAACGCCTATTGACAGAGGTATCAATCATCGAAATCGGAGCACATTTGCAGATTTTCGATTTTTGTGGCTCTGAATTTGTGGGCTATAGTTCAGTTGATTTCCAAAAAAATTGAATTTTCCACGGAACGTGTAGAAATACTCGACCGATCCAAATGGCCGTTGGTATGACAATTACAGGTCTCAACGCCTATTGACAGAGGTATCAATCATCGAAATCGGAGCACATTTGCAGATTTTCGATTTTTGTGGCTCTGAATTTGTGGGCTATAGTTCAGTTGATTTTCAAAAAAATTGAATTTTCCACGGAACGTGTAGAAATACTCGACCGATCCAAATGGCCGTTGGTATGACAATTACAGGTCTCAACGCCTATTGACAGAGGTATCAATCATCGAAATCGGAGCACATTTGCAGGTTTTCGATTTTTGTGGCTCTGAATTTGCGGGCTATAGTTCAGTTGATTTTCAAAAAAAATGAATTTTCCACGGAACGTGTAGAAATACTCGACCGATCCAAATGGCCGTTGGTATGACAATTACAGGTCTCAACGCCTATTGACAGAGGTATCAATCATCGAAATCGGAGCACATTTGCAGATTTTCGATTTTTGTGGCTCTGAATTTGTGGGCTATAGTTCAGTTGATTTTCAAAAAAATTGAATTTTCCACGGAACGTGTAGAAATACTCGACCGATCCAAATGGCCGTTGGTATGACAATTACAGGTCTCAACGCCTATTGACAGAGGTATCAATCATCGAAATCGGAGCACATTTGCAGATTTTCGATTTTTGTGGCTCTGAATTTGTGGGCTATAGTTCAGTTGATTTTCGAAAACACTGAACTCTCCACAAAACGTGCAGAAATATTCGACTGATCCAAATGGCCGTTGGTATGACAATTACAGGTCTCAACGCCTATTGATAGAGGTATCAATCATCGAAATCGGAGCACATTTGCAGATTTTCGATTTTTGTGGCTCTGAATTTGTGGGCTATAGTTCAGTTGATTTTCAAAAAAATTGAATTTTCCACGGAACGTGTAGAAATACTCGACCGATCCAAATGGCCGTTGGTATGACAATTACAGGTCTCAACGCCTATTGACAGAGGTATCAATCATCGAAATCGAATCGCATTTGCAGATTTTCGATTTTTGTGGCTCTGAATTTGTGGGCTATAGTTCAGTTGATTTTCAAAAAAAATGAATTTTCCACGGAACATGTACAAATACTCGACCGATCCAAATGGCCGTTGGTATGACAATTACAGGTCTCAACGCCTATTGACAGAGGTATCAATCATCGAAATCGGAGCACATTTGCAGATTTTCGATTTTTGTGGCTCTGAATTTGTGGGCTATAGTTCAGTTGATTTTCAAAAAATTTGAACTTTCCACGGAACGTGTAGAAATACTCGACCGATCCAAATGGCCGTTGGTATGACAATTACAGGTCTCAACGCCTATTGACAGAGGTATCAATCATCGAGATCGGAGCACATTTGCAGGTTTTCGATTTTTGTGGCTCTGAATTTGTGGGCTATAGTTCAGTTGATTTTCAAAAAAATTGAATTTTCCACGGAACGTGTTGAAATATTCGACCGATCCAAATGGCCGTTGGTATGACAATTACAGGTCTCAACGCCTATTGACAGAGGTATCAATCATCGAAATCGAATCACATTTGCAGATTTTCGATTTTTGTGGCTCTGAATTTGTGGGCTATAGTTCAGTTGATTTTCAAAAAATTTGAACTTTCCACGGAACGTGTAGAAATACTCGACCGATCCAAATGGCCGTTGGTATGACAATTACAGGTCTCAACGCCTATTGACAGAGGTATCAATCATCGAAATCGGAGCACATTTGCAGATTTTCGATTTTTGTGGCTCTGAATTTGTGGGCTATAGTTCAGTTGATTTTCAAAAAAATTGAATTTTCCACGGAACGTGTAGAAATACTCGACCGATCCAAATGGCCGTTGGTATGACAATTACAGGTCTCAACGCCTATTTACAGAGGTATCAATCATCGAAATCGGAGCACATTTGCAGATTTTCGATTTTTGTGACTCTGAATTTGTGGGCTATAGTTCAGTTGATTTTCAAAAAAATTGAATTTTCCACGGAACGTGTAGAAATACTCGACCGATCCAAATGGCCGTTGGTATGACAATTACAGGTCTCAACGCCTATTGACAGAGGTATCAATCATCGAAATCGGAGCACATTTGCAGATTTTCGATTTTTGTGGCTCTGAATTTGTGGGCTATAGTTCAGTTGATTTTCAAAAAAATTGAATTTTCCACGGAACGTGTAGAAATACTCGACCGATCCAAATGGCCGTTGGTATGACAATTACAGGTCTCAACGCCTATTGACAGAGGTATCAATCATCGAAATCGGAGCACATTTGCAGATTTTCGATTTTTGTGGCTCTGAATTTGTGGGCTATAGTTCAGTTGATTTTCAAAAAAATTGAATTTTCCACGGAACGTGTAGAAATACTCGACCGATCCAACTGGCCGTTGGTATGACAATTACAGGTCTCAACGCCTATTGACAGAGGTATCAATCATCGAAATCGGAGCACATTTGCAGATTTTCGATTTTTGTGGCTCTGAATTTGTGGGCTATAGTTCAGTTGATTTCCAAAAAAATTGAATTTTCCACGGAACGTGTAGAAATACTCGACCGATCCAAATGGCCGTTGGTATGACAATTACAGGTCTCAACGCCTATTGACAGAGGTATCAATCATCGAAATCGGAGCACATTTGCAGATTTTCGATTTTTGTGGCTCTGAATTTGTGGGCTATAGTTCAGTTGATTTTCAAAAAAATTTGAATTTTCCACGGAACGTGTAGAAATACTCGACCGATCCAAATGGCCGTTGGTATGACAATTACAGGTCTCAACGCCTATTGACAGAGGTATCAATCATCGAAATCGGAGCACATTTGCAGATTTTCGATTTTTGTGGCTCTGAATTTGTGGGCTATAGTTCAGTTGATTTTCAAAAAAATTGAATTTTCCACGGAACGTGTAGAAATACTCGACCGATCCAAATGGCCGTTGGTATGCCAATTACAGGTCTCAACGCCTATTGACAGAGGTATCAATCATCGAAATCGGAGCACATTTGCAGATTTTCGATTTTTGTGGCTCTGAATTTGTGGGCTATAGTTCAGTTGATTTTCAAAAAAAATGAATTTTCCACGGAACATGTACAAATACTCGACCGATCCAAATGGCCGTTGGTATGACAATTACAGGTCTCAACGCCTATTGACAGAGGTATCAATCATCGAAATCGGAGCACATTTGCAGATTTTCGATTTTTGTGGCTCTGAATTTGTGGGCTATAGTTCAGTTGATTTTCAAAAAAATTGAATTTTCCACGGAACGTGTAGAAATACTCGACCGATCCAAATGGCCGTTGGTATGACAATTACAGGTCTCAACGCCTATTGACAGAGGTATCAATCATCGAAATCGAATCACATTTGCAGATTTTCGATTTTTGTGGCTCTGAATTTGTGGGCTATAGTTCAGTTGATTTTCAAAAAAAATGAATTTTCCACGGAACATGTACAAATACTCGACCGATCCAAATGGCCGTTGGTATGACAATTACAGGTCTCAACGCCTATTGACAGAGGTATCAATCATCGAAATCGGAGCACATTTGCAGATTTTCGATTTTTGTGGCTCTGAATTTGTGGGCTATAGTTCAGTTGATTTTCAAAAAAATTGAATTTTCCACGGAACGTGTAGAAATACTCGACCGATCCAAATGGCCGTTGGTATGACAATTACAGGTCTCAACGCCTATTGACAGAGGTATCAATCATCGAGATCGGAGCACATTTGCAGGTTTTCGATTTTTGTGGCTCTGAATTTGTGGGCTATAGTTCAGTTGATTTTCAAAAAAATTGAATTTTCCACGGAACGTGTTGAAATATTCGACCGATCCAAATGGCCGTTGGTATGACAATTACAGGTCTCAACGCCTATTGACAGAGGTATCAATCATCGAAATCGAATCACATTTGCAGATTTTCGATTTTTGTGGCTCTGAATTTGTGGGCTATAGTTCAGTTGATTTTCAAAAAAAATTGAATTTTCCACGGAACGTGTAGAAATACTCGACCGATCCAAATGGCCGTTGGTATGACAATTACAGGTCTCAACGCCTATTGACGGAGGTATCAATCATCGAAATCGGAGCACATTTGCAGATTTTCGATTTTTGTGGCTCTGAATTTGTGGGCTATAGTTCAGTTGATTTTCAAAAAAATTGAATTTTCCACGGAACGTGTAGAAATACTCGACCGATCCAAATGGCCGTTGTTATGACAATTACAGGTCTCAACGCCTATTGACGGAGGTATCAATCATCGAAATCGGAGCACATTTGCAGATTTTCGATTTTTGTGGCTCTGAATTTGTGGGCTATAGTTCAGTTGATTTTCAAAAAAATTGAATTTTCCACGGAACGTGTAGAAATACTCGACCGATCCAAATGGCCGTTGGTATGACAATTACAGGTCTCAACGCCTATTGACAGAGGTATCAATCATCGAAATCGGAGCACATTTGCAGATTTTCGATTTTTGTGGCTCTGAATTTGTGGGCTATAGTTCAGTTGATTTTCAAAAAAATTGAATTTTCCACGGAACGTGTAGAAATACTCGACCGATCCAAATGGCCGTTGGTATGACAATTACAGGTCTCAACGCCTATTGACAGAGGTATCAATCATCGAAATCGGAGCACATTTGCAGATTTTCGATTTTTGTGGCTCTGAATTTGTGGGCTATAGTTCAGTTGATTTTCAAAAAAATTGAATTTTCCACGGAACGTGTAGAAATACTCGACCGATCCAAATGGCCGTTGGTATGACAATTACAGGTCTCAACGCCTATTGACAGAGGTATCAATCATCGAAATCGGAGCACATTTGCAGATTTTCGATTTTTGTGGCTCTGAATTTGTGGGCTATAGTTCAGTTGATTTTCAAAAAAATTGAATTTTCCACGGAACGTGTAGAAATACTCGACCGATCCAAATGGCCGTTGGTATGACAATTACAGGTCTCAACGCCTATTGACAGAGGTATCAATCATCGAGATCGGAGCACATTTGCAGGTTTTCGATTTTTGTGGCTCTGAATTTGTGGGCTATAGTTCAGTTGATTTTCAAAAAAATTGAATTTTCCACGGAACGTGTTGAAATATTCGACCGATCCAAATGGCCGTTGGTATGACAATTACAGGTCTCAACGCCTATTGACAGAGGTATCAATCATCGAAATCGAATCACATTTGCAGATTTTCGATTTTTGTGGCTCTGAATTTGTGGGCTATAGTTCAGTTGATTTTCAAAAAAAATTGAATTTTCCACGGAACGTGTAGAAATACTCGACCGATCCAAATGGCCGTTGGTATGACAATTACAGGTCTCAACGCCTATTGACAGAGGTATCAATCATCGAAATCGGAGCACATTTGCAGATTTTCGATTTTTGTGGCTCTGAATTTGTGGGCTATAGTTCAGTTGATTTTCAAAAAAATTGAATTTTCCACGGAACGTGTAGAAATACTCGACCGATCCAAATGGCCGTTGTTATGACAATTACAGGTCTCAACGCCTATTGACGGAGGTATCAATCATCGAAATCGGAGCACATTTGCAGATTTTCGATTTTTGTGGCTCTGAATTTGTGGGCTATAGTTCAGTTGATTTTCAAAAAAATTGAATTTTCCACGGAACGTGTAGAAATACTCGACCGATCCAAATGGCCGTTGGTATGACAATTACAGGTCTCAACGCCTATTGACAGAGGTATCAATCATCGAAATCGGAGCACATTTGCAGATTTTCGATTTTTGTGGCTCTGAATTTGTGGGCTATAGTTCAGTTGATTTTCAAAAAAATTGAATTTTCCACGGAACGTGTAGAAATACTCGACCGATCCAAATGGCCGTTGGTATGACAATTACAGGTCTCAACGCCTATTGACAGAGGTATCAATCATCGAAATCGGAGCACATTTGCAGATTTTCGATTTTTGTGGCTCTGAATTTGTGGGCTATAGTTCAGTTGATTTTCAAAAAAATTGAATTTTCCACGGAACGTGTAGAAATACTCGACCGATCCAAATGGCCGTTGGTATGACAATTACAGGTCTCAACGCCTATTGACAGAGGTATCAATCATCGAAATCGGAGCACATTTGCAGATTTTCGATTTTTGTGGCTCTGAATTTGTGGGCTATAGTTCAGTTGATTTTCAAAAAAATTGAATTTTCCACGGAACGTGTAGAAATACTCGACCGATCCAAATGGCCGTTGGTATGACAATTACAGGTCTCAACGCCTATTGATAAAGGTATCAATGCTAGTTCGCATTTTCACAATCATCCGGTGTTCTCATTTTATTCATTTTATCATCTCCGATCGTCGAACTCATTAACGTTTTTTTCGTTTCTGGAATTAATTGCCTCTCTTTCTTAATGCTGTTTGAACTTCATGTCTTGTATGTTCTCTAGAATTTCATGGTGCCGCATGTACTGGTTTTAAATCAGAAGATGATTCTGCGCTGGGAAATTTTTTTTTGCTTCTACAAAGGCGCCTAATATTTTTGCCCAGGGCGTCTAAATATATAAGAACGGCCCTGCTTTCTAGTAATATATTCTGGTAAAGGGCGGAGACATATTCTGGAAAAAAAATTGAGAGAAGTTCTTTAAAATTATTTTGGAAAATGGGGAATTTACTGCTGTAAATATGGGGTCCGTATATACATGTATATTGATCTCTATTTGCGTACCTGAAATCCATGAGAAAATTCTAAAAGTTTGTCAATAGTTAAGTTAGGCCTACATCTTATCACCCAACAAAGGAATCCGATGAGCAATTCCTATAAATGCGTTTAGTATTTCTTTAAAGTTGTAAATATGGGGGGGGGGGGGGGAGGGGGTAAACTTTATTATTTGGTGTATGTGTTCGTTTTACTTTTTTGGTTTATTTTGTTGGTATACCTGAGTGAGTAGGTGCATTGTTTTAATTTTTATATGTTCGCGTTGAAATTCATTTTGTGGTGGCAAATGCATAAATTTAGGTGCCAGAAAAAATGCATGGACCGCCACAGGTTTTATCCGAAGTGGTGATTGATGTGGCCAAATTGTAGATTGAGGGCGAGCTGCAAATTTTCGCAGCCATGGTAATTGCTATACCAACCATTTTGGAGACTATATACGCTGGATTTTTTGAACTTTCCGTTATGCTATATATTCCAAACCCCATGAAATTCAGCACATATTGTATGATCGGACATACGAGAAAGCGGTGTAGAAATTCATTAGTTTGCTTCAAAAGCCCTGAGGTTTTGGATGTCCCCCACGGGAACCATGCACTGAGTTTAAGTTCGTAAATTGCAAGAGCTCCATACCAGAATTAGTAAAAGGTGTCCGGCTTATAAGAGAGAAGCAGAAATCATAAAAATAAGAACAGCAGACTTCGAAGCAAAAACGCATCAGGATCCTACGCCAGTATCGTAAAAGGAAATCATAACGCACAGAATCAGTCATAATTTAAACCAACAGCTGATAAGCTTAACGAACAGCAACAGCAACCAACATATATTCATCCGAATTAACCCAATTGCAACTATCATAGTAACACCAACAGCAGCAATTAACATTTTATCAATCAATACAACTATTTCAAGCAGAATTTCAAACAGCTACCTCAGCCCCACACACAAAACCGTACACAAATACTTCACTTAAGTGAACTACATCTTTCTCAGCAAAGACAACAAACAATAACCCACAAATCAGAGCAATTTTCTCAACCAAAACCTTTACAAGCAGAAAATTACCACCACAACAAAAGCCACAAAATCAATCATCAGAGCAATTGCAGCCGCAACAACAAAGACAGTTTATTTAACAAACACAACATTACAAATCATAACTGTTAAGCAAATCAAAAGGATTCAACTTTCAACCAATACAAAAACATATTTACAAAAACCACAAGTACACTCACCGGCAGAAGAAACGGGCGCCGGATTTATTAAACTTTCCGTACTGCTATAATTCCAAACCCAGATTTATATTACGTACATATAGCAATTAACACATTGACTCGTACTGTACACAATTGCGTACATGCACTTTAAACCTAGTTTTTTGAATTCAATGCACCAATAATGGATTTTTTAAGTGATATTATGTTGGCTCTTAGTCTTAAGCTACCAAAAAAAGATATTTAGTGCAAAAAATATTAAAAAATTTCAGAATTACTCAGATAGTTAAGCAAAATAACAGGCGTTTTAAAATAAATGACGAGTCAAAGGGTTAATTACAGGCATCAACAGCGGTTGCACAGCGATTTCTAAGAGCTGATGAAACTACAGTGGGCTGCCATATTATTAGGGACACATCAATTCTGTTGTGTTTCATGCAAAGCAAAATGATTATGTCCGATACTAATTTTTTTACAGATAGATTGTCGATGCCCTAATATGAACTTTTTGTTTTGTCATACCAGTGCTTTTAATAGAAAGGAGTGTAAGGTTATAGGTTTAAGGTAGTTGCCATTTCCCGAGTAAGTTGCAAAGTTCCAGTCTGCGAAGTCAATAGTTTGCCGAACATCCGCAGGAATATTGCCATTAGGTCCCGCCGACTTGAATGGCTTAAAAATTGTATTGCTGTTAATTGCCCACACTAACTTCCTCCTGCTACATAATTTTTTGACTTGCGATGCCTAAACGGAAAGTGGATTATCATTAGTAACTCCAAAGATTCGCACTAGTTGTGGTCCAAGAACCATTTGGAAGCTGGAGATGACTCGGGGTGATAGGAATTGGAGCCAGCACTTTACTTAGCTTCGCAGCCTCCGAGAACTCATGGATTTTTTCCAGGCACTTATTTTAACTTTTCTTATTTCATACTTATTTGTTCTGAGACCTTCCCTGTAGCACGCGCCCTCCTTCTTGTTCTCTCAACTTTTTGTAGAACCACTTGCATTTTTACGAGAGGTTTGCTATTTCGACCACCAAGGTGGCCCAACATAGCTACCTGAAAAGCTTCCGATAGCTTTTCGGCTAAGTTATCCAGCGCCTTTGTCGATACAGCAGGGGCTCTGGAACCGGTACTGATAATGGAGGAATGGCCATGAGGCACTTTCCAAATTACCAAACTATCCCTTAAGAAATCTGAGACAAGTGTGATTATAACTACCTCTTGCCGGTTCCTAGTTGTAAAAGTTATTTTACACCCAATGGTAGATATTTGTGGGTCAGTTCTAAGAATTTAATCAAGTAGTAACTCACCTCTCCCTTTTGTATCCGTACTTCCCCATATTATATGATGTGAGTTCACATTACTGCCCAGGATAACTCCAACTTTCTGCTTGGAGCATTCATTAAAGCTGCTCTAGAATTGCAGGCAATAGAAGATAGGCTGATATAAGTCAGAGATTTAAACTATCAATCTCAATGTCAGCCGTCACTACATCTGAGTTGCTGTAATTAAATAGCATAACAAAGTTTTAATAAGTTTTAGCGAGAATGCACCAACGAATCTTAACTTCCATCTTTGCATGCATTATAGTTTGAGGCTAATAAAATAGCTCGATTTAAGCACAAAATACTTATCACAACATAATTGTTTCATTTATTATTTTTAGAATGCTCGTCAAAATACGAATTTAACTAACCACATAACATTCAGTGACCTAAATAGCAACTAAGTATTATCACAGAGAAATAATACCAGAGGCATATCTTCTATCCAAACCTTATACACATTACCAAGCTGTTATACAATTTCGAACAGTACTGCGTGAAAGGGAGATATATTTGATCTCTTTTTCACCATTCGTAGTTTTATTGATCATATGACCATAGACAATCATAATAGATCTCTCATTTGACTAAAAACAGAAAATAAAAACAAAAATTTTCCATTCAAATATTATCGGTGTATTGCATATACGTATTATATTTGCAACGCATTCTAAAATCATTGCCTTATAAAATACACAACACAACGATGCATTGGAATTATCAGAAGTTTTTGTTTTTTTCCTTTAGTTACTATGAAATGAGAAATCTAGTATCAATGTCTATGATATGACTATTGTTTTTATAATTCCTATTTCAAAATATTACCACCCATCTCTCTCTTTATTATGTCGCAACCATATTGTAACATGAAACAGAATTGTATATTTACCTTAATAAAAAAATCGGAAGTGGAAATAAAAATATCGCTCGTACACACAAACATACAATTTTATATTTGGCTTTACACGTGCGCTTAAACATTTTGCCCTTGAAATCCTAATAAACAAAAGCAAGATAGAACTAATTTTTATTTTGATTTTATGTTTTGTATGGATTTAACCAGAAAAGTATTTGTTTTGTTTCATAAGGTCAATAGGTCATTAACATTTTGTGTTTTGATGATTATCCTTCTTACTTTGGTTGACTCGTTCTATCTGGAGCTCAGATTTGCGCTTGCGCATTTAATAAACATTTGTTTTTTTACTAGTAGAAGTTAGAAGATTCAGATAAAACAGTTTAAACCTATTGAGTATGCAAGTTTCATTTTTAGAGAGAAAATCTTCCTTGCCTGTTAATTAGATACGTAGTTAGATAAGTTAGGTATCGATGAACTTTACAAGAATTGCTTTACAGAACACCTGTGCATAAATGCATAACTCTTTTTCTAGTTCTACTTTTCTTTATAATTAAATGAATCTGGGGTTAAAGTAGTTGGGTATTATAAGAAATGATGCATGGACCAGTTATCTTTAAGTAAAAAACACAATAATAAAACGATTTAATATTTAATTAGTTAAAATTTTTAATTTTTTAGATTTTTTATTTTTTGTTTGGTCTTTATTTGAAATTGACCATCTACAATTTTTCCGCAGCAAAACCAATAAAAAAAATTGTATTAATTTTTTATAATGATCAAAACATGCATCATTTTCATCCGGTAAAAAAGTTGGAAACTCCGATTTTATTGTTTCAATGCTGATTTTAGCCATTTCTTCGCATATATTATTGGAGTGGCTTTTTTGGCTAAAATAATTTTCAAATATTTGAACCAAAACGCTTGCAGCTTGAAACCATTCATCCGATGGTGCTTTTAACGACCCGAAATTGGAAATGTCTTTTTTGAAATTTTTTTCTTGTAAAAATACGTCATTTCCATTGATGTATGTGTCAGGCTTTAACAACTTCCAAGTGCATATTTCACAATCAACTTTTTTAAATACACAGTATCCAGCATAATAGGATATTGCGTTGGATGTTAAGACGCTAAATTCTGACCGGTTGAATAACGTTTCTATTTCAGATGGACCAGGTTCTTCCGTTTCTGTATATTTAAGACTGATGTTATAGTCATCCTTAAATGTTTTCCAATCTAGTTTTAAATTTACAGCATCGTCAGGTAAACAATTGGCATGGACGGAATGAAATAAAACTTTCATGACGATGATATTGGCAAAATGTATTCCAATGTCATAGCTCGATGGCATGTAGTTATAGCCTCCTTTGCCTCTTAATGCAGAGAAAAAAATTTCTAGGGCGTCTTGGCTCGTTTTTCCAGTTAGCAGAAATTCTATTCTAGTTGGTTCTTCGCTTAAGTGGTTCATCACAGAGCTGTGAAACCGAACCGGAACCGAAAACCGGAACCCATGGAACCGTCACTAAATAAAGAACCCCGGGAACCGACCGGAACCTATAATCATTACTTAATAAAACAGTAAAAGAACCCAGGAACCGGTTCTTTAATTACGGTTCTGGGGTTCTAATTTTAATGTATTTATATTATAAATAAAACATTTTGTATTACATATTTAATAATTTTTTTCCACGATTAATTAAAAAAATTAACGCAGTACTATATTATTCTTCTGCGCGTAAATATATTTTGGTAGTGTTATGTAGCCCATATATTCTATATTATCGTAATGCAACAAACTTCGCTCCCAAACTCGTATATTCAGTACAACAACAACATCACAACACTACTTTAAAAAGTTGACAGAAGCATAAAGAAGAAAAAATGAATAAACTAAACACAAACGTCGTTCATGAAAAGTTTATATTCGATGAAAAAAATACTTCAAGTAAATGTCGAATTTGTAGTAAAATTATTAAAGGAAAACATGCGACAAACTTATTAAAACATTTAAAATCTCTACATTTTGCGGAATATACAGAAGTGTCATCAGCTAATTGATTGATTGATTGATTGATTTAGTGTGTACGACCAAGCCTAAGGCAAGTTTCCCGGATACGCCGGGTCCACCGTACACCCTCTTACGAATAACAAAATCGAGGGAAAGGAAAGGTATGTTAGTAACAGAGACTCAACCCGGTTCCAGACACCATGGCGGTTGATAGTTAGTAAATAAGACAACACAAGACAACACAATTTCTAAACTACATGATTGTTAACTGCTTGTTGTTCCTGGAGCGTTGAGTCCGGCTATACCTTTGTTACTGAAAATTAGGATTAAATTTAATCCCTTTAAGAATGATTAATTCTGGAGCAATCTTAAATTCTGAAACAAATTAAATTATTCATCAGTATACTTAAAATAAACCCCTCTAAACACCTAAGATTTTATTAATTTTAGTATACTTAAAATTACATCCGCATCAATCCTAGCCTAGGCCACTTAAATAATTCAATAAATAATTTAAAAAATCCTCTAGTTGGCACCCCTACAAATTTTAACAATTAATTAATTTCATCAGCTTACAAAATTAACACAATTTTTAATTTCAGCTTCTTCACTCCTTGTTGATCCTGGAAGGTTGATTTAAGCTGGAATTTAATTCTGAAACACGGGATTAATTCAATCCCTAATAATTACTAATTCTGAAACTATAATCTATACTTGAAATTAGCTTCTTGACTATACTTGAAATTAGGATTAATTTTAATCCCTCTAATAATGATTAATTCTGGAAACTGAGTTATATTCTGAAAATTAACTTATTAATCAGTGAACTAAAAAAGGAACTCCTTTAGATACTATTCGCATATTAACAAAAATAACTGATAAACAAAATCAATAGGGTGCCAGTCCTTCCCGGAATCCCAATTTCACCAATCCGATCCAAAAAAACTACAGTTTAACTCAAAACTACTATTATAAATGAACCATTTTCGTGAACCTGCCACTTAAAGTATAGAAGTTTCATCTGTGATGACTTTTCTGGAATGAATTGCAATTAATATCACCAGTACCCAAAATTAAAGTTATAAGAACTAATTAGTTTCTAAAGTATGAATTCAGTTTAGGAATTCCGTGCAGTTCAGTAAAATTAACTACCCCGTATTAAAAATAATCATGCTTAAATAAACAAAAAAAAAAAAACAAAAAAAAAAAAAAAAAAAAAAAAAAAAAATTTTATATGAACAGTGAAATCTCGAAACAGCGCAGCCAAAGGAACCGGTGAAATGTATTTAATTATTTAATAATTTAATTTAGTTGTGTATTTACATATGCAAAGTTTTATTATTTTATTTCCTTATTAACCATATATTTTCACATAAACACTTATCACTTTGGCGAATAAAATTCCTTGCGAAATTACAATTTCCTTAAATCAGTATTCACTATAACGAGACCTCACTGTATTACATACGATAGTTTGTGGTTCAACTCAAATTTACTCGATAATACAAAGTAAACAAATCCCATTAGAATCGAACACAAGAAACTTTTAATTCTAATTAAATTTCCAATTCAACTCAAAATTACTCGATTATACGTAGTATAAGAATCTTATTTGAATTGAATACATGAAAATTTTGCGTTGTGTAGTTCATTGTATATAAAGAGCACTATAAACACAAAGAATACAACAACGCCAAGTAAAAATAATAAAATCGTATTACAGTACAAAACTAAAACCACCAACGCACATAGAGAAAACAAACGTTTTCATATAATCCTTCACGTGCGCAGCAGGGAAAGTATCGATGTGTACATAGTGTGTTTTGGTACATGCAATGCCATCTTGAATACACAGGCCTATGACTACAAACAGTGACGACACACTTAGTCTCCGCCGCCACGCGGCAGTGTAGCAAAGCAAAGATACTTTTTTTTGCCTTGTTTCATCTTTCATGTTAAAATATTTTTTTTTTTCATTTAGTGCATCATATTACGTCAAAGGGAGTTGTCACGCGTTTGTTTTACGCTTAATTAATTTTTACATAAATTAATTTTTAATTGATTTAATTTATTTACAGTAATATTTCCAATATTTTATTATTAAAACACATAATGCACTAGATGTATCTAAAAAATTTAAATTTACATGAATAAATCAAATTCACATGGTATTCTTCTTTGATCAGAAAGTGCGTGTCTTCCTTCTTTGAAGCATTATGCTGCACTAAAAAAACTAAATGAATAATAAAATGTTTTCGGACAAAACAAAATCGAAAAAAACATCTTTTCTTCACCACACCGCCGCGCAGCGGAGAGACTCAATGTGTTTCAATTTGTAAAAATTGCTTGTAGTCATAGGCCTGTATATCTAGTAGGCATTGGTACATGCCTTCTCTATATTATATACATATATAATAGGCTTCACTATATTATATATTACTGTATATATTTCCGAAAATAACCTCGTACACTACACATACACGACTGTGAATACAATTCAGAAGCAAATATCAACAATCGAACACTATAGAACCAATGTTGTCTTGATAGAAATTATATAATTGAAATTTTATTCTTTTTATGTGTATAAATAAAGAATATATGTGTTTGTGTCGTTTCCACATAAAACAAAAATACAACACATACATAATCTCGTAAGAGGAAAGAGAGAAACCGAAAACTTGTATATTCATGCACAGAAACAGAAATTTAATGCGTAAATTTATTTATTCGATTTTAATTAAATTTAAATACGAGATAATGTATTTGACCATTCGAATTTTATGCACCAACTACACAAATTTAAGACATGCATTATTAAGCGAGAAAGCCAAAATTTGACTTGTTTCGCTATAAATATGAAAATAAAAATAAAAATATAAAACAATGCCTGTTGAATGCATCCCGATGGATTGCATTCTATCCATATTTAAATTTTCACTATTCTTATGCACACACTTTTACTTAAATAACTTAAATTAAAATAAATTATATATAAATTATATATTTAAACACTTTACACTACATTAGAAAATAAAATAAACTAAAAATTAATTAAATTAAAATTTTCTCGAAGAAGACGACAAAAACACCATACAGAAGTGTCATCAGCTAATGCAAAAAAAATTAAATTAACGCCGGTAGTAGAGGAGTCTTTAAATAAATATTTGAACATTGAAAAGCAAACCATACAAATTAAAATGATACCAACCACGTTTAATTCTGCTCTGGTGGAGCTAGTAACGAAAAATGGTAGGCCATTATGTTTCGTTGAGGACTCCGGATTTCGAAGGATTATAAACCCTATTTTAGATGGATTTTCAACTTTAATTACTGTAAACAGGTTTAATATTCGAGATCTAATTAAAAATGAAGCACAAACTTTACGAAAAGAAATTTCAGCCAAACTTTACAAGAAACTTATATCAATTAAAATTGATAGTGCCTCGAAATTGGACCGCTCAGTCTTAGGAATCAATGTGCAAATCTTAGAAGACTCTGTAATCAAAATAATTACACTGTCAATGATTGAAATTAAAACAATAATAAACAAGATCTACAAGTGAAAATTTGCTCGATTTATTAAAAGTGGTATTGACGAGATATGAAATTAATCTTGAGCAAATATATACTATGACAACAGACAACGGAAGTAATATGTTAAAGTGCACAAAGTTGATTTCAGATGAGCAACAAGTTTTTGAAAGTTCTAAGGATAATTTAAATAATTCAATTGATTCTGAATCGGATATCGAATTTGAATTCGACGACGAACAAAATTTTCAAAATTTCGAGATTGACAAAATTTCTACGTTTGTTTCGCTTACTTGCACGTCAATACGGTGCGTAGCACATACATTTCAGTTAGCCATTAAGAAATTGACGGATGAGAAAAGTGTCGACCACTTAATTCAAAAAGCCAGAGCGGTTTCTAAAAAACTTCGAACGCCAACTTTTATTGCGTTGATAAAAAGACAAAAATTACACAAACCGTTGCTAGATTGTCCCACCAGATGGAGTTCAACATTTCTAATGCTGGAAAGACTTAAGGAATTAAAAGAGTTTTGTGATGTAATGAACGAGAGAGAGCTTCTGCTTTCAGAAATGGAGTGGAACAAAATTAATAATATTTTAAATGTTTTACTACCAGCTCACACCGCTTGTAAAACTTTTCAAATGGAACAATTGACATTAAGTGATGTTTATTGCACATGATTTAAATGTAAACTTAATCTAACTAAAATAAACAACTTTTATTCGAAAATTTTATTGAACGCTATGTTAGAAAAAGAGGAATATTTAATGACTGATCCAATGCTAGGAAGTCTTTATTTGGATCCTAGATTTCAGATTATGTTAACAGATCATCAAAAACAACAAGCCAAACAGCATTTATTGGCTGTGTTTATTTTAATTAAACAAATTGAAGATGTCGGAACCAAAACTAACGAAAATTCTACTTCAGAATCAGATTCTGCTACTGTCGATGTCGAAGCAATGAATTTACCTGAACTTAATGAACAACCTGAACCTGAAGAGGATATTGAAATGGCATTGGCTGAAAGAGAAAAAAGTGTATGCTATGAACAAAATAAACAAATTTTATCAATACGATCACAGGCCTTAGATAAACATCAATTGGTTAAAAATGTCATTCAAGAATTCGACAATATGAAACGTCTTCCTGTAAAAACGAATATTTTGAAATATTGGTCTAGTCAAAAATATCTTGCTCCTGATTTATACAAAATTGCTCAAGTAATTTTTGCAGTTCCAGGAACACAAGTTTCTGTTGAGAGAGCTTTTTCTTCATTTAATTTTATATTTTCTGAAAAAAGAAATTCTCTAGATGAAAATCTTCTAGATGATATCTTAGTTTTAAGATTAAATAAATAATATTTAATTTAAAAAGTTAAATAACATATATTAATTAAAATATTCTGTACTTGACGACTGAATTGAATGATCTCGTGATATTTTTTATTTATTTTTATATTTTGTTTTATTAAATTACAACATGTTTGAATTTGAAATAAATATACATAGCGCATTGTATGAAAAAATGTATACATATTATTTGTTTGTAATATAAATTTTAAGAACCCTTTACGAACCGGAACCGGAACCGAAATATGGGTTCTATTATAAGAACAGAACCGAAACAGTACCGAAATAAAATAATAATTCAATAACCAAACCGGAACCGGAACCCGTCAATATTTTAAGGGGTTTCACAGCTCTGGTTCATCAATCCTAATTGAGCGCGTATGGTTAGGTCAAGCCCTTTAACAAATTTGAAATAGTTTTCATTTTTAGATAAAATTTTTAAATTACTTAAAAATTCCAAGCTTTGTTCTAAATAAACGTATATTTCGTTATTTACTCTAAGTGGCTGTTCTTTAGGATTCTTTGATGAAAAATTACGGCAATTGAGGCAATCAAAAATATTGTTGAATCTCTCAATAATATTCGCTGTCGGAATTACATGTTCCAAATAGTTTCCAAAAATTGATGGAGTAGTTTTAAAAGCCGTACGTATAGCACAAGAAACAGTGCTACTTAATATCTGAACTGCCAATTTAACACCCATTTTTTGGAAATTATTTGGGTCTATATGGTTTTTGGTTAACTTTGGTACCAATTTAACTTTTTGAGTTTTATCATGCTCATAAATGGCTTTAACTACATTAAAGTCAGTTGCACCGTAGTCCGAATGTTGAAACTGATGTTTAATAAATGCATTCCGAACAGATTTTATGAGATGCGGTGGATCATACTGCACGAAAAAATTTTTTTCATTAACTGTAATAAAAGGCTTTTCGGGGCCAATGCCAAAATGTTTATAAACGGCGACGTTCGTTGCGGCTTGATCACATGTTAACATCACGACTTCTAAATTTAACACTTCTTGGCACAATTTTATATTATTTATGATTAAGTCTGCTAAATCGTTCACGTTGATGGAATTGCTTATTAGCACGTAATTTAAAACATGTTTCCAACTCCCTACTAAACCACGTAGCATAAAAAATAAAGCTGAAGTAGCGATTTTATTTGATCGCTGGTATCCATTATCACAATACCCATCGATTTTGTCAGTTAGCAGATTAACTGTTAAGTCTTTCTTAATTGTAATTTCATCGAAGCTTAAAACACATATGCGGGATGAAAGTGGCATATTTTGAAATAAATGCTTCATTTGATTAATTAAAATATGATTTGTTCCTGGTGATATAAACTTGATAGGAGACCATTTATAAATTGAAGAAACAGAAGACAGCTTTAATTCAAATGTTCTTTTTAGATATTTATAGGTTGTCGCTGATTTGTAGTACAAACATTGCGCAAACGTTTTGTCACTTTCCGTGTAGTAATAGTCCTCTTTCAGAAGAAGTTTGCATACATTACGAGTGGGTTCATTTGTTGAAGTTATTTGATCGATCATCTCGTCAACACTACTATTTTTAATTTTGTAGTATTTGTTTTTTAAATTATTAAATTTTTTTTTTAATTTTTGGTATTTTGACGAAAATTGCTTTATTTTTTTGTTTGCCTCTAATAATTTTTTTTTTATATATAAAATAGTCTTTTCGATTTTTTTTACACATATCACAATGATTTTTATTATCACTCTTAATTTCAAAGTGAAAACAATTTACACTGTTGATCAAGTTTAAAAACTCCACATCCTGTTCCATCGGGTCAGTTTGTATATTTTTTGATGAAATTTCAGTTTTGTGAGCAAAAAAATTATCAGAAATTGTATAAGTCGTATCCATTCTTTCTGGAGCATCGAATGTTTCAGTGTTTCCGTTATCTTCTTCAACAGTTTCACAGATTTTTTTCAGATTTAACACTGGTACTGCATTTCGCGTTAAATATTGTACTCCAATATTTTCTTTTAGGAAATGGCTTTCACACACATAATTAAATTTATTCTTTAAATTTTCACTTGTTGAACCAATTGAATTAATCCAAGCGGCTGTTCTAGATGGATCACTTGGGAATTTAAAAAATTTAATTTCAGAACGAGTGGATTTCTGTTTGCAACATGGCACTACACATGTAAATATTTTTTTTTTAGATAACATTTTAGTAAACTACCTAGTTATTTTGTTTAAAAAGGCTTTTAATAATTAAATCTTTAACGTGGTTAAACAATGCCTGAAAAATTACCTTTTTGTTAGTTGATTGTCTATTTTAACTTAATTTTCAATTAGGACTGTAATATTATCATCGATTGCAGAGTAATTTTATATCCCTCAAAAAACTAAAATTCTCCACCGAAAATAATTCGAGAAAATCGTATTCGTATTCTAATTGACTGGAAGCTGTCATGTGGTATTTGTTCTGTTTATTAGCCAATAATATCACTTCATTATAATTCGGGTATATAAATCGCTTGGTGATTTGTAACGGTAAATATTTTATTTTAAATAAAACAAATACAGATATAAAAAAAGCTAAATTGTGTAGGCATATGCATATAGAAAAGACATGCAAACGAGAAACTAATAAAGGATAAGTGAAATAGTGTACAAATTTAGTCTTAGAAAAGGAGAAAACATGATAACTTGTGAAATCATACATAATCGACAAATGTTTCAGAGGTTTTCTTTTGAGAATTAGTAAATTATATGGGACATCTTTGAATATTTTATTTTAGTATTTCTCAAATAAATCCGTGAATTTCATAATAGATAGCTATTTATGAAACCAGTTAGAAAATGTCTCATTTTGTGTAACAAGTGGGATATTTGCTAAATGAGCGCAGCGAGTTGCGGAAATCACACAAGTTACACAAAATTTGAACTTCTTGTTATGATGCCTACTTGGCATGGGCTAGTTTTGAAATGAATGTTTCGTCAATAGTTATGAAATGTGCTTCATGTCCTAACTAGTTGCGAAAAATAGGTCGTTTCGCAACCTACTACACTCCCAAGCAACTAAATCGACTCAAACCTTCAGCGCTCACAGAAAGGCGATTTTTTTTTTAAACGGCTGAACCGATTTTCACATATCATTATTTTTTTGAAAGCCTAAGATTTTTACTTTAAAATGGCACTATTTTCATGAGAATTAGTTTAGTACTTTTTTTAATAATGAATTTTGAATGAAAACGCAACCAAAATTGATGATCATGAAAAAAAATTGGGTCGATCCGACTGGTTTTGCCAAAGACTTGGCGGATGGCACCCCATCCCAGATCCAACGCAATCTTGCGGTCACTGATATTAGATGGTACCTGATTTCTGGCTCGGACCCTCCGTTTTAGTTCGTCCCATTAATGCTCAATTGGATTCATGTCTGGACTGAGGGTTGGCAACCTCATCGTCTCGAGTCCAACCTTATCCATGAACTGCCTAGTGGTTCGAGCTATGTGACACCAGGCACTGTCGTGCATCAATATGAAATCTTCCCCTATATATTCTGCGTAGTGCACTACATGATCCAAGACAATGTCCTCGATATATCGTTCAGCGCTCAGACCTCCTCTACGGCCTTCACAAGGTATGAAAAGCAGGTTAAAGGTCTTGCTGAAATCTGTATAGATAATGTCAACTTGGGCACCTTTTTCTAAACAAGATATCGTATCATTAACAAATACCGCCAGATTGGTTGTCGTTGATCTACCAGAAAAAAAACCGTGTTGTTGGGGAACAATAAAGTTTTTGATATTAAAATAAGCACAATCTTTAACCAGTTTTTCAAAAAGTTTAGGGATAACAGATAAAATAGCTATTCCTCTATAATTCTACATAAAAGGGTTTCCAACACTGGGGAAAAATACCTTGCCTAAGGCTATAATTAAATAAATGAGCTAAATGGCCACTTAAGTCTTCGGAACAATTATATAAAAGTAATGAAGAAATACCGTGAATATGATTTTTGAAAATGCCATGGTCAGAGACAATGTCAAAATATTACGCTACGTTTTTCAAATCCGTTTATTCAGGATTAGGAAAACGTTGCAAATAATTCGCAAACAGAATTTAGATCATGAGTTTCCTTATCCTTATAACTCATGGGTATTGGATAACCAACAGATTTCCTGTTAGAGTTAATATAATTCCAAAAGCACGATGGATTTGACTTGATACCATATTCAATTACTAACAAGTAATAACCATACATAAATTGATTCAAAGCCTTAAACTCATACCGAAGGCACAGAGGAATAATATGTACGAGGAGGTATTACTCCTCTGTACCGAAGGTGAGAATACAATGCATAATCTGCAGATGCGTTCGTAGTTTTATACCGTTTGTGTGCCTTGGTTTTACGGTTATATAAATTAACAAGTTTTTGTTGAACCACTTTTCACGATACGAATTATGTTTGTTGACAGTTTTTTTAATAAATAGATCCATCCCCACATACAAAATTTCGTAAAACCGGTTAGTCATAATTTCGATATCCATCTCATTATAAAAGAAATCCCCGGAAATATTTTCAAGATATCCATTTAGAGAGATATAATCACCATTACTAAAATCAAAGATTAAAACTGATTAAGAATATTTCACAGCTAGTGATGAAATGTTCATTTCAACTCTAGATTGTGCCTACTTCATTTACAACAAAATTATAATTAATATGAAATTTTATCAATTTAAATACTTTTTTTATCAAAATTAGAGAAATCTTGTATGAAACACTTTAGGAAATTCAATTTAGTGTAAATTGTGTGATCGCTTCGCTCGTACCGCAAATATCCTATCCAGGATAAACAGCTAACTTGGGGGACTTTCCTTGTAAATTTTTCAACGTCCATATTAAAGAGAAAAAATTTAGAATTTATAGACTAATAGAATAATCGCGAAGCCATTTAGGTGAAAATTCACAGTGTTAGTCGTCTGATCAAACACCTGTTTTTTGTGAATTGTACTTTTTATAAATTTCGTCTATACTGCCTTGCTAATAAAAAAGGTCATAGGCGCCAAAAGTCGAAAAATGCGATAAGGGCATATTTGAATTTTTCAAACAAATACCTATATTTCTGCTATTTTAACAAGTCAAATATCGTTCATCAAAAGCCATAAAATCACGTTATTTATTAGTCAAGTTTCATATAACGACATGGCAAACAAAAATAGAAAAATTGAAATTATTCAAAAATACAAAAAGCCAGATGTGACTTTTTTCTTAGTAAGGCAGTATAGGCTGCGGTCAAATTTTTGGGTAAATAATGTACTATGGTAAATTTAAATATTTAGTGTTCGTTTTTTGTTAAATTACGATTTTTTTTCTATTTTATACTCGTCCAATTCTTATAACAATAAAGAATAAAGTATCTAAACGTGAAACATTTACCTTTTTTATTCCGTTTACCCTCCTCCATATAAAAGGTAATTGCATTTATAGTATTTAATGGATTTACTCCAGAATTCAACCGCAGCCGTAATATTTAACGGTAAACAATTGGATATCTGAAACTGAAATTAGTAATGTGCACGTAAATAGGGGACAGGTAGTTCTTATTAAATTTAAACTTCTTAAGACAAAATAAAAGTTTTTCGTTCTTTTTGTTTTTAATTTATTTCACAATAACAATAAGGAATTTAAAATTATTAAAATAAAATATTAATTTATTTAATAAAAAATATTCTTTAGATTCGAATCAGGAAGAAGCACATATCGAATGTAAAGGGAAATATCATCAAAACACGAAAGGTTAATGACCTTTTGTAGAAATCAACAAATTTTTCTATCGCTAAAATAATTGTGCAAATTGAACTTTCTGTAAAATGCATTTTGTAAAGTTCACTGTCTGGCTGAATTATTCTTCAACAAGAAAGAAACGTATTAAAATTTGTCAAAATATGTATTCAAAAATCGAAAAGCGATATAAAATCAAAAAAAAAATTGTTTGACATGGCATGTGAATTTCAAGGACAAAACGGCTGTGAGCAAACGTACACAGCCACACAAAACCAAATTTCATATTTACCTTTGATCTCCTACACATGTAATAATAATCATTTACACATTCATAGATCAAATTAAATGAAACAAAATTGGAAATATGTTTAGAGAAGTGACAAGAATAATAATATAAAAACCGAGTTATACACATGTGCTAAACGAAAAATATTATTTTGTAAAATGTACATATGTAGGTACATATGTATATGGGTGGGTGTGTAGTAAGAACATAAATATAACAGTCTCGTGAATACGATGTTGAAGCGAGATCAAATATATCTCCCTTTCGTGGAAGACTGTTCGAAAAATTATAACAAATTTTATTTTCAGGTATCAAATTTGTGTAGAAGATATCCCTCTGGTATTATTTCTCTGTGGTATTATGACGCATCCTGTCAACTTTCTTTATTCTATTTTCTAAACAAACAGATTGGTAGCATCTTAAGTTTATATAACGAATGGTAATTTATGTATGAAGAGATCATTTATGTAATGTACATACTGTAATCTATTATCTATGAAACATATATTAGATGAACATAAGGGAATACACATACACTACATACATAATGTACTATAATTTCAATATTCTATAAATTTACCTAAAAACTTAATTAATTACAAAATATTGATTTTCATTCTATTGGAGAACACATTTTATGCAAATATGTTATATGCTTATCTGCTTATTCTCCATATTTTTATAACGAATAATAACAGAACGCAGAACCAAAAGCTCATTTCCATAAAATCAATCAATCATTGAAAAACAGAAAGTTTTTCCTTTATATTCTACACCGTTCTTGCTACCATTTTATCCATTCAACTTTTCTTTTAAGCTTTTAGTTTGTAGTCTTTAGACTTTTGTCCATATACGATTATATCATAGCCATCTTCATATATCACAGCCGTATGGTAGAAATAAGAGCTCTCCACAAGCAAACCATTAAATACGTGTATGAAAAATATACTGTCATACCAAAAGGTTATATGGACTAATTGATAGATTCCACGATTGGTTTTCATTGCGTGAAAATCTAAATTAAAAAAATGTGTTTTGAGTGACTTACTCTTATACATATATACAGATGGCTCTGACTATATTCAAATAATACTCCATCATTCTTTTTCTCGTCCTTGTCCAGTACTTTTGGATGTATGTACATACATAATTTTGTTATTGTTGTACGCTATTATATTTCCGGATAAGATTAATGGCATTTTTTATTTGTATTTACTCAAGATCATTTGTTAATTTGCTTATCTTTATGTGTAATAGATTTATTGTTAGTGTTATATGTCAGGTTGTCAGACTGCTTTAAGTTTTGAGTTTATAATATACCTACAGTGGAATGGATGACAAAAATTTACATTTTAAGTGAAACTAAATGACTTGAAAATTTTAAAATAAATAATAATTTAAACTAACGATGGATTTATGAATTAGTTCCTTGAAATAATAATAATTTGGAATATGCTTGCATTATAAGTATTATAGGGTAGATGTTAGATGATATGTCACGGATATTGGGCGATGATGAACGTTCACATTGATTGGACTTATGCCAATGCGAAATTGCGAACTTCAATATTTAATGAAAGACGAGTAAAGGCAGTGATGCATGTACGATTTGTACCTTTAAGGTAATTAAAATAGTTTCATCAAGTAGGCGATATTAAATGTCTTTAAGGCAAATTAACAGGCCAGTTCTGACGTATTGGTATTCTGGCGGTGATAGTCCTAAACTTCGGTACTAGAAACCCTACAAAGCATGCGTAGACCTGTGAAACTAATTTTTTTTTTGTATTTTTTCAAAGTTCAAACATTTATTCAGTTTTGTGTTTGCTTTGTAAATCGCTTTTCTGAATTAATAAATAATAAATTCTTAAATGATTAAATGAATATTCCACGTCACAGCTCGCACTACGCACTGGCAATTGGAAATATTTTTAAGTTTTTTGTAGGAAAATCCCCAAGTTTTTTGCCGGGAACAATACTCCATAAAACCCTAAATATTTGGATGAAAAATGGGAGGAATTAACCGGCAAGCACAAAGCTTTATTAGTAAGCTCTATAACCACATAGAGCTAAACTAGGTTGTTATATAGAACACGTTGTGTTTTAGAGTATAATGTTTCTATTAGCCACATTTTGTTTTGTATTAAAGCTATATTAAAACTATTCTAGAATTTATAGCTCTAATAGTTTTTTGCTCAAATATAGCTTAGTTTTATACTACTTAAGCGCTCTTATGGGGTCTGTATATGGCAAAAATTTTAAAGGTTTTAAAAATAAGGTTAAAAGAAGTTGCTGTAAACAATATTGAACAGCTGCAACACTGGGGGCCTATTATGAATTTGATGCGAAGCGGATCGCATTTCGCATTTTCATGCGATTACGCATTTTTGTATTATAAAACAATCTTTTTGCATTAAACCGCTCAGTGTCGAATGATGCGCCAAATTACGGAAAAAGACGGCGGATTTTTCAAAAATAAAATTGAATTGAAAATAAGCTTTTTCGTTGAATCGCAAAAAATGCGAAATGCGATCCGCTTCGCATCAAGTTCATAATAGGCCCCCTGAGTAAACGCGCCCGCGGACGGTCAGGACTAGGACTTAGTCGATATATCGGCCGATCAACTATAGATGTTCGTCGAGTCTATGGCTCAGGAGCTACTGGATACTCATATATCCTTGGCGCATGCTTTAGGTTCATCGGCGGATGGTGTAGTTACGGACGAAGATCCGTCAGCGCGAAAAATAGGGAAGTCTAGCGAGTCCGATATTGCCAGTTTCTAGTTTAATGTGACAAACATTCAACGCGAAGCCATAAAGTATTCATACTCCCTAGATGCGCGTCTGCACGATCAATTCGCACCATTAATTATTAGAGACAAAGGTTAATCGCCCTATAAAACCTTCAAACAAGAGGTCATCAGAGATCTGGGCATATTCGAAAAGACGAAAATTCACAATTTTCACAACGACGAAAATTCACAATTCACAAAGGCTTATATTAGGGACAGGAAGCCATCCCAACCATTAGAAAAAAATACATTTAGACTCATAGGTAGCAAATTCAACAACAAATTAGTATATGTCAGTCGTGGATGTCACGACTACTTCAGCAGGTACAAATGGTATTATCACCATTTGGAAAAGATCTGTCGTTGACCGCATGTCTGCCGAGCGTACCGATAATCGAATGGGAACTATGCCCCATTTTCAATTACATTCAGTTGCATCTATGGTTCCAAAACCGCTGCAAGTCTAGATACATCACTAGCTGATCAGCGAGTAGAAATCAATCAATAATAGATGGTTCCGCAAAGTTTTATCTTTGATCGATCACATATTCAAAGCTCTTAGTACGTTCAAGTTGCGATCGCATGATAGCCAGAAGGAACCGTGCTGGCTCACGTGAATCCAATTTCGTAGATATCGTGTGTTTCTATCACAGACGATTTAAAGACGGAGCTCGCAAGTGTATTCAGGTTCACAAGCAACATGCATGTTTCACTAGTGATACGACCAACCAGTTGGATCCCAAAAAATAATCGATTATCAGCGTTTGGCGACGTGTTCTGATGTGTCGTATCATTCCTCCTAATTTTCTAAATAAAACGACATACTATCAACATAATTTCATTTGTACGCACACGCGCAGCCAATGGAACGCATATTATAGCTTTTGCCACTATGATTCTTTCGGCTTTTTTATAGACAAATATATTATTTTTGATGCATTCCAATATTTACGGTTTGGTAACCAGTGAAATAAAGAAGCATTTACTCCATAATACATCTACTCCACTCAAAAGTAGAAATATCGTTTACTCCCCCTACCCTTCCTTAAAGAAAAAACAAGAAAAATTTCCTTCGTTCTTTCGGTAGTTTGGTTTCGTACTGATAATCTCAAAAACAAAAAGTTCGATCTACTCATCAGGTAGCTACGACCAAACTACAAAAAACACAACTCGAACTGTATACGTTATATACCAGGACGAGCGTACTGGTTTGGCGAATTATTATATTCACCAAGAAAAAACAGAAGGAAAATTTCTTTGTGTGTATTTAAAAGCCTACACTGATTTTTTAGAAATTTTGAAAATTTGTCTGTTTTTAACACTATGATTCTTTCGGCTTTTTTATAGACAAATATATTATTTTTGATGCATTCCAATATTTACGGTTTGGTAACCAGTGAAATAAAGAAGCATTTACTCCATAATACATCTACTCCACTCAAAAGTAGAAATATCGTTTACTCCCCCTACCCTTCCTTAAAGAAAAAACAAGAAAAATTTCCTTCGTTCTTTCGGTAGTTTGGTTTCGTACTGATAATCTCAAAAACAAAAAGTTCGATCTACTCATCAGGTAGCTACGACCAAACTACAAAAAACACAACTCGAACTGTATACGTTATATACCAGGACGAGCGTACTGGTTTGGCGAATTATTATATTCACCAAGAAAAAACAGAAGGAAAATTTCTTTGTGTGTATTTAAAAGCCTACACTGATTTTTTAGAAATTTTGAAAATTTGTCTGTTTTTAACACTATGATTCTTTCGGCTTTTTTATAGACAAATATATTATTTTTGATGCATTCCAATATTTACGGTTTGGTAACCAGTGAAATAAAGAAGCATTTACTCCATAATACATCTACTCCACTCAAAAGTAGAAATATCGTTTACTCCCCCTACCCTTCCTTAAAGAAAAAACAAGAAAAATTTCCTTCGTTCTTTCGGTAGTTTGGTTTCGTACTGATAATCTCAAAAACAAAAAGTTCGATCTACTCATCAGGTAGCTACGACCAAACTACAAAAAACACAACTCGAACTGTATACGTTATATACCAGGACGAGCGTACTGGTTTGGCGAATTATTATATTCACCAAGAAAAAACAGAAGGAAAATTTCTTTGTGTGTATTTAAAAGCCTACACTGATTTTTTAGAAATTTTGAAAATTTGTCTGTTTTTAACACTATGATTCTTTCGGCTTTTTTATAGACAAATATATTATTTTTGATGCATTCCAATATTTACGGTTTGGTAAACCAGTGAAATAAAGAAGCATTTACTCCATAATACATCTACTCCACTCAAAAGTAGAAATATCGTTTACTCCCCCTACCCTTCCTTAAAGAAAAAACAAGAAAAATTTCCTTCGTTCTTTCGGTAGTTTGGTTTCGTACTGATAATCTCAAAAACAAAAAGTTCGATCTACTCATCTACTCTACAAAGAAATTTTCCTTCTGTTTTTTCTTGGTGAATATAATAATTCGCCAAACCAGTACGCTCGTCCTGGTATATAACGTATACAGTTCGAGTTGTGTTTTTTGTAGTTTGGTCGTAGCTACCTGATGAGTAGATCGAACTTTTTGTTTTTGAGATTATCAGTACGAAACCAAACTACCGAAAGAACGAAGGAAATTTTTCTTGTTTTTTCTTTAAGGAAGGGTAGGGGGAGTAAACGATATTTCTACTTTTGAGTGGAGTAGATGTATTATGGAGTAAATGCTTCTTTATTTCACTGGTTTACCAAACCGTAAATATTGGAATGCATCAAAAATAATATATTTGTCTATAAAAAAGCCGAAAGAATCATAGTGTTAAAAACAGACAAATTTTCAAAATTTCTAAAAAATTTCTATAGCTTTTGCCACACGAGTGCTTAAATTAAATATAGATTTAATGCGGATTTCGTGTATGGAAATTCATCGTCGCGGAGGTTTCGGTCCCTATCTTGGAAGTAAATTTTCTGAAGAACATTGGCATGGTGGTAGATCTCAAGGCAAGTCGAATTATTGATCCTGCCCGATAACTTAAAAATCGCTAAAGTGTATTTTGAGCAAATGATAGAGTAAGGTTTTTGTCATCCCAGCAGTAATCCTTGGTCTAGTTCATTGCACTTGGCTAAACAACTCGATTTGGTTCACGCTTACCATCAAATTCCAGAGTGCAGAGTACATTCAGGTTGAGAAATGCAGCGCACTCATTTCAGCGTCTCATGCACCCTTTGTTATTCGAGTTAAGCATTTGTTTCGTGTATTTAAACCACAACCTTATTGCATCAAAATCAAGAAAGGAATACTTAATTCACCTTAAATTGGTTCTTTAAATCATTCCCAAGGTGGCCTAGTCATTAACATGGGTGTTCTGCCGTCCCACGAGCGAGTAAAAGTTATTACTCAGTTCAAACGACTAATTACTGTCCAGCAAATGAAAAGATTTTTGGGGATGATCAGTTTATGTAGAAGATCCATTTCAGCTGCTGCTCGCGATCAAACATTATTAAATAATTTTCGAAAGCTTTCGAAAATTGTAATTTGAAATTTTGGGAGGCAACAGTTTTAGCTCATCCAATGGTATCCGCACGTATGTCAATCATGGCAGATACATCAGACAAGGCAGTAGCCGCGGTACTTCAGCAGTAGGTCGACCTGTTGTGGCAGCCATGAGCTTTTTGTTTCAATTAGTCTTACCCCACCATTTACTAAAAGGTCGTGAATTTACATTATTCCCCGACCACCGGCCAGTGATCTACGCATTTAAGCAGAGTCCCGACAGCGCGGCGTTCCAAATTTCATAATCGCGGATCAAGGCTCCAAGTTTTAATCACTCTTAAATCCGCTATTTCTTTAGGACTTCGAACAACATACAGGGGAAGAATTAGAAGCATCATCTTCAAAATTATTCTATGGTGAGAAGACTCGAATAGAATACTACATTCTACCAACAGAATTTTCGTCAGTAAGGATTTAAAAAACTGTTTGCACGTGTTCATAAGCACCAACTGCTAAAGTAGGTCATTAGTACAACCATCAAACACCGTTACACACAAAATGAAAGAACGTTTCACGAAATTTGTCGATTTTGAAGTTGGCAATAATCACTACACTCTTGTAGATAGATAGGTTGAAACCTTGAGATCCGAATTTGCATCGAGGTCCACATTTACTGGTCGCGTTGTCAGACTTCCGAGGCGACTCTTCGAGACTCACTGGAGAGGGAGTGTGACTACGATATGTATTCCTAAGCGAAATAAAGTAAAGCATTTTATTGGCATGTAGTGTTTATGCACAGATGTGTGTAAATAGATTCTTGTATGTACCTGACGACATTTTTGTAAATTATTGTTAAAATAAATAAAAGTTTATGTAAAACCAGCGAAAGGATTTTTTATTTGTTACGTGTGACGTTCTACGCGGAAATTCTCTGCGCTCAATTCAGCCAATAAGGGGCTAAGTGAACAAAATAAATTTATGGTTGCAAATTTTGGTTGCGACAGATTAAGCATCATTGGGACTCCAGCTCAATTACATTTGTAACTATACAAATGCTAAATCCCAAAAAACATTACATAATTTCTCCGTAAGTTATTGCCGTCTTGAACAGCCGTCCTGAGTTAAATCGATCGTGTCTATAATGTAGTAGCACAAATCATCAGGCATTTGACAATTGTATAGCGTTTTCGATAGGAGGAAATACCGTTTCCGTAATAAATTGGCAGCCGACTTTGGTTGACGATCACGCGTGAATACGCCCTTCTTGTTTCCAGCGACGCGCGTATATGATTGCGCCGTTTTAAAATCGGCAAAATTCCACACAAATTCACCAATGAAATAACCTTTGGCACGTAACTGATCAAATGCTTTGAAATGATTCGAAAATACCGCTTGCTGGAATTCTTCCGACCAAACAAACGGGGGACTAAAATGTACACCGGATAGTGTATCTGCACCGTATTCACTTAATAACACTGGCTTGTTGTATTTTATTCGCCAAGATTCTGCCTCGTTTATCACTTGCTTTATAATCATGTCCAATTTACCGGAATTCGAATACCAAGCATTATATCGATTAAAACTAATTATATCCAGGAATTGACCGACATTATCCTCTAACACACTAGTCGCAATTGCGGCGGTGATTGGACGAGTCGGATCCATCATTTTGGTGAAATTTGCAACCGTACCAAAATATGATTCGGCCGTCAAAAGGTCAGCAGAAGGCTCATTAGCAATTGACCACATCACAACACTGGGATGATTTTTATCCCGTGCAATCAGTTTTTTTAAATTTTCCCGATGATTAGCTAAAAGTTTCGCCGAGAAAATGTTTGTATTTACACTGGCACATTCATCGATAATCATAATACCATTTTCATCGGCCATCTCCATCGTTTCTGTTGAGTAAGGATAGTGGGAGGTCCGAAACGTGTTAGCACCAATCCATTTAAGTAAATTAAAGTCTTTCACCAATAGGGCTAGATCTTGTCCTTTGCCACGAATATCGGAATCCTCGTGCTTTCCAAATCCATGAAAATAAATTGGTTTGTTATTAATCAAAATTTGATTTGAATCCCAATATAGTGTTCGCACACCAATCTTTAGGTGATAAGAATCAATAATCTTTTCGTTATTGATCAAAGTCACAACCATTTTGTATAAATATCCATAGTCTGGATTCATTAGATAAGGCCACCAAAGTTTAACAGACGGTATTGTAACTGATCCACTAAATGCACCCGCTCCAGTAGTTGTGTTCGCCACTAAATTATCATATTTATCGTATAGTGAAACTAACAAACGCCTTGTTTTGTTATCTGCACACTGAACAATCGCTTCGAAATTAACAATTCCATCATCTCCTCTAACTTCTGTCACGACTTTAATGTCTTCGAGATATTCTTGTGGTGTCGCATACAAGAATACAGACCTTTGGATTCCAGCATAATTAAGAAAATCAAACGAATATGTTTGTTGGATTCGTATTCCAGTATTGGTCGTTTCATTTTCCACGTCACCTTGTGGGATTGTGGTTTGGAGCAACACATTGTCACAAAGTACTGTAACCCGATTTTCTACGCCAAATTTTACTAAATTTGTGATGTCCGATTCAAAAGGCAGATGACCAAATTCGTGTTTTGTTGTCAGTACACCATTGATCCACTGTAAAAAGTAAAACAAATATTTTAATCTCATATTTAAATGAAATACTGTTTTGATTTTATTCGAATACTTACAATAGACGAAAAGTAATGCACACTTTCAAATCGAATAAATATTTTTCGTCCCGTTTGCCACGCGTTTGGTACAAAAAAACGCCGATCATACCACACCGTACCAACATGATCCCGCAAATTGGCATCTTGTGTAATATCATTGTAACTTGAAGGCACTGGCATTTGTATTGTTGGTTTATTTTTCGATAAATCATACAAAAACCATTTTTCGTCTATTCCTTGCATCGGTTTATCGCGCGCCGATTGATAAAAATTCCATACACCATCCAATTTTTTAACTTCACGCGTTTCAGATTCGCGCGGATACAAACCAATTGCATCGGATTCAGACACTTTTGAACTAATTATGATTACACCAAATACAACGCTTAAATAACCAATTATAAGGAAGCTAAGTCCTGTTCCGATAAAAAAAATTGAAAAAAAAAAATGTTTTTTCAATCGGCTGCTTGTTTTCATTTTGATATTACAAAAAAAAAAAAAAACAGGTATGCACAACTGGACGACAAACAAAGAACCTTAATAGCAAAATATTACTTCGATTTACACAAAGGTTGTTTTAATAATACGATTCTCGGGAACACACATTCAACAAAGTTCCTGCTTTGGTTAGCTGCTAAAGGTTAAATGCTAAAATTTTGTTAGATTATTTAAATTCAACGTTCTGAACATACTGTTGTTGTTAGTCTGCAGCATCTAAAAACATAAGAAGAGACAAAAGCACAAAGAATCATTGAGACATAATTAAATAAGTTGTTTGCTTTTAACTTGTTGTGGTCAGCTGTAGTGTCAGCCATATGACATACTTGTCCTGTTCCACTTTTAGCTTCCAGTTTCTTCTTCTTTAAAATATTAAACACGTTATTCTTTTTGAGATTTATTTAGATTAAACTGAAAAAAGAATTGTTTAATAGATAAAATTTCAAATATTTATGTTAACCCTAGAAACGATTCAAATTAACTCTTTTTGTATTTAATTGAAGTCAAATTCAAAATTATATCTTTAAACGAATTGGTTTTATCCTTAATTAATATTAAAATGTCAATATTTATAAGAAATTAAATTAATTCTATTAAATGTCGAATTTATAACCGCTGAAGTATCAAATAAATCTTTTTAAGAATAAAACCAAAACGTTCAAGGAGTAACAATAAAGTGAATTCTTTTACGGAATAAAACTAACTCCAAAAAGGAATCAAATAACTAAACCGTTAGCTTTTCTATTTTTTGTACTTTAGCGTATTAATGCGAGTCTATTGTTCTAAAATATTCGATGAGTGAAGCTACGGAAATCGGAAATTTGTATTTTAGTATTTTAATCCAACTGACTGTAGGGTGTTTGCCCTTCTGGCAAACTAATTGGTATAAAATTATTGGTTGGTGGGTGAAATGTACCTAAGTTCATTATGTACGGAGAAACTTTGTGACGAAGAAGAGAACGTGTGTGTGAATTAAATAAAAAATTAAGATAAGGAGAATCTTTAAAATTAAGAGTTTTAATTATCCATCGAAGAATTATAAGATTAAAGTTCAGAAGTGGGATAAATTCCGAATAAGGGAAATTCAATATTATAACAAATAATAATATCAAGTGAGATTTAGTGAAGGGTAAACGTATTAATCGCACAAAAAATGGCACCCAAGAAAAATAAAACCATAGAGTCAGATGATGAAGAGAAGGGTGGAAAAAAGGCGATTTATCATCAAATATTAATGCATCCTGAAAATATCAAGAGTATTATCCCTGAATTCGATAATACTGGAGTAAAAATAGAAGGATGGGTTAAGAAAATAGAGAAATATCGTAGCCTGTACAGATGGTCCGAGGAAGCGACATTATTGTATGCGATAACAAGGTTAGGAGGCGCACCAAAAATGTTTTATGAGGCAATCGATAGTGAGATTAAGTCTTTCGAAAGTTTTAAAATCGCATTGGTTAAGCAATACGGTCACGTGGATGACGAAGCAGATGTTTTCTATAAGCTAACCAAAAATATTTACAGTAAGGATCAATCATACGAGATGTATGTTATGAAGATGTACGCTATAGGAGCATCAGGTGGTTTAAGTGAGCCAGCGGTGGTAAAATATATATTGAGGGGATTATCAAGGGACGAGATATACAATTGGATCAATAAGCCAATATGTAATACAATTCACGAGCTGACGGAACGGATTAAGTGGGCAGAATCTAATATGGAAATGAGATTACCGATTAAAGAAATGAAAGAGTATTCGGGCAATAATAATAATAATAAAAAGAAACCGGAAATCAATAGAAGCAACAACGGGCATAACAGAGAATCAAAATGTTATAATTGTAGAGGATATGGACATAAGGCAGAGCAGTGTACGAAAGCAGTAAAGTGTTACAACTGTTTGCAAAGTGGACATCGTGCACCTGAGTGTAAACAAGCAGTGACAGCTGAAAAGTGTGGAAGATGTAATAAATTGGGGCACAACGAAAGCAGATGCAGGGTTAACATTGGGACGTCTCAGAAGAACGTATATTCCATAAGTGCTACGACAGAACCCCAACAGGAGCAAGGACAAGTAAAGGTCAACACAGAGGGAATGCTGACATCGCAGGTGATAGTAAATAATTATATTTTTAATGTTAATGTACTGTTAGATTTAGGCAGTAGCGTTAGTATAATTAAAGAAAATTTGATAAATGATTTAGACGTAAGAGTAAATATAGATGAGTTCACATCAATGGAAGTTTGTGGAGTGAACGATTCTAAAGTAAGGGTTATAGGAATTTTAAAAGGTATGATAAGAATAGAAAAGAATTTATATCCAGTAAAGTTTTTGGTGGTACCAGTTGAAACGATGAAAGTAGATGCTATCTTAGGAAGAGATTTTATAAATAGTAATAATTTTGGTATGGTAAAGATAGTATCCAATGAAAGTAATGAGAACATTCAGGGTAACCTGGCTGAAAATAATGAATTTGACGTACATTTAATGCAATCAGTAATAGACTTAGATGATGCATTTTATGAGGAAGTAGAATCAATACAGTTAGATGTCGGGGATAGTTTGGAAACTAAAGGTTTAGAAAGAGAAGTAGGGAAATTATATATAGAACACTATAAGAATGGTGTAAGTGATGAGTCAAAAAGGGTCGAGCAAGAGGTCGAAATAAAGTTGAAAGAGAATAGAAAGTTCAGTGTCACTCCAAAGAGACTTAGTGCATTTGAGAAAGTAGAGTTAGATAAACTTATCGAAGATTTATTACAAAAGAAAATCATAAGAGAAAGTCAATCTTCGTATTCAAGTCGGGTAGTGTTATTGAAAAAGAAAAATGGAACATATAGATTATGTGTAAATTATCGACCTTTGAACAAATTAGTAGAACGAGACAGGTATCCGTTACCAGTAATAGAAAGTCAATTAGAAAAACTTCAAGGGAAACAGTATTTTACTAGTTTAGATTTAGCCAATGGATTCTACCACATTGATTTAGAGGAGAATTCCAAGAAATATACAGCTTTCGTAACGGAGGATGGATTGTATGAGTTCAATAAATTGCCATTCGGATATGTAAATTCGCCATCAGTTTTTGTAAGATACATTAACAAGATTTTAAATGATTTTATCAAAGCAAGGGAGATAATAGTATTTATAGATGATATATTAATAGCGACACAGACCAAAACACAACATTTAGAGATATTAAAGAGAGTTTTAGTAAGATTGGCTGAGTGCAGAGTAAAGTTACAGTTAGTAAAGTGTAAATTCCTAAAGACGTCAATTGAATATTTAGGGTATAACATCACTCAGAATAGAATATCCTTGACTGATAAACATATATTTGCTATTAAAGAGTACCCTTTGCCCATAGATAGAAAATCATTACATCGATTTATTGGTTTAGTAAGCTATTTCCGTAAGTTTATTAAAAATTTTAGTTTTATAATAACTCCGTTGTTAGATCAGTTAAAAAGTAAGGAACAATTTAATTTTGGAGTGGAAGAAGCCAAATCATTTCAAATAGTGAAAGAAAAACTAATCTCTAACCCTGTGATAAGAATTTACTCGCCAGAAGCAGAAACAGAATTGCATACAGATGCATCCGCGATAGGGTTCGGCGGAATTTTAATGCAGAGACAGGTAGATGATGGGAAGTTTCATCCAGTTATGTATTTTAGTAAAAAGACAACATCAGCGGAAGCCAAATTACATAGTTTCGAACTCGAAACATTGGCCATAGTTTATAGTTTGAAAAGATTTAGAACGTATTTGTTTGGATTGAAATTTGAAATTGTCTCAGATTGTAACGCACTTAAATTTACCATAGATAAAGTAGATCTAAACCCAAAAATAGCAAGATGGTTTCTGTACTTAGAACAATTCGATTATACAATAGCTTATCGACGGTCAGAGAATATGAGGCATGTAGACGCTTTAAGTCGAGCTACAATTTATTCGATAGAGACAGGGAGTAACTCAATATTCGAGGAGAGCTTGAAGGTAGAACAAAGTTTAGACGAAGACATTAAGAAATTAAAAGAAATGATGTTAGAACAAGGAGAGCATAAAGATTATGAAATTAGAGAAGGGTTAGTTTACAAAAAAATGAGAGACAAATTATTATTAGTAATACCAGGAAAGATGCAAGAGTCAGTCATCTTCAAATATCACAATGAAATAGGGCATTTTGGAGTAGACAAAGTTTGCGAAGTTATAAAAAGAGTATTTTATTTTCCTAAAATGAGAGAAAAGGTATTAAAACACATTAAGAATTGTGTGGTATGCATTTCGTATAATCCGAAAGTAAGATTAGATAGGACGAAATTACATAACATAGAGAAGGGTAATACACCATTTGAGATGGTGCATATAGATTATTTAGGGCCATTGCAGATTACTAGAGGTAAAAATGTGTTCGTATTTGCAATAATAGACGGTTTTACGAAATACTTAAGATTATTCCCAACAAAGACGACGAACGTAAAGGAGGTATTGAAACATGTAAAAAGTTATATTCTTACGTATTCTACCCCGAAGGTATTAGTATCGGACCGAGGATCCGCTTTTACTTCTAATAAGTTTCAAAACTTTGTAAAAGAGTATGGAATAAAGCATGTTTTGAACGCAACAGCGTGTCCACAAGCAAATGCTCAAATAGAGCGGTATAATCGTACACTTGTACCATTACTAAGTAAATTAATAGAGGAAAATGGAAAGGATTGGGATAATTGTTTAGTGGATGCAGAGTTTATGTTGAATAATACCTGGAATAGATCAATTCAGGAAATACCCTCAAAACTTTTATTTGGAATAATACAGAAAAGAAAGTTAGACGAAGGAATTATAGGATTCCTAGAGGAATTAAATGATAAGGAAGACCGGAATTTAAATGAGCTGAGAGAAAAAGCAAGTCAAAATATAGTAAAGTTACAGCGATATAATAAGGAAAAACATGATGAGAAGTGTAGTAAAGAACCAAGCTATAACGAAGGAGATTTAGTAGTTGTCAAAAATAACAAAGAGATAGGGGAAAGAAATAAGCTAAAAAGAAAATTTAAAGGGCCTTATATAATCAGAAAAGTATTAGACAAAGATAGATACGTTGTAGGAGAAATATGTAATAAAGGGATAAAAGAAAAAAACAATCGAATCTTAGACCCTAGATACATCAGGTTATGGAGAGTTCAGGAGACAGACGTCGAAGATGGACGAATTCAGGTAGACAGAATTAAAAACAATTTATCAGAAGAGGAATACGAGGAAGTGGAATTTTTAGATAGTTCTGACAGTGATGTAGAAGAAGAGTTTGAACAAGTAGAGTATCTAGATAACGATTAAAAGGAAATATTTATATAAGATAAATTCCTAATTTTAGATTAAGTTTTTTTTTTTTTTTTTTTTTTTTTTTTTTATTTAACAAATATTACAACTGAATACAATTTCATCTAGTAATTTATCTATATTAAATGATGTTAACTGTTTGAGGAGAATAACCCATCGGTTAGCTCCAGGTTGGATACTTCATTAATTTATCTGTCCTAGTTCTAAGGGCTTCGTTCTTCGAAGCCGTCTTACTGGATTTTGGTTGTTCAGCATACGACGCAAATCCGCATTTTCATGTTGACTGAGGCGCTGTACGTGTTTCCTAGCATATTTCTTAATTTCTTCACTGACGTACTCCATCTTTAGATCCTTATGAAGGTTATCATTCCTTATATACCATGGTGCGTTGACCATACTACGCAAGACTTTATTTTGAAAAGTTTGAATTACTTTTACGTTAGTTTTCTTGGTACAGCCCCATAGCTGTATACCATACGTCCATACAGGTTTCAATATCTGCCGATATAATAGCAGTTTATTATGTAATGTTAGCTCAGAGTTCCTTCCTATGAGCCAATACATTTTTCTATATTTGATATTTAACTCTTCTTTTTTCTTTTTAACATGCTCTTTCCACTTGAGTTTAGCATCAAGGGTCATTCCTAAATATTTTGCCGTGTTTGCATGTGGAATAAGTTGTGAATTCAGTCGAACAGGTAACCAATTAACATTTTTGTTGGTAAAGTTTATATGTACAGATTTAGTTTCGTTGAGTTGAAGGCGCCATTTCTTCGTCCATTACTCAATGAATTAGCAGCGTTTTGTAGTTTGCTGGTTGACTCCTCTATGTTGTTTCCAGTTGCCAAGATTGCAGTATCATCCGCAAATGTTGCAATATTTGTTCCTTTTGTGCTTGGCACGTCTCGCGTATAAAGTATATAGAGTATCGGCCCCAGAACACTCCCTTGTGGAACTCCCGCCGATATTTTCTTTAATTCGGAGTATTCCTCTTCATGTTTCACACGAAAGCGTCGATCAGCTAGATATGACTTTAAAATCAGGTAAAACTGCTTCGGCAGATCTCTGTGTAGTTTATATTCCAGGCCTCGGTGCCATACTTTGTCAAAGGCTTGAGATACGTCCAAGAATACACTTGAGTATATTTTTTTATTTTCCAGAGCATCTTCAATTAGATCTGTGATTCTATGCACTTGATCTATGGTAGAGTGTCTCTCTATAAATCCAAATTGGTGAGGAGGAATGAGTTTTCTGTCTTCTATTACTGATTTTAATCTCTTGAGTAGTAACTTTTCAAATAATTTTGAAATTATAGGAAGTAGGGAAATCGGCCTGTACGATGTTTTCTTGTTTGGCGGCTTGTTAGGTTTTATAATCATTATCACCTCTGCCACTTTCCACTGGTATGGAACGTATTTTAATCTGAAGGCTGCATTGATTACTTGCAGTAATTTTCGTACTCCTTTTTCTGGGAGAGTTTTAACTATAAGTCCAGTGATTAAATCATAACCAGGGGATTTTTTTGAACTTAAGTTGTTTTTAATTTCATCTTTTAGCTCTTGTAGTGTTACAGGTTTTATGTTTAGGTTATCCACTTTATTTACTGAAATTATATTTTCTTCAGCTGTTTGCCTTGGGAGGGGTTGAAATGTGTTTTCAAGATAGTCTGCAAACAATGCAGCTTTTTCTTTGGCACTTCTAGCCCAAGTTCCATCGTCATTCTTGATAGGAGCTATTTGTACTTTAGGCCTTTTAAGACCTTTAGTTGCTTTCCAAAGGGAGTAATTAGTGTCTTTGTTGCCAGAAAGGCCAGCCAGGTATTCATTAAAAGATTTGTTCTTGACTTCTTTGATAAGCATTTTTAATTTGTTGCTTAAATAATTAAGTCGTGATTTGCTTTGTGGTGCTCGATTCCTCTGCCAGATTTTTCGAGCTTTCCGCTTTTCTCTAACCAGATCTCTCACTTCTACTGGGTAGTTGATGTAACTTTCCGTTTGATTACAAGTAGGAGGAGTACTCTGCCATGCTGCTTGCAGAATACTGTTGTTCAGCAGCTCCAATTGAACCTCAAGTTCTGCCGGAGTTTTAATTGGTACTTGTAGTTCCGTATTGTCTTCGACTATTTTCCGGAAGAGGTCCCAGTTTGTTTTATTATTTGTTAACCTAGGTAAATTTTCTTTTTTGATAATGGTATCACTGAGTGTCATAATGATAGGTGTGGGTTCAGATGAAATTCCTTCACTGTTTTCGAGTAATACGTAGTTTACAGATATCCTTTTTGTTACAAAGAAATCTATCAAATCTGGTATCTTATTTGTATCCGCTGGCCAATATGTTGGTTTACCTCCAGACAGGAACTCGCAGTTTAGTGCCCGACCAGCTGCAAATAGCTCCTTACCCTTATGGGTTGTTAGCCTTGATCCCCAATATGTATTTTTAGCATTAAAATCGCCTCCGATTATGAAGTTAAAACCGAGCGATTTGAGTAACGTAACATAATTTTCTTTAGTCAGATTATAACGTGGAGGGCAATATATTGAAGATATGTTGATTACCTTTTGACTATTTATTCGAACATTAATGGTGGCTACTTGCATAATTTCTTCTTCAATTTTTACTCCTTCGTAATGTTTGATGTTTTCCTTCACAAATATGGTTGAACCTCCTCTCGCTTTTCCTGACGGGTGGATGGCGTGATAGCACTGGTATCCTCGAATTCTAACGAATGAATCTTTTGTCAAATGAGATTCTGAAATTAGGCATATATCTATCTTTTCTATATTTAGAAAAATTTCTAACTCAGGAATTTGTTGCAACAGCCCATTTGCATTCCAATTGGCGATTCTGAATGTGTTATTCATCTTCATAGATTAGTACATCATAGAAGTGATTTCATTCACTGTTTCTTGCTTATTTAACCGCTTATTTAAAGCGTCCAGGCTTCTTTCTTGTTTTAGTAGCCTTAAGTTTAATGCTTCTATATTCTTTAAAAAATTTTCAAGAATTAGGCTTTGACCGTCTTCGTTGTTACTTACTACTTCCCGCTGTTGTACAATCTGGGAGTATGTTTTTCGGCCTGGTATTGCACTTGTTAGTGGTAGTTCTACCACTGGATTGTTAGATATTGTCTTATTATTGAACATCCCACGGTTTAGCGGGCCTTGTTGTTTTTTATTTCTCAGATTTTGAAGTTCCCTGGCTACTTCACATCCTCTATAATTAGCGGGATGCTCTCCATTACAGTTTACACATTTTGGAGGCGTAGCTTTTGTGAACCTACAATCTTGGGCGAGATGTTTTCCCGAACATTTCACGCATCTAGGCTCTCGTTTGCAATATTTCTGCGTGTGATTATATCCTTGGCATTTCTTACACTGAGGTATCAAGTCTGTGGATTTTCTTAACGCTTCTATTCGAACTCTCATGTTAAGGACTGCCCTAATATTGAAAAATTTTTCCACTTTTTCCGTGCTATTAAAAGTAAGCATAAACAATGGGAGCCCCCTTTTATTCATTTTAATCCCTTGATCAGTTACAGTTTTTTCTTTCTTTAGGATATTTACCGCATCCTCTATTTTGAAGCCTTGGTGTTTAAGGTCTTCCATTATATCCTGCTTTGCACAGGTTGGATGAAGACCTCTGGCCATCACTTTAATCGGACGATCATTTTTGTCCTCATATGTGTACCATTCCTTGCCGTCATCTGTCAGCTTTGAAGCCAAGGCTCTATAACTTTCAATATCTGTTGTATTGATTTTCCAAATATTGTTGTTCAGTGCTACAACTCTGTAATCTTTTGTAGTCACCGATTTCATTAACGATTGGATAGTACTATATTCAGTTACGCCAATAATGTTGATTGGTGGTGGAGCCTTTTCCTTAATTTTGGCAGTTTGGTTTTCCTGAGCTGGTACATTTTGCTGATTTTGATTTAATACAGCAGTTATTGAAGTGTGGCTTGAAGCTACAATCTCTGGAGAAGATTCTGCCTTCCGTTTTTTCGCAGGTCTTTTCTTCCTGTTCTTTTTTAAGATCCAGTCAGTTTCTTCTCTTAATTCTTCTTCGTCAGTGTGGTACTCTGTAGCACACTGTTCTTCTGGCTTCTTGGGTTGCAAAGCATTTCTCTCATGGAAAACTGAAGCATCCTGTTCCTCAGGTTCCTTTGATTGTAAAGAATTTTTCAGTTTCTCATTTTCTAACTTAAGAGATTTTACTTCGTTCATTAAATCCGACGTAATTTTTTCAATGTTACATAGTTGTCTGCGTAGTTCTGCATTTTCTATCTCAACTGTTCTAGCTAATGATGTTGGTGATCTTTGCACTATGGAACTTCTTCCAAATGGGTCAGAGTTCATCAGCTCTGAAGTATTGCGGTCATTGGATATCGACGACTGGGAGCCCGCTTGCTCACCCCTCAAAGTCGCCGGCACTGGGTATCCGATTCCCTGCGCCGTAAGGTTATCTCGTTTCGAGTCCCCCATATTGGTTATTATTTTCAGGGAACCACCCTTAGCTAGTTTTGGTCCTCGAATGGTATTTTATTTCCCATTTACCCGCCCGACAAGTCAGTAAGAGTTTTCCCCTATCCGCCACCTGGGAACGCGCCCGATGGGAGTCTAGCAACTCCGCACGAGTTTAGTTATTAAGTGATTAGTTATTAAGTATGAATTCAAAATGTAAACAAACAATAATTTTATGTCAAGAGCCTATCGGGGCGATAGACGTCAGGTTGGCCGAGCTTTAGTATTTTAATCCAACTGACTGTAGGGTGTTTGCCCTTCTGGCAAACTAATTGGTATAAAATTATTGGTTGGTGGGTGAAATGTACCTAAGTTCATTATGTACGGAGAAACTTTGTGACGAAGAAGAGAACGTGTGTGTGAATTAAATAAAAAATTTAGATAAGGAGAATCTTTAAAATTAAGAGTTTTAATTATCCATCGAAGAATTATAAGATTAAAGTATCTAAAAAGATTTCAATTGAATTCAAGTAATAGTTTATTAATGATTAATAATAAAATAATTGTGACATTTAAGTTTTGAAACTGTACAAATTTTGTTGGTGATTTAAATAAAACAGTGAATATTTGATACCAAAATGAACGAAAATTCATATTTCAACGTGTTTTTTAAACAAGACGGTGCAGTGAAAAGAGTGATGTTACAAATTCGTGAACACGGAGTTTCTTCAATTTCAAGACGCTTTGTTATCAGGTAAGAGAAATTAATTTTAAAAATTTTTTGCATGTGCAATAAGGCTACAATAAAAACAGTTAGTATTACGAAATCCAACCACATGAAATCAAGAACAAAGGGAATAGAACATTTTCATGGTTAATATGTAAAAAGATAAACACGCATTAAATAAAAAAACCTCAAATAAGATATTGAACAATTTTGTATATTGATTTTAATATAATAATAATTCAGAGTTGTACAGTGTTAAATAGTTAGTATTACGAAATTTGATTACATGAGGTCAAGAACAATGTGAAGCCGACTGCGCCAATTAAAATGTTGGATAAAACGTAAAGTTTAGAGCTATTTTTTAAAATTTTTTCAGTTTATTTTGAAACACAATATGTTCCACTTCATACTATAATCGGATTTTCTGATCAGTTCGGGAATAAAATAAAGAATGAAGATTTAATCGCACACATATTTGCCACTGATTTTACCGATACGTCTAATTTTATATCGAAAATCATTATATCGTTTGAGGATAAAAGTACACAAACCAATCTATTCGAACATGCAACAGAACATACAAATACAAATTTATTATCACCGCCAACAACATCAGAATTTATAAATAGAAATATATTATCATCGCCGATCGCACGAGATTTGGGATGTATAAAGCGTAATAATGCCGTCGTGGGTCCACTTTTGAAAATTAACAGTGAGGTGTGTTGGTAGTTTTGTATTATGTGCTGCTTTTTAAAACTATGTATATCACTTCTCGAAAAGCAATTAAAATGAGGCTTATACCAAGTAAATATTCATTATACCAAGTAAAAAAAAATTCATAAAGGAAAAAACCAAGTTTTTTCAAAAATCCAAATAGGACCAAATTCAAATGTGAAAAATCCAGAAGGGACAAAATCCAAAAAGGGCAAATTCCAAAAAAAATCCAAACTTTTTGAAAGTATTTTCCGCTCGCGTGAAATCCCATTTATATCGCGCATGTGGAATTTCGCAACAACTTTACCTACCCGCAGCCATGTCAAAAAAGGCTAAAAATGCCAGATATGTTTGCGCATTTTGGTGAAAACATTTAATTTTTAAAAAAATCATAAAATTTATAATTTTGGATTTTTACATTTGGATTTGGTCTCTTTTAGATTTTTCAAATTTGGAGTTTGTCCTACTTGGATTTTAGCAATTGGATTTTTAAAAAAATTTGATTTTGTCCATTTTTGAGTTTTTTTGTATTTAGGATGACACCCCATCAAAATATGCAGAAACTTTGCATTTTTGGCCTTTTTTCAAACTTTTTCATGGCTGCGGGAAGCTAAAGTTGTTCTGCGATTTAAATGGGATTTTATTTTCAAATATCCAGTGATTTGACAGTTCAAGCTTTGAACAGATTCGCTCAGATTGCATCTTAAAATATTAAGATATTTAGATTTATTCGTATTTCCTTCTATAAATGTTAAATTACCCACACCAGACCACGATACACACTCCAAACCGTTGCACTTCCCCCGCCATGTAAAATTTCCAATACTTGTGTAATCTAAATTTTATACAGTGGGCGAAGTGAAATGATTTGGGGTGTAAGTGGTGGTATGGTGTGAGGAATTTAGTCTTCATACCTGGAAATCTGGATAAAAATAAATATTTTACATTTTAAGATGCAATCATAATGGGTCTATTCAAAACCTTGAGTTGTCAAATTACTGGATAGTGGATATTCCAGCAAGATAATAACCCCAAAGATATTGCTCGAATTGTTCTGGAATGGTTGTTTTATAATCCCCACAACCAATTGCATTCTCTAGAGGCAACCTTAGAATCGAAGTACGAATAGTAAAATTGTAACTGTTGAACATTTTGTTTATTTTTATTAGAATGGAAACAAAAACAAAATGTGTAAACTTTGTTAGATCCTCTATTTACCTGGTAAGTCTGATTTTAATTGCAAACGTAATTTTCGAGATAGAATAGTTTTACCGACCGTTACAGTATGATAAATATTGTCCTCTTGTATAATGTTTTAATATTTTTAATCGAAAAGATTCCTAATAAAATAATTATTGAATATATTACTTAGGATTTTAAAGAGTACATACAACAAAATCGAGGACATTATTTAATTGAAGAAATTACCAACTCAAAAACTCTTCGGGAAAAATCAAGAAAGGCGGTCATCGATTATCTAGGGTCATACACTGATGTGAATTTTGGGCTTTACCCCACACGTGATGAAAAACGTGCAGTTTGTCACGCATGCATCCAATTATTCCCATCACTGCGAACCAGCAACGATTATTTAGAAAATATTGTAAGTCAAACTTATTCGCAGTGTACAGAGCCGTATAGCCTGTATAAAAAAAGAAGAAACAAAATAGTCAAACTATTCCTTTAATTTATATTACAAGTTTTAACTAAATTTTTTTTATTGTTTTCTAGGACCTTCTTTTCGATATAAAATCTGGAGCAGGGTATTTAATTAATAAGCTAAAAAATTTACGGAAAGTACATAAAATTCATACACCGGGAAAAGCAACCACACAAAAATCTTCTGTTTCAATATCCAACTGCTATAAAGATGAAATACACTTTTTAAGTAACGCTAAATTACCCGAGCAAATCGAAGCAGTAAAAGAGAAATTGTTAATTACGTTTGATACCAGAAGAGCCACCATTCAAACGAAAGGCAGCAATATAAATCTGTTTGCCGATTTTCCTTATTTTTTTGCTGCTCCCCAGCTGGTAAATTGCATAAATTTAATATTATGATATGTTTTATAAAGTATTTTAATTATGGTTCATATTTTTAAAACAGATTTCGTTCGAATTTGAAAATATAATAAAGAAAAAATCTTCATTTATTGCAAACTTCAATAAAATCAAAAATAAAATTGAAGAAGTTGTTCTTGAATTAGGTAAAGAACTTGTCAAAACGGAATCAGAGGAAAGCTGCGACTGGGACAAAACAACTCTTGCATTTTTAAATTAATTTCGCTTAACCCTTTCAAACGCCATTTAAAATTGACTTTCTTCCAAAAATAAAATACGTAGCACAATTATGCACTGCTATGATATGGGATTGCTCATAAAACTGTAGTGTGAACATAAATACATAAGAGAACGATCGCACAAGAGAAATGAGACAAAAATTAAAAATTACGGTTGGTCGAAGCGATGAAAGTTGATGTACAATATATTGTACAAGGCGTTTGAGAGGGTTAAACCCACCGCAACCACTTGGCAGAAAGAATAAATCACGAGACACGGACATAAAAGCATTCAGGAGATTTATTGTACACAAAAATGTAAGCTATTTATTTGGATGTAATTATTATATTTTGCTAATGTTACTATTATATTTAGATTGGTCTCACGGAAGCTGAATATAAAAATGAATCGTCATGCGCTCCATTTTTGATCGCTTTGGGGCCTAAAAAATCTGCAATTCACCAATTCTTGATTGCTGTGGATGGACAATTAATACCACTAGACAGTAAAATCATTATAGTTGAGGCAGTTGAAACGTTAGTCCAACTATATTATATATTTAATTTAGAGTACGATAACAATTTAAAGTTTTTTTACTCATTCCTTCAGTATTATTTATTTGATATAAAAGATAGCTTATTATCAACTTCTGTTAAAAACATTATAACTAAGTTTGACAAATTTTAGATTTAATTTTTCTTTAAAATTATCATTTTTCTTACTGAATTTAAATATTTTAAACATATTTTTTTTATTATACTAAATTAAAAGTGAATTAATAATCAAGCATGTTATATTGCTACCTGTGCAATGAAAAATTCTCTTTATTTTCTGCAATTTCCAACCATTTACAAAGATTTCATAAAATAAATAAAAAAGAAAATGATTTAGATTTGAAATGTGTAGCAAGCCCACATTGCGAAAATAGATACTGCTCCTTTAACAGCCTCAAAAGGCATTCACTGTGTTGCACTGAGAAGCATAATGAAAGTATGGTGAGTTCAAATAATGAACCGGGAGTATCATGGTCAGAAACGAATCATTTAGGACTACAGGATTTCACAGATAATTTTAAAGATAGTTCACAAAATGATTTTTTGCGCCAAACTAAAGATATATCATCCACTTTACAAAATATTTCAGAAAAATAGGCCGATGAAATTATTGAATTTCATAGATCTTTAACTGAAAATATTTTTAACGATATATCGAAAATAGTTAACATTGAAACTTCAAACGAAAGGGTCGATAAGTTATATTCATTGAAACGAAAATATTTAAGTAATTTGACGGAGCTGCGATCTAGTTACAAAAGAAACAAAACTTTTAAGCAAAATAAGTTTTTCGTTGTTTCGAGAACTAAAAATATTGGATTAAACTGGACGGTCAATGATGGCTTTACATATCGGCAAAATACGTTTCAGTATGTTTCAATTATTGAAACCATTCAAAGTTTGTTTCAAAATTCATCTTTTCACTTCTCGTATTTCAATAATAATCATTTGTGTCAAATTAAATGTTTGCAAAAGAATTGCTGCGCAGAAAATTATAAGAAGAACAGCTTGTTTGCTCAACACCCAGATGCATTACAGTTGCAACTGTATTATGACGATTTCGAACTCTGCAATCCGTTAGGTAGTAAAAGAAAGATCCATAAAGTTGGTGCAATTTACTTTACTATTAAAAACTTACCTGTAGATTTTTATTCGTTGATAAATAATGTTACTCTATCATTAATCGCATTTAGGATATAAACTTGTGTGTGATCATAAAATTAAACATTTGCTTTATAAAAAAGGGACCTATACCTTCAAGGACATCATGCATAATGTCTACCGTACCATTTTCAAAAACATCAAAATATTTTAAATCGAACAAAATGGAATAATTTTTAACACCATTTATATGACTTTCACTTTGACTTACGTCATTTAAAGATAGTCTATAGCTTTCGGTAGTACGTCGTAAATCTTGGTCCTCTAAGGTCATTATTTCTGTTTCTTTTCGAGACGCTAAGCAAAATCTACAGAAATGAGAACTCCTAAATGAACTAACAAACCCTAGTAACTGATTAGATGCTAAGTTGTCGTGTGATAATGATACTAAAGTACCAAACATTTGTTTATTTCCTGTAAATAAAATGCCCTCATTTTCGAGAATTTTTATTTCTTCTATTATTGGTTTAAGAAATACTTCATACGACGGATTCTGCTTTATATCATTAGTTTTAAATAATGCCACTAAAAACAGATTATTGGTCATTGATTTTGAGTTGCTTGATAATTTATTCGAAATTATCAATATTACCAAAGCAACCTTGATTATACAAGCCATAATCTAAAAAACGAAGCTTTTATAAGGGAATTAGAAACGACGAAAAAATCAAAATTTCCATAGTAAAACACATAAAACATATGGGAAATCACTTTTTTTCCTAAGACAAATTTGTAAATGAAAACGTTGCAAATTCTTAATTATGATTTCTGAAATATTTTCATAAATGTTTAAATTTTAACATATATAAATGTCGTTTAAGTAAATCGTTTTCATTTTCTTGTAATAATTGATTTATTTAAACCAAAATATAAAAAAAAGTTCATAACAACAGCTTTCTGGTCAAATTAAAAAGAAAAGCTTACTACAAATCGTGTGCATTAAGTCGATATACATAGATGGCAGTGGGTAGTAACATTTTGAAAAATCGTACCAAAACTTACCACCTAGGAAAATTTAAAGTTCAAAAATTGTAGGAAAAGCAAAACAAATTCCCAAAATATTAAGGACGTGTCATAATTGTGTGATTAAATAAATTTTTTTCGTATTTCTCTGCCAGCAATTATAGACATCTAACGTACACTAGTAAAACTAAAAATAAATTTAGCAGGTATTATTTTAATTTGTCAGAGCCAACTTTGATGTATTTTTCAAAATGAAAGTTCGAAAAATATATTTTAGAAATAATTTAATTTTAATATTTCTGCAATTAATATTTACTTAATACCAATATACCCTTCTTGTATATTGCTGCTAAATATATGTAGAACACTTTTGTATAAAAATTTTGTAACATTTTCGCTTTTTTCATTGAAAAACTTGAAGCTAAAAAACACCATTTTTACTATGGATTCCTATGGAAATTAGTGAAAAGTTATACCACTAAAAAAGCTTCGAAAAAATACGTCATAATGATTATGGCTCTATACTCTAGAAGGCTCTGATATTACTTAATATTTTCGAGATTTCCCTTTTCCAGTTTTTTTAAAGAAACCAGTTTTTTTATATTTTCCAAGATTATATTAAGGATATCTTTTTAAAAAGGTAAAGCCAACTTCTATTAATCTAAATACTTTAAATTTATCAGCATCACAAAGTTGGTGTTTATTAATGCACATTCCGTTTATTTTTGCTGATTTTGAAAACATTCCGCCATTAAAAAGAAAATGGGAAGCACTAGCAAAGCTTTTAAAGATAATGAATTTAGTCTTCAGTGATCAAATTGATTTAAAAGATGTCGATGAATTAAGGAAACTAATTAATGAACATTTGTGTTTACTTATGTCTGAGTTTAATATTAAACTGATTCCGAAACATCATTTTCTTGTACACTATCCCTCAATAATACTCAAAATGGGACCATTACATCAATTATGGACTATGAGATAGAAAGTAAAAATTCATTTTTTAAACAAATTGCCTAACGTACTAAAAATTTCAAGAACATTTTGCTTACTCTAGCTTTTAAACAGCAAAGACATATGTCGTTAATATGGCAAGATAATATTTTAGAGCATACTATCAAATTTGGAAAATGCATTGGAAATTTTACGAGAAATGATAACATAGTTAAAATATATGGATTAGATTGCGATATAAATATAATAAAATATTACGAATGTGGTTATCATTATCGACCAAAACTTTTTGTAGTATCTTCTTTATTAAATAATGTTCCAACTTTCAATTGCATTGAAGAGGTGGCAATAAACAATGACAATGATATAATTTTATTATGCGAAGAATATGTGACTGAGGAATTTAATTCTTTTCATAATAGCTACAAACTTTCGAGTAAAAATACAAAATGTGGTATAGGTTTAAAACACCTCCAAAATAAAATGACTTTTGAAGCAGTTATTTCTAGAAATACACACCTTTATATAATAACACCAACAAAATTATATAATTAATTAAGAAATATATAAATAAATAAAGAACTAAACATGCAGTTTTAATTTTGATTAAAAATACCCCAATCTGAATTGAAATTAGAATCAAATTAATTCTTTTAAAGGATTTACTTTTTATATTATAATTGGTTTGAAATTAATCCAATATGGGTTTAAATTAATTATTGTAAGCGATTTAATCGGACCTTTTCAAAGATATTAAAGAAACTATTTCGAAGTATTTATTTGAATTTAGATGAGTTTTAACACAATTTGAAATAAATAATACAATTAATATTTGAAAAATATTATATAAAATATATAACATGGAGTTCAATTTATTCTTTTGTGGAATAAAATTAGATAATTCTATAAAAGAATAACCTTTCAAATTAACTCTTTAATAGATTTGTCCAATTGATTCTTTAAAAGAATAAATCTTGTATTCTTTCAATACTAGTTATTTCGATTCTTTCAATCGCATTGCTCTATATAAATTCTTTTTTAGGTTTAATTTGTTCTAAGTTTTTTTTGCTGTGGGTTATACATATAATTCAAAGTGATTCTAATAATATTCTAATTTCCTTTAACTTTATTTATGTTTATTCCATCCTCTTTATGATTTTAATGTTTACAAATTTTAGATTTATTGGCAAAGCTTCAATTTGTATACCCAAGCTATTAACTTAATGTCATCTTACTTACAATTTAGGTCTCAGGTTGTCTATGGAAATAATTTATTCTCAAGATCTCGTGCTCTTGTTGCTGAACAATTTTAGGCAAGGCTCAATTTTAGGGCCAATTCTGTTCTTAATGTATGTTAATGATCTTCCTTTGGTTTTACATAATAGCGAATATCATCTGTATGCTAATGATTTCCAAATTGATCAAGTAGGTGAACCGGTTAATATCAACACTTGCGTTAATAGTATCAATCAGGGTCTTAAACATTCTAAACTGAATGGTATCCAAATCAATATTGCAAAAAGTCAAGCTATGCTAGTGTGTACCGTAAAGGAACTAATGTTGCGGCTTCTCCAGTACAACAGAATGATACTATAATTCCCTGTGTTGATAAAATAAAGAATATTGGGCTTATTTTTGATAAACGCCTCTCCTGGGATAGTGATGTTAATTGAATAGTTTCAAAATCATATGCTACTCTCCGTCCTCTGTGGAAATCTTCAGATTGCTTGCCTCCAAATATACGAAGGGAGCTAGTCGAGTTGTGCTGTTGTGTCGAAGCTGCTAACTTATAATGGACATAAATTTTTAATGCCTGCATTAGATTTGTTTTTGGACAACGGCCGGATCAGTCACCTGATCTGAATCTGATCGAAAAATTTTGTAATCGAGTAAAAGTAGCTATTAACAATGAGAAACACAAAAATCAATAGAAATTTTGGAATTGAAATTTGTCGAATTTGGAATAAATGAACGTCCACAAATGCTATAAGCTGGAAGGCTCTATGATCGTTCCTATGCCGAGAAATCTTTCGAAAAGTAGGTCACACGACCAATACTAAATAAGGCTGAAAATGAATTTTGAAGGTAACTGTGCTATTGCATTGAACTCTACTGTAAATGGTTCTTTGGTTTAAAAGAAAAAATTTAAAAACTAACAGCTACTCATTTTACGAGAAACTGCTATAGGCTCTCCCATTCAGTCGTGGGGTGAAAAAACGGGGTGCCAGGCAAGTTTAGTTTCTCCACCACCTACCGGTACAAACAATTGTTTTTTCCTGATTCATCATTGAATCTAGAAAAACAATTTTTACGCCGCAGACCAATATCAAAAACTTGGAATAATTTGAAAATTTTCAATAATTTCAAAATAATCTAAAAAATATTGGTCACAAAGAATCTCAAAAATGTTAAATACGAATTACCAGTGAGTCAATGGACTTCAATGTGATATTTTCATAAATGAATTTGAATTTAGCAATTTGTATTTGATTTGGATAAGAATGGATATGTTTTGGATAACGATGAATTTCATTTGCAACTTGATGAACCTGATTTATGAAAGGTTGAATTTGGAGTGCAAAAGCATACCTCCGAAAATACATTGTTGACTCATAAGTAGTAGTGGGGTCACTTGGGCTGACCTACATTTTTCAAGGTCATTGTTGTTGTTGTAATTATGTAGGTCATTGTTGTTGTTGTAATTATCTAGGTCAAATTATCTAGGTCATTGACCTACTTTGTTGTTGTTGTAATTATGTAGGTCATTGTTGTTGTTATCTAGGTCAAATTATCTAGATCATTGACCTACTTTGTTGTTGTTGTAATTATCTAGGTCATTGTTGTTGTTATTATCTAGGTCAAATTATCTAGGTCATTGTTGTTGTTGTTATCTAGGTTATTGACCTACTTTGTTGTAAGATCGATGACATCCGGGACCGGGATGTTGCCCCCCATTTCCGATTTTAAATGGTTAATGAACTTTGCAATGAAAAATTTAATATCCCACGTGCGATGTTAGATGGTTGATGACGTAATTTATTGGAAACGTGATCAGAATAATAATTTTTTTGCTTGCAAATTTATACACAATGAAAACGTAATCAGAATAATAATGAATTCTTCTTGATTGACGTTTTATGTTTATCCGTAAATAAGAAAATATTTTTATATAGTTGAGTCATTGACCTACTTTGTTGTCGTTGTAATTATCTAGGTCATTGTTGTTATCTAGGTCGTCGACCTACATTGTTGTAAGATCGATGATATCCGGGACCGCGCCCCGCATTTCCGATTTTAAATGGTTTATGAACATGTACATTAACAATTCAATATCGCACGTCTGATTTTAAATGGTTTATGACCATGAACAATTTAATATTCCACGTGCGACTTTAGATGGTTAATGACGTAATTTATTGGAAACGTGATCAGAATAATAATTATAAAAAATTATTCTGTCTAGACGTTTCTAGAAAATATTTTACAAAAAAAAAATTCTTCTTGATTGACGTTCCCTGTTTATAAGTAAATAAGAAAATATTTGTTAATTCTACTTTGATGAGAATTGGTAAACGGTGGTATAGAAAAATGAAAACGTGATCAGGAAAAATAATTGTTTATAATTATCTAGGTGAATATCTACTTTATTGTGAATTGGTAATCGTATAGAATAATGAAAACATGACCAGAAAAACAATTTTACAAAAAATTATTCTTTATCGACGCGTCATGTTTATTAGTAAATAAGAAAATCAAAAATAAATGAGAATCGATCAACAAAGTGATCAGGACGTAATCAGAAAAATAATTTTAAAAAAATTTTCTGTCTTGACGTTTCCTAGAAAATATTTTACCAAAAAAAAATTCTTGATTGGCGTCTCTTGTTTGCTAATTTATAAACAATTATTATTGATTGACGTTTCCTGCTTATCAGTAGAAAATATTTTTATATAGTTGAGTCATCCTACTTTGTTGTTTTAACTATCTACAATGAAAACGTGATCAGCAAAAATAATTTTACAAAAATTATTCTTGATCAACGTTACCTGTTTAGCTTACAAAAAAATATTTTTTAATTCTACTTTTGATGAGAATTGATAAACTTTTAATTTTCTCAAACAAAATTTCAGGTATAAGTAAAAGTGAAAAGTGTATAATTTGTTAGTTTTACTCGAATAACAAAATGGAAGATAGACACAAAGATGTTATATTAACAAATCTTACATCATTATGTCAGAGGTTAAAATTTGAAAAGTTCGCAAAAAAATGTTTGGATAAAAATATCATTTCACGGAAAATGTTAGACATCATTGAAAGACAGCCTAATTGGAGGAATTACTAAGGAAAATAACGTGTCGTGGTCCATATGTATTTGTAAAATTTCTAGATATATTATTTGAAGAGATAAACGAATTAATAAAAATTGGTACAGAGATGTGCAATATTTGAAAAATAAATTTCTGAAACATATAAAAGGATGTGTTTTAATTATTAGTATCATACCCTGTTTGATGTGTAATCAATGTAACAATGAATATTATTCAGCCCTTTACAATGATGGTGGCAGGATCTTCGGGTTGTGGGAAAACTACATTCGTATTAGAATTATTGAGAAATTTAAAAGTTAGAAACATTTTGTGGTGTAATGGTATAGCAAAAGCCATACCGAAAGACATACTAAACACAAATCGAATAGAAATTTTGAAAAATGTTCCAGAAACTTTTGAAAATATTGAGGACGGTACTCTTATAATATTAGATGATCTAATGACAGAGGCTTACAATAAAAATATTTGCGAACTGTTTACGAAAGCTCCGTTTCCGAACAGATATTTTTAAACAGAACTATTTAACTTGTTACTGTCCACTCGTACTATTTGAAAATGAAAAGTTGTGTACAAAAAATGAAACGTTTGAGGGCAAACAAACATATTCTACGTGTTTTAAAAGATTGTAGCCCACAGTTACGAAAAGCATTACTGAAAGCTTCGGATTCCGAAGTTATAAAAACAATATGTGAAATATCTCTAAACACTTTAAACGGTAACAATAAAATTTCGAAATATCAGAAAAACAAATTAAAAAAGTATAAAAGGCAGCTACGTGAGCTGGTATGTCCAAACCTGAATATCACCTCTAAGCGAAAAATACTAGTACAAAAAGGAGGTTTTTTACCGGTCTTAATAGGCAGCATTCTATCGGGGGTCATTGGACAACTAATTGAGAAAGCATTATGAATAATCTAAAACGAATGATCATTATACCACCGGAAATTTTCGAAAAATTTAAACATATTGTACAGGAAGATGAACAGCTATCATCCCTAGATAAAAATATGAAATCAATTTTACATAACAAAAACATATCCGACCTGAATAAGTGGCATTTATATAGACAAAATTTGATAAACTATTCAAACCTGAAAAGAAAAAACGCGGATCGCAATCATTTTAAATGGCATCCAAAACATGTTGAGGGAGTAGGTGTTCAACCGGAACAACCACAAGTATTTCATAGATCAACACAAACAATAGATATTCTTAATATACCAGAATATAAAGGTGTAGGCGATCTTCCTAGTTCTGAATTACAACAGCCTAATGCAAGTGATACCGGTGACGAAGATGAAGATGATGATGAAGAAGTTTTCACCAGTAATATTGAAAAGGAATATGATCATAGAGATGTAATAAAAATTAGAAACTCTAAGAACCACCAAACAATTGAAATGAGAAACGGTGATGTGATAACCATACCAATATTTCAAAAGCCAGACAAACCTCCAAAAAAGAATAAATCTAACAACCGGAAAGGCGCTGATGGATATATACAAACAGAATTAAATTTTCCTCAAAGAAAAAGTACCCGTCCAGCTACCGTTGAAACAATAAGTCGCAGTCAAAGTTTGCGCTCGTTACCTAAAACAAAACAAGATTGGACCAAATTTGATTGAATAAATAAAAAGTTATATAAAGGATGATAATTGTGTTTGTGTTTTCATTAATTGAACAGAGTTAACAATGGATAATTTCACTTAGGTTACGCTTTTGAGTAATAGCTCTTTAAACTACTATCCCCGTAATTCTTTATCTCGCTTCACAGTTAAACTTCCAAATGTTATATCCTTTGATTCTAGTGATAAATGGTATGTGGGGTTAACGAATGTTGCCCATACAACAATAGAAAACCAAGAAGTTCAAACAAAAATTAAGATTAAAAAAACTGGAAAATCAGGTTTTGTGAATGAAAAATTAATTGATTTATTAAATGCGGCTCCAGCATTTTATGAAAAAGTTAAGGAAAAAGGTTTTTTTGATCGTTACCTGGGCTTAATCGCAATAAGACCATTCATTTATATTAAGAAAGATGCTAAGCCATTTATTCAGCTTAAATTATTGGAAAATGTGAATGCAATACTTATAAGTAATGAGGAATATACACCTGAGGAATTTTTTGATATGTTATTTGCTCAGGTTAAAAAAGAACAATGGTCAGAGTTTATTAAATCTATTAGAAGTGATATTAAAAAGTTCGAATTAACAACCGAGATGAATACTAGAATATAACAATTCAAGGAGAAATATATTGAAGAAATTTTAACAACTCGAGATATTCCATATCCCTTATACATATTATGCTTTTATTGTGTGTAGCAGATACTTATGAATCTGTGTACAAAAAAAATAATAATAAATCAAACAAACAAGTATGCTGGACACAGCACATGTCTGGCTACCGACTCACGGCGATGGGATGGGTTTAATCTCCAGCATCTCGTTTGTTCCTGAGGAAGCTGTGTTTATAAACTAGGTTCAAATTGAAAAAAAATAATAACACCATCCCACTCCACAACTCCAACCATCACCCAAATTTAACTAACTTAATACATTATATAAAATTTAATTTTACAACAAAAATATAAAGAACAAATTATTAATTAGTAGACTCCGACTTACGTTTTGCCCTCCACCGGTGCACGGGTGTGGTGTTAACCGTGGCTCGCCACACCGTTAACGAGCCTTGTACTTCTACCGATGTGCGGGAATTCGAAGATGGTACTCTGACATTCAACACCCGCTCGTGAATATCAGGACAGTTGCAATTTATAAATCCAATTTTATCCGGAAGAAAACAAATTGATGATACCAAACAAATTTCACTACTCAACAGTAGATATTGTAATCAAAAACAAATTGGCTTTCAACACGTTAATTTATTGTGATAAATCAGCTTTGATTTTAAACAAATTATTATTATTTTTGTGTTGGTTTTTTTTTCACTAGTAATTTGTCTTGCATTTATCAAAATATTCGTTAAAAAACTGTTATGCCGTTGGTTTTATCAATGATTGTATGAAACACTGCATTTAGCCATATTGTTGTTGGCCATTATATATTTATAATTTATATTTAGGTATCAATTTATTTGCAAACAAAAATAAAAACTATTGATTCCACTTTTGTTTATATGTATATTTATTAATTTATTAATTAATTAAAATTTAAAACTATGTATAATAATATAAATCTTATACATATAACCACAGCACAATTAAATTTAAATATCTTGTAATATCAAACACGGTATACAATTGACTGATCTCATCCCATCACAAAAAAAAATCCCTCTTATCAATACGGTGTTTCATTTTTTTTTTTTTTCATTTTTCCCCTTTTATTTTCAATTTTTTTTTTTTTCATACAGTGCACAAAAAAAATGCCAAATTGTAATTGAATCCAATATGATTCATTACATGTGATATAATCAAACCTCGAATTATGGGTGATACGTCGATCCGTTGTTTGTTTATGGCTCCTTTCGGAGCAGAAACCGATAAAAGTATACCTCGATCGTATCAAATAGATAATATTCAATATTGTCCTATTGAAAAACATAGTATATCTGAAATAAGTATTTTAATAACAGATGAACAAGGAGAACAAGTAAATTTTGAAGCTGGTCTATTCATGACCAGTTTAGTTTTACACTTTCGTAAAGGTATATAAAGAAGATCAATGCATCGACTCATTCATTAAACTATGAAAATGGATAGATATTACACTCAATATTATTCTCTCCAGTCCGGGGGAGGTTACAGCCTTGAAGATTTTGGTCCATTATTACGATTTCAAAATGGATATCAAAAAGGAAGAGGAATTGGAGGATTTTTTAGTGGAATATTTCGATACTTAACTCCATTGCTGTCGTCGGCTTTGCAAGGTATAAAAAGTGGTGTTATCGAGGCAGGAACCGATTTTCTTCGTGGAAAACCTGTTAATGAAATACTCCGTGATACATCAATCCAAATGGTAGATAAATTAAGAGATAAAGCAGCAGAAAAAATAAAAAAAAATGTCGGGCTCTGGAATTAAAAAACACTTTAAAAAATCAATAAAAGGATCTTTGAAAGGAGTATGTAAACAGTCTAAAAGAAACCGTGGTGGAAACACGGTGAAAAAAAGGAAAAAGATAACAAAAAACAAATTAAACAAAAATCGTATTATTGATATATTCACATAATGTCGTTTACCGAATGCATGAAATCAGAACTAGATCTGTTCAAACCGCCATCAATTCAAACAAATATTTTAAAAAATGAAGAAGTACCACACAAACCTATCACTAGTTTAGAAAATGAAACATATATTCAATTTGCGTGTCATGGACATGGTGACTCATATTTAGATTTATCATCTATAAATTTACGTTTAAAATTTCATATAACTAAAGCCGATGGTAGTATATGTATGTTGAGGCGGACAATAATCAACCAGGACTAGTAAACAATATATTACATTCACTTTTTCATCAAGTTAGCATTTCTTTAAATGGAAAGAATATAAATTCAAGTAATGGAAATTACAGTTATCGTGCATATATAGAACAATTATTAAATTATGGTGGCGATGCACATAAAACTCACCTTCAGTTAAACGGTTGGGAATTGGATGCGAAGAGTCTCGATAACCTTACCACAAACGATGGATTAAAAGCAAGAGCTGCTTTAACTAAGAACAGTGCCATTGTTGAAGTTTATGGAAAACTACATGCTGATATGCTGAATCAGCCGTTACTATTATTAAATAATGTTGATTTAAGAATTGTGTTAACACTTAATAAACCAGAATTTTACTTTCTTGCGGTGGAAACTGATACGTCAATCGTAAAAATCACTGAAGCTACATTGTATATGAAACACGTTACAATAAATCCGAATATATTAATTGCTCATCATAAAATTCTCGAGAATACAACAGCAAAATATCACTACAAACGAAATGAAATAAAAACATTTACAATAGCCTCTGGTGGCTCTTCAATTTCACTGGATAATATAGTTATTGGACAGCTTCCTACAAATCTAATATTTATGATGATTGATAATGATGCTTATTCAGGAAAAAGATCTAAAAATCCCTATAATTTCACGCATAACAAATTAACATCTTTTGCACTCTACATGAACGGAGTTCAAATTCCTAACGAACCGATTGAAATGAATTTCACAGATGCATCAAGTTATGCTAGAGCATATTCAACAATTTTTAGCGCAAATGGACTTTTACATACATCGCAAGGTAATTTGATTACTAAATAAATGTACAAAAATGGATATTTCATGTTAGCTTTTGATTTAGCACCTGATATGTCGAGTAATGAGACATGCAACTCTCTAATGAATCAAGGAAACTTAAGACTAGAAGCAAGATTTGGGGAAGCTATTAATACTACTAAAACATGTTTAGTATATCTGGAATATTACGCTACTCTAGAAATTGATAAAAATCGTAATATTATTACAAATTATTAAAATACTATAAATAGGAAAGCGTATTAAAGAAATTATGTAATAAATAATGGAGTACACGAATAATACAATGTCTACATTAGACATACATAAAGCAATGAAATCACATAAATGTACAAAAAAACATTTTAAGGGTGTTTTTGCAATAGATCAAGTACCAACAATGATTACATCTAAACCAGCTTTATATGTTATTAATACAGAGAAATCTAATAAACCAGGACAGCATTGGTTAGCAATTTACATTTCAACAAAAGGATGTGCTGAATTTTTTGATTCGTGTGGAAGACAGCCATCTAAATATAAATCAATCAGAAAGTTTTTAAAACAAAATAGTAAGTGTATCGTTTATAATAAAAAACAGTTGCAAAGTTTATACACAGGGGTCTGTGGTCAATATTGTTGTGTATTTTTATTGAACAGGTGTAAAGGAAAATCTATGAAAAGTTTTGTAAAATTATTTAATAAAGTGAATCATTTCGAAAATGATGTAAAAATAAAAAAGTTATTCAGAAAGGAATTTGGCGTACAATAATTAGTATAATAGTATACATTTATTTCTGCTTGTGTTAGTGTGAAAAAAAGGTTATAAATACGGCGAGATTTTATAAAAATGTTTAGTTTAATTCTAATTGTGAACAATAACAAAATGGAAAATTTCTTTAAAAATAGTAAAGTTAAAAAGTTATCAGAAAAGCAAAACGTACCTAATGTATTGCTGTCTCACACGTATTATTTAAATAATCAACATACAAGCTATCTAAGTATCGGTTTCGATATTGAAACGTTTAAACCAACTATAGTTTTATTTAAAAACACGGTGTTTCAAGTGCTAAGTGCCGAAACATGGACAACATCAGTTTACAAAAATTGGCAGGCAATAAAAAATCACTTTAGCGGACAAAATAACATTTCATTTGCGGAATTACCAAAAACAAATGGTGATTGTGATGTAAAACTGACGAGAGGCGTATTTTGTTTACGAATGGATGTAAAAAAATCATCCTAAATCACGAGGAATGGACATGTGTTGAAGATTTATTAACATTTCTATAGTCAATCATCAATTGGGGTGAAGCTATCTGGCTCCATGTCAGAGACTATTACAATTTATATGTGTTGAAATGCTGTGACCGGAAGACATATTCATTAAATGTGATCGACTTTTTTGTACCACCTATAGTTGGCCCTGCTTTTTTTAATTGCGCACAATTATTTAATGAGATACCCGTTTTATGCAAACAAAAAATAGTAAACGATTATTACTCAAATATTTGTAAACAGAATTTTAATCAATAAAAAATATTTAAACTTAACAAATTAAATAGAATTTATTTACATTGAATGTTTTTCGCCCAATTTTGGAAAAGTTCATGTTAGTGGTTTTATTTTTTCATTAGTAATACATTGTTTGTCATCATCACCATAGAGTTCCTCGGTTATTTCAACATCCATTTTACAGTCTGATGATTCCTCATCGTCGTCAATCTTCAACATACTTATCAGCTGATCTAATTCATCCACATTCGATTCATTTAAGAATATCTATAAATAGGCAAATTCAATTTAATAAATGTTAGTAAAACAAAGTTCACGGTATCGTAAGCATATTATTATATTTACAATGTTCAATAACGCAGCAGATTTTCCTTCTGAAAGCGATAATTCGTTATCACGCTCAAAGTGTACTTCAAATAGTTATAATAGAAGAGGGAATGTTGAAACAGATTCAATGCATTTTTCTAATAACAATAATACGAATAAAGAAACTGTGGGTTCTTGTGAATCTAAAATAATATTTAAATTACCCCCATACATGGCGAAGGAGACAGACCGATTGATCTCATTTAATCGATCGTGGTGGATGAAATATATGGTCGACCCCAAAGCTTTATCTGCTGCAGGATTTTTTTATTATGGCATAGATGACAAGGTAAAATGTTTTAAATGTGGCGGAATCATAGGCGATTGGAATTTTACTGATAATCCATGGGAGGAGCACGCACTGTGAGTTTGTTCAACAAGAAAAGGGCCCCATGTTTGTGGCTAGTGTCAAAAAAAGATGGGCTCAACACATGAAAGCTTTAAATTTCAACAACACAAACAAAGACAACTTAACCACCATAAAAATGTGTGTTTTATTAGATTTTCAATATTAAATACAATAAATAAAACTTTCATATACATGTATACGAATATATTTCACACATTTGTGTTTATATAAACAGTGATCACTCGAAACAAAATTTGCTACTAGGTCAATCATGGCCCCCATATCATCGACCATCTAAAATCGGATGTGCGATATTGAATTGTTCACGGCCTTGTGTGTAATATTAAAGCGAATAGAAATTTGAAAATTGTATATTAGTTTCAGGTGTAGGTATTACACATAACTAGATTTAAAAAACTATTTCTACTTAAATCTTGGTTGTTGTTTTTTCGTGTTGTAATTTTGATTCACGGCGCGGTATGCGACGTCGCATTTTGAAAAGTTTATGAACATGTTTTTGCTCATTAACCATGCGACGTCCCATTTAGTTCATTGGCGAAGCCCCATTTGTTCAAAGTGGGCGGGATTAAAATGTGCAAGGGGTAAAAATATTTTCGAAAAAGTATAAAGCTCGACTGATTTGAGTGTTTGAAGTACAGTTGAAAAGAATAAATCATGGATAAACAATCGGAACAGTTATTGAAAAAACTCAATGAAGTGCAAGCGTTCACGGAGAAGACAACCATCAGATTCGTAGACATGGTAATTGGAAAGAAATACATTGTCGTTGATGTGAAAGCCGTCCATACACAATACGGAAGGAAGACGATAGTAGAGACAGAGGAAAACACTTTATTTCTACCAGAGCGCTGCAATATCTTGGAAGAGGAAGAGATACAACAAATGAAAACTTTGTGCGGCGCAGGGGTTTTAATTATGATTAAAACTGATAAATATACATTAAATTTTGTTGTTTAAAAAAATAAAACATTGTTTACAAATTTTTGGTGTTAATTCTTTTTTTTCCCATTCGTCAGTCTCTAAATGTGATCAGTCGATTTTTTTCTTTGCGAATGACAGTCTATCTAAAAAAAATCTTTATATAAGATTTTGTATACATAAACTCTTTTATTAGAATTCATAAATTCAATGAGTCGTGTCCAGATAATTAATGAGCTTCATAAACCAGCTCGTAAAAATTTTATACGTCGTCGGGTAAAAATTATGGGGATCGATGACCTGTGGCAGGCAGATCTCGTGGAAATGATACCGTACGCGAAAGTAAATTCAAATTTTAGATATCTTTTGGCAGTAATCGATACCTTTTCCAAGTTTGCCTGGGTGCTACCTGTAAAAAATAAATCATCCAAGATTATTGCCGATGCTATGAAAATAATTTTCATTCAGAGTAAAAGGATACCGAGAAATCTTCAAACTGATAATGGAAATGAATTTTTTAATAAACATTTCAAAGAACTAATGAAACAAAGGAATATTAATCATTATTCAACATTTAGCTCATTAAAAGCGAGTATAGTAGAGAGATTTAACAGGACACTTAAAGAAAAGATGTGGAGATAGTTCAGTCTTCAGGGGTCTTATAAATGGCTACATATTCTGGAAAAACTTGTATAGGAATACAACAATAGCAAACACCGAACAATAAAGTTAGCACCTGTTGATGTTACCAAACGTAATGAAGACAGCCTTTGGAAACGAGTATATGCGAATCCTAAGTTGAAACAGAATAAGAATAAATTTCGCGTAGGAGATTTTGTTCGAATTAGTAAATATAAAAATGTTTTCGCAAAAGGCTATACTCCTAATTGGAATACTGAAATATTTAAAGTAATTAATGTCGATAACAGCTTCCCAGTTACATATTTACTTGAAGATTATCAAGGAGAACAAATAGCAGGACAGTTTTACGAGAAAGAACTTCAAAAGACTAGATACCTACCTTGTGGAACAAATCTTAAAGAAATCCTGATACCTACCTTGTGGAACAAATCTTAAAGAAAAAAGGTACCCAGGTTTACGTGAAATGGCTCGGTTTTGATTCATCACATAATTCTTGGATAAATAAAAAAGACATTGTTTAATTATCAAATAATATTTTATTAATAAATTTACAACTAGAAACAAAAATAAAGTTTTTAAATATTAGTTATAAAAAATTTGTCGATGAATTTGGTGAATAATCCCTTCGTTTCCTCTCCAGGTTGGACAGTTTTATACCTCCAGATTTCTTGAATATCAATAATCGTATATCCTTTCTCGATAGCCTTCAAAACTTCATCTATTACCCATGTCCCCGTTAATGCACGTTCATCGCCGGTGTCATTACACTCCGACTGGTTTTTCTCTCCACACATTCGACATAAAACGAACATTAGCTTATGGTTCATCTTAACAGGTAAGACGGGATGATATAGGTCCTGAGGTGGTAATATCTTTATCAAACCATCCGTTTTGCTCAGTTCGATAGCGTTACATTCTTCTCCGATTAGTACGTCGGGATGTCCAACGGGGTATTTACGATACTTGCAAACGTACGGATGGTCCCACTGGTAATTTTATATGCGTCATGATAAGTTCGAAGCTATCCGTGTTTAAACCTTCAGAAATGCTCTGAAACACACTACTCAGCAGACCCCATACATCTTCAAAATGTATATCTCGAGCCGATCGAATATGTAGCCATGCTGAACTATGAAATTTCTCGGATTTAAATTCCAGGCCGATTTTATCACTACTTGGCACACTTCTAATGATATAGTTGATTACTCCGTTTATAGAATTTCTTAGCAATTCCTTGATTTTGAAAGTAACTTCTCTTCGGTCGATTTTGTATCTCTGATTCTGTTTAATTCGTTCAGCTATTATCTCGAAGGTTGAAATCTCCCTCTTGATCTGATCGTCCGTTGCCACATCGTCGGCAAAATATCTCCTCAATATTTGTTTTTTATACATTTTTTTACACCTTTAATTTTACTCTCTTAGAGTTACTGGAATATACAGTGGTTGTGTTCGTAATAAAACTTAGTCCCTCAAAACAGCTACTTATATTTTTATTGAAAACGTTTTAATTGTTCTATACAACCGTTTATCAATTCTCATCAAAAGTAGAATTAAAAAATATTTTCTTGTAAGCTAAACAGGAGCCTAACCAAGCGCAAATTTTAGTGATAAATAAAAAAATTATTATTTGGTTGTAGTATGCTAGAAAAACGTACGTCCACATAAAAAAAAAATTTTTTTTGTAGCAAACGTATGTCTATTATTTATAATGTTTTTTGTTTACAAAATATATGATACTTTGACAGTCTTCTGTAATTTGTTTATAAAATTTGTTGGTGTGTTTTCATTAATACATTAATTACAAAACATTAGCAATATACTTTTCCTTATGAGTATCTCTATACGTATCACTAAAATATGTTTTGCCTTAGTGATATTTTTTATTTTGTATGGATGAAAAATAGAACTTATAGCAGTTTTAGCTGCATACAGTTTTTTAGTAAAAAAATATTTTTCAAACGTAATTTTTTTTTATCACTAAAATTTGCGCTTGGTTAGGCTCCGGCATAGGAATTAAGCGCAAGATTTATCAATAAAAAAAATCAATACACAAAAATATTTTATTTTATTTAAATCTGTATGCAGCCAAAACTGCTATAAAATAAATTTGAATATGAAAACAACAACAAAAAATCAATATAACAAAATTATTTTTATTGGTACATACCGAGGTACTGATATATAGGTATAAAATAAGAATATAACGTATAACGATTAAAATTTTTAAATCCAAATTTTTTTTTATTTTTATTTTGAAAAATCTTTTGAGAAACAATTAGTGAGAATATTATGAAAATATGTAAGACTGTTGACAAAGAGCTTGGTTGCTCGAAACTACATAGTCCGTGTATATGTAAAAATATCATATAAAAATTTTAAATTATCATTATAAGATAAAAAATATTCAGTGTCTTATTTCATTTTATTTTTCACAAATAAAAAATTCATTAAACAATTATTAGTGTATTTATTGTGTATTAGTTGTGTTTATTACATCTCCAGCTCCTCAAATTTCCTCAATCAAATTTAATGCTACCCTTATTGGTAGTCTATACATTTCCATGAACCTAAAGATTAACAAAAATATGATTCGTTATTTTCCTAAGGTTACCAAATAAAAATTTCGTTGGTTCTTACTTATTTTCTGGTAAAGCGAAAGGGTTCATCGTATCTCTCACCCTGCTTTTTACTACGAATGTGGAATGAGAGTAGGTATGATGAGTATTTTCATAGTGAATAGCAGCCACAAGCAAAATACTTATCATATTTGTTAAAAATTAATAATTATTAATCACCGAAATATTAAATTATATCAAAAAAATTGAAATATGATGTATTATTGTTCACTTTTAAAAAACAATTTTGAACTGTCAAAATACAGTAGTTTGTAAACAAAGCAAAAACAAATTTAAAATAAGACATACGTTTTTTCGGGAAAAATTTGTTTAGTATTGAACATACGTTTTTCTATAACGTTTTTCAAATTACAAGAAATTATGTTGATTTTTGTATATTGATAAATTTTACGCTTAATTCCTATGCAGGTAACGTTGATCAAGAATAATTTTTGTAAAATTATTTTTCCTGATCACGTTTTCATTGTAGATAATTAAAACAACAAAGTAGGATGACTCAACTATATAAAAATATTTTCTACTGATAATCAGGAAACGTCAATCAATAATAATTGTTTATAAATTAGCAAACAAGAGACGTCAATCAAGAATTTTTTTTTGGTAAAATATTTTCTAGGAAACGTCAAGACAGAATAATTTTTTAAAATTATTTTTCTGATTACGTCCTGATTACTTTGTTGATCGATTCTCATTGATTTTTGACTTTCTTATTTACTAATAAACATGACGCGTCGATAAAGAATAATTTTTGAAACGTCGATCAAGAATAATTTTTTGTAAAATTGTTTTTCTGGTCATGTTTTCATTATTCTATACGATTACCAATTCACAATAAAGTAGATATTCACCTAGATAATTATAAACAATTATTTTTCCTGATCACGTTTTCATTTTTCTATACCACCGTTTACCAATTCTCATCAAAGTAGAATTAACAAATATTTTCTTATTTACTTATAAACAGGGAACGTCAATCAAGAAGAATTTTTATTTGTAAAATATTTTCTAGAAACGTCTAGACAGAATAATTTTTTATAATTATTATTCTGATCACGTTTCCAATAAAATCACGTTTCCAATAAATTACGTCATCAAACATCTAAAATCGCACGTGGGATATTAAATTTTTCATTGCAAAGTTCATTAACCATTTAAAATCGGAAATGGGGGGCGCGGTCCCGGATGTCATCGATCTTACAACAAAGTAGGTCAATGACCTAGATAACAACAACAACAATGACCTAGATAATTACAACAACAACAAAGTAGGTCAATGACCTAGATAATTTGACCTAAATAATTACAACAACAACAATGACCTTGAAAAATGTAGGTCAGCCCAAGTGACCCCACTACTACTCTCATACATCCATAGTCATTGCTACTTCCCTTTACGTACCACATAATGCAATCCCACTTAAACAAAATAAAAGTGTTATAATATCATAATATACCCTAGGTGCCCAAAACACCTGCAGTCCTCATCAAATAATTTTAATTGATTACATAAAATATCCACTCGTACGCAAACCTACTCAAACACACCCGTCCCTGTATACACGAAATATGCACAAACGATCATCAAAACCCATCACCTCAATCATATCTACGATCCACACACCCACCCCACCACATCCTTGCTCTCTCTCCACCCACCTAACCCTATCGAACCTATCGGCCTCTTCTTTCACAAAACGCCTCGAGGCTCCTCAGTATCAACATTCACAATCAGCAACGTTTTTCTAAAATCACCAAAAACGTAGAAGGATTCAATCCAACCAAAGTCCATTTCATAAAACCACCACTATCACTACCCTAACTTACACAAACTTTTTTAAACAAAATAAAATAAATAAGAAACCAGCACATAGTATATGGCAATACGGCTACGTTTTGATTGTACTAACGTAATGTACCTGTATATTGTGTCATAAATAATATTTCCCGTCTTCTATTTAAAAAATGTGCTTGGAAGCTCGTTATATAAGGAAATAGAAATTTGTTTCCTTCAGTGAACACCTAATGCTAGTTGCACTCCTGGCCACCCACCCTTTCCTTGCACTGAACGAATTTAATTGTTATCATAATTAAATAAACAAATTAGATTTACCTAAATTAGCGTAAATATGCCATCAAAAATGCAACGAAACAAAAAGGACAACAAAACGTTTACCACATATCAGCACTGACCTGCACAAAAGACGGAGCACCTGGTCAATCTTTGTTAAAAGTAAACATACGACCTCTGGTCGCCTTACTCTAATAATTGCCGCATTTCTTGACGCATAGTGATCTGGATCAGATCAAAGTATACTTTGAAAACAAAAGGCCCGAATTTATAGTCGTTGTGTAACCAGAGCGTTGGGTGTAAATAATTTAAAAATGTAAATAAGTAACAAAATAGAAATTTGCTCTGGTGGAACAAAATTATTTACGAAGGGACCTTTCGCGGTAGCTGTTAGCCGACTAAAACTCAGGGTTGGGGGTGGGGTTTGAGAGGTTTTCGTAAATCTGTAATTTACCGCATCAAAAAAAACTATATGGAAATATACATATTAAATAAAAATATATACAACGATACAAGTTTGGAAACATTAAGTTAAACCGGAATATGACTCTACAAAAATATATTTCACTTTACCTTACTTTACCTTCATTTATCCTGATCTCACCCCTTATCTCAAAATTTAGTGTCTCATCCCCACACACATAGAATTATCAAACAAAAAAAATCCAACAAGAATATTTACAAAGTATTTACAATGGCTTTATTACACAAAATTAATTAACGGAATTGAAAGGGGGAAAAAACGAACCTAACAAAACATAGGTATAAAAAAAATTTAAAAACTTATCGGTGGTGCACTTGTAGTTGACCCTCCGTCTGGCTCCTTCTGGTGATGTGATGGGGAAACTAGCTCTAGTTACTCGTGGTCTTCAATTTTGTTTTGGTTTGTTGTTGTGGTGTACAAATATGGGGGTTAGCCATAAAACGTTGTACACCCTCACACACTTGGGTTTAATTGTTATTTTTGGTTTTATTTTTATTTTATTTTAGCACTACCTTTTTACTAATATTTTTACTGTCTTTTTGTTCCGTGTCGAGCATACATATTTAGTATAAAGGAATTTAAATAGAATCTTATATTCAATGCCGATTTATTCGTTTTTTTTTTTCTCTGCCATGTGCAGACAAGAGCAGTTGTATCACTATTTATTTCCAGTAAGTATTATTACTTTTTTAAATTTTTTTTAATATTAGAATTCGGCACACACACAATATTGTTCTATATTTTTTTTATTCCTCTCTCTAAGACACCCTTTTTTCGACTCCCGAAAATTTTCCAAAAAAACAAAACCTCGATTCCACTCGTTACTAGATTTCATTTTCCAAACCCAACTCTGGTATGCCCAACGCTAATGTCTGACACAGTATTCCGAATGAAAAATAACCTGAACTATTCTTCGAATCGTTTCAATCGTGGGGAAGACCTACACTCCTGAGATGTCTCTAAGCCGGGACTTAACTGTCTAATAACTCCCCTACTCTTAGCTCATAGAGGTATAGTTAAGTTCGAATGTCCTTAGCATGATAAATTCCCAAGGATTTTCCCCTATTATCCGATAGTTCATAGGCGACGTTCCCAACGAATTTTTTAATATAGGCTTTCTTAAATTTCGGCATTAGTTTAGCTGCAATTTTGTTTGCGGCGTTATTGTGGTAAAAGGTTCTTCCATAAACTTTCTGACCAATATGAAAATTTCTAATACGTGACCGCAAATTGTAAGTTTTTGAACTAAGTTCATAGGCCTTTCGTAAATTTTCTAATGTTTCCTTTTGTGTGGAGGTGAGTCGATCCGAATTGGACATTTGTATTTCTCGGTCGTCTAGATTTTTCAAAATTTGAAGTAACTCGTATTCTGACCCGTGAGTAATATGATGTTGACCAAATACCAGGAAATGAGGTGATTGGTTAGTGCTACTGTGAATAACATTTCTCAATGCAGATCCTATTGGGTTTAGATTTAGGTCCCAATTAGCATGATTTTCGCTGACATACGATCTTATGGCCGCCACAATTGATCTGTTAACTCTTTCCGACGTATTTGATTGTGGATGGTATTTGGGTGTGAAAATATGTTTGGTACCATATTTACTTAAAAACTCCTTAAAAATCTTACTGGTGAATTGTTTACCGTTGTCACTGACCACAAACTCCGGAACAGAGAAAACGTGAAAAACGCGATTTTCCAAAAATTTCATAACCTTCTTAGAAGTAGCCTCTCTCATAGGCTCAGCAAAAACAAACCGTGACATTTGATCCAAAACCACAAAAATAAATGCATTACCATTGCGAGATCGAGGAAAAGGTTCAATAAAATCAATAAATATCTTTTGCCAAGGTCTACCCACTTCATAGTAATTTCCCATTGGTGGTCGTGTTAATCTATTTGTAGCCTTACATTCTTTACAAATATCACACGAATTAATGAACGTATGAATGTCTTTTGATAAACCAGGCCAATGATAATACCGACGAATTTTCTCTAAACATTTGGCAATGCCTAAATGTGCTGACGTAGGGGAACAATGGGCTTGTGTAATAATCTCCTCTCTAAGAGGCTCTGGTACATACTTCCAACTTGGAATATCGGTATTTAAATTTAATGTATCTAGCCCAGAAGTATTTATAAAAAGTCGGTTATCCACAATTTTCAGGTTAGTCTTGATTTCAGGATTATTAGTTAAATTTTGAATTAATAATTGATAATTTTGATCAGCAAAAGCTTCCGATTCTAAATTTACAATAAATGGATTAGGTTCTACAATTTCATTAATTTCAGCAATATCGTCCGAGTAATTTCGTGATAACGCATCCGGAACAAGATTATGTCTGCCTTTGCGGTACTCTATGGAAAAATTAAACGATTGTAACTTAAGGCTCCAACGAGCTAAACGTCCGGACAGATCTCTTTGCCCCATTAACCACTTCAGACTCGCGTGATCTGTGATAACGGTAAACGGAAGACCTTCAACGTATTGCCTAAATTTTTTCACACTTAACACAGCTGCTAAACATTCTAACTCCGTAATGCTATAATTTCGTTGCGCAGCGTTAAGTTTTTGGGAAAAATAAGCGACCGGACGCTCGTCGTCGCTAGCAGATTATTGAAATAATACTCCCCCCACACCGGTATTAGACGCATCGTACTGAATATAAAAATGCTGAGTATAATCAGCATGACATAAAACAGGAGCTGATGATAGGGCGATTTTTAGCTCATTGAATGATTTATCCGCCGCCGCCGTCCATACAAATTTTTTATTTTTCCTAAGCAAACCTGTCAATGGTTCTGCAATATCGGAATAGCGAGATATGCATCGTCGGTACCAACCGGTCATTCCTAAAAACCTGCGAATCTGACGAACTGTTTTAGGTTAAGAATAAGCAGTTATTGCTGAAATTTTATCGGGGTTTACTTTCAGTACCCCATCTCCCACTATATAACCCAAATAAGCTATTTCTTTAATAAGGAACTTGCTTTTCTCAACATTTATGGTAAGTTTGGCTTGGTTTAAGAATCCGGCTACTTGGTGCAATAAATCGAAATGCTCCTCCAACGTTTCAGTGGTTATCAAGAGGTCATCCAAGTAAACAAAGATTTGAGCATGCAGTTCATGAGGAATCACACTATGCATAAGTCTACACAAGGTTTGGGGTGCGTTGCAAAGGCCAAAGGGCATGACTTTGAACTGATATAGGGGTCGACCTGGGACGGTAAAGGCGGTCTTATCCCTTGACCCCTCATCTAACGGAATTTGCCAGAAAGCGTCCTTCAAATCAATACTGGATATAAATCTGGTATTTTTGAGACGCCCCAGCAATCCGTCAATGATAGGCAAGGGATAAGCATCCTTCACCGTCACCTCGTTCAGCTTCCGCGCATCCAGACATAACCTCGTTTTGCCATTGCCTTTGGTAACCACTGCAATCGGTGAACACCAGGAACTGCTACTCTCTTCGATGACATCTAAATTATTTAACGGAAATTCTTTTGTCGTGCGTATAATTCCGGGTCCGTATTGCTGGCTGAATCTTCCAACAGGATTGGTGTTTTGGGGATGATTTTCTTGGAACTCATCCCCCTCTGGAAGTTTTCCGAATTCTTGGTTTTACATCTAACACACTGTGGTTTCAATACTCCATTTTTCCCACAACCAAAACAGAATTTTCTAGTGATCGAATAGGTACATTCTTTAAAAATGTGATCATTCCTACCACAATTCCAACAATAAGGTTTTGTAGAACATTTTTCCGTTAAAATTCGTGGTGCTGATGACGACGATACGTTGTTAAAACTATAGAGCGATTAAAATTTAAAGCGGATATTTGATCGTCTTTTACTGTCTGGGTTGCTAATTTTGACTCAATTTCGTTAAGATATTTTCGTGGTTGCTGGCACAAAAGTTCGGAAGAAAACCCGGTTCTTTTCCAGGTATCTTCATATGCTATGCAAGAACGTACCATTTCCTCCATCGTGTTGAAGTTTACATTTGTAATTTTGTCCTGTAGGCCAGCACGCATATTTTGCCGCATGAAATACATTAATTCCGAATCTGAAATCGTATGTTCTAATTGTAAAGATATTGACAATATGTCATTATAAAACTCAATAAAATTTTCATTGGCCTTTTGCCTGCGATTATCAATAATTCGCCTTATATCCATATCTGTTCGCCGATCCTGAAAACGTTTAATGAATTCGTCCTTGAGCATAAGCCAATTTCCACTTGGGTTGCGTTCTATGAATGTCCAATACCATTCAAAAGCTGTACCTTTTAAAATATAATTAAAATCACGAACAAGTTGTTCTTCGGTAATACAATTTGCCGTTGCCAAATATTCAACCTTAAAAATGAAACGTTTTGCGGGAACGCCTGAAGAAAGCCCGTCAAATACAATATTCCATTTTGAAGGAAGAACTTTATATGATTTAGAATCCGAGAATAAATTTGGATTCGGTTGTTTCGCAATTGGAATTTGGTTTGCAAACGGAGGACATTTATTGAATTCGTTATCAGGCACAAATCTTTCGTCCGGAATTTGATTTGTGTTCGGTATTTGCACTGTACTATTGAAATAATCTATCTTTTTATTACATGTCTGTAGTGACTCACGCATTGCAATCATATAAATTAATTATTTGATTTATATAAATTGCAATTCATTCGCCACCACATACACATTTTGGGTTTACGCACAAGATTCTTCTTAGCGTAACTAATTTCATTTTCACCTAGCGTAAATGATGCGGAACTCTAAAATTATTTTTAGTGATATTTGTTCCATCTCGTTTTCGCTAGCAGTATCAGAAATTTCTTTGATTTACTATTGTTTTGTTTTGCTCCATCTCGTTCTTGTCACGACAACGACGATTTGACATACGATTGTTCGTATGTCAACACCAAAAGAAAACAAAATGAAATAATTGCCTTTTTCGTCGAAAACGAACACACATACACATTGTTAAATTAGATTCCAAGCAAATGACACACGGCGTCATTTCTTAAAATTTTCCAATTTTAATTTTTGCTTTTACAAGCTTACGGTGGTGAATAATTAGAATAATAAAAAATAATTATAACGTTTTATGCACAAATGCAATTGTGAATTTATTACACCTAAATAAATATTTAATTATAAATTCAGTGAAATTAATTGTGCGTGTTTTCAATTTATTGGAATTTTTCATAAATTGTATCGGGGGCCATTACAACAAAATTAGTGTAACCCTTTGACGTCCAACATCTGTATTTTATATTTGGGCGTAATACATAATATCTTCTTTGTGTACAATACACGAGAAACACGATAATTGGATTCGACAATTGGTGACCATCGACACCCGTTTTTACGGGATATTGAATTTATTTTGGAGTTTATTACATACTTGGTCCGGTAAGTCAACTGTAAACCCGTGACAAGTACAATTTTTCTACACGAGGCCCTATACGAAGACACGTCAACAATTGCAGAACAAAAGTACATAGAGTACTAGGAAAATTCAAAGCGGTATAATCGTGGATGTCTGGCACAAACACGTGCCAGACAAATTGGTACGTATCTTTTTGCAGTAAACGACGACAAAGATCAATTTATCCACGTAAATAATTTCTTTACTTATTTTTCGGTTTTCGGGTGTGTAAATTAAATTTTCGGTCGGCGAGCATAATCATATACAAAACATCATAACGGCAATTAAATACGGATTGCACAGTGTGACATAGTTATCACAGGGTCGCACACTCGCTCGCAGACGAGGCAACACATCAGTGTTTAACTGTAAATAGTTCAATAGAAATAAAGCTAATATATCAGATATTATTTCAACTCGTCACATCTGAAAAACATCACTACAGTTAAAGTTTGGGATTTACAACAATCCAGCGGTAAAAAAAAAAAAAAAAAAACCATCGGAACGGGATTTTAATCAACAGCATTCAGAAGGGATAATTCTAAAAGAGAAGACAACATCGAACAAAAACAACAACTGCAGCATCAACAACAGTAGAAACAACAGCTAAGTGTTCTTTTTATTTTGTTCTTCAAACAAATTACATATTTTGATGTAATTCTTTATAACATTATTTCATCAACTTAACACTTAAATGCAAAATTTTTTTGTTTACGAATTTCATATAAATGTAAAATTATTCACCATCTTAAGCGGGTAAATTTCGGGATAATTTTTCTTTCGTGATCAAAAATAATTTTTTTTTTTTTTAGAAAATTTTTTTTCTCGAGGTTGTTTGGTTTTCGGTTAGGTGAACATTTCTCACACATAAGGGGCAATTTTCGCTCGTTACATTGTTTTTGTCGTGATTATTAACTCACTTGTTTTCTATATACACTTTGGGTGATTATAGATTTTTTATTTTAGATTATTTTATTAAAATTTCAACGAGCCCCTCCAATACGAAGTGGCAAGCTCGTCCCGTAATTGGAGGGTATCTCGTAGCCTGAGTGCTGTAATTAATATAAAAGCCATCTGCTACAAGGTATCCATTCCTTTTATTTTTATTCATTAAAACTTGTGTTAGCTATCATTTTAGTTTCAAGTTAGAAATTATTAATTTTACTGTCGGTTCGGAAAATTTTTTTTTGGTAAATACTTGGGGTATTAATTTTGCTGCAAGAAATTTCAGGACATTGGATTTCGTTATTCATTTGAAAATAGTAAATTTAAAATCAATTTAATTTACCAGAGAATTTTCAAAATGGTCCATGAAAACGAGCAGAAAGATCAAAATATCCAACAGCAACCACCAGAACAGATGGATCAAACCGAGAATACACCCTTGGAGGTATCAGCCTCAAGCAATAAAGTTAAATTGCAACCATTTTGGTCTCATAAAGTTCATAATTGGTTCTTGCTTGCTGAAATCACTTTCGATCTCCAGGGGATAAAGTCCGAGAAGCAAAAATTTTTGCATACAATTTCTTCACTGTCGCCTGAGACATGCGACAGTATCTCAGACTTTCTCTCGAAACCCCCAACCACGGAACAGTATACTTGTTTAAAAAAATTATTGTTGGAACGATTAGCGCCGTCATTTGAGAGGCAATTGGAAGCTCTCATCTCGGACCAAGATCTTGGTGACCGAAAACCATCTGACGCGCTACGACGTATCCGTACACTCGCGGGCACTAACTTTAATGATAAAGTTATTAGATCTCTTTGGATTAAGAAGATGCCCGAAATCATAAGATTAGCTCTTGTCGCGCAACCGGAATCAATTGGCATTGATACTCTGGCTAAAACGGCGGACAAGATGTACGAGGTTATGAACATCGGCCAACATCAAACAAGTATATCTCAAGTTTCTTTTCGGCAATCCCGCCCCACTGTTAAAACTGATCGTACTCAATCAACGAGTCAAAACTCTGGTTCACTCGAATCAAGAATCGCTCGGCTCGAGGCCAAATTAAGTGGCTTGTTTCGAGGCCAAGACAAATCTAAATCTCGTTCACGATCACGATCACGCAGCTCCAGCAATTATTCTCGCCGCCATGGCAGATGTTGGTACCACGTAAAATTCGGGCCAGCTGCGAAGAAGTGCATACCACCATGCAATTTTTCATCGTCACGACAGTCGGGCACCCAAAACAGCAATATGAATGTTATTGATGATAATGCAAAAAACGATCACGGCACTGGGTCGGGATCCCGTTAAATCAAAACCCTATTTCGTCACGTTTATTCGTTTATGACCGAATAAACAAACAAACCTACCTAGTCGACACTGGCGCTGACCTTTCGGTTATTCCAGTATATAATTTTAAGAGTGAATTTAATATTCTGAAAAGAAATTCTAATCTAGTTTTGTCCGCCGCCAATGGCACCACAATCCAAACTTATGGCACTAAGTTGCTTCAGTTGGATTTGGGACTTAAACGAACATTCACGCATGCTTTCATTCTAGCTGCTGTGAATCGTCCTATCATTGGCGCCGACTTCTTGGTAAAATTTGGACTATTGGTTGATTTAAAGAATAAAAGGCTGGTTGATTCAGCGACAAAGCTGTCAATCGACGCCACAATGGGTCACGTCGACACACCGACTCCGATCCATTATTCTATCACCAACGGCTACGGCACTCTGCTTAAAAAGTTTCCTCAACTTACAGCAGAGCCTAACTATAAATTGCCAGTCCGACACAATGTGGTCCATCACATTGTCACAGAAGGACATCTCCCTGTATCACGACCAAGAAGACTAGATCAAGTCCGCCATAAAGCCGCATTTGTTGAATTTCAACATATGGTGGAATTAGGGATTTGCAGGCCATCTGCATCTCCTGTCTCTTGTCCATTGCACATGGTTAAGAAAAAAGATCATGATTGGAGACCTTGTGGGGATTATCACCGTTTAAACACGGTAACAACACCGGATCGCTACCCGATACCTCACATTCAAAATTTCTCCATGCACTTGCATGGATGCAAATTTTTCTCTAAGATTGATTTAGTCAGAGCTTATCATTTGATCCCCGTTTCACCTGATGATGTTTTTAAAACAGCAATTACAACTCCTTTTGGCCTGTTCGAATTTACTCGAATGCCGTTTGGATTACGTAATGCCGCTCAAACATTTCAGCGTTTTATGAACGAAGTCGTTCGTAACTTAGACTTTGTTTTCGTCTACATTGACGATATTCTTGTGGCATCACAATCTGAGGAACAGCACAAACTCCACCTGGAACAACTTTTCCAAAGGTTATCTGAGTTTGATGTTCATATCAATAGTTCAAAATGCGTTTTTGGCGTAACAACTCTTGATTTCCTTAGCCACAAAATAACCCCTAATGGTATTCTGCCGTCTGAAGAACGAATTAACGCCATTAGGGAATTTCCAGCTCCAAGCTCAATCAAGCATATCCAGCGATTTATCGGTATGGTAAATTACTACCACCGATTTATACCAAAGCTTGCTGAAATACTCGCACCTGTTCATAGCCATCTGGTCGTACTTCTACGTAAACCCAAAACGCCTAAGAATTTCTCTTGGACTGACGAATGTCAACAGGCATTTACGTCACTTAAGGCTGAACTTGCGAAAACAACACTGCTTGCACATCCACTGAGCGATTCAAAGCTTAGTTTAACTACTGACGCATCTAATACTGCCGTTGGGGCAGTACTGCAACAGTATAACAATGAGTGTTGGGAGCCATTGGGATTTTTCTCAAGAAAATTATCGGATGCTGAAAAGAAATATTCCGCATTCGATCGGGAATTACTCGCGATTTATCTGGCAGTGAAACACTTCAGATATTTTGTTGAAGGTCGGGAATTCACTATATTTACCGATCATAAACCTCTGACTAGAGCAATTCAGTCTAAAACTGAACGTAATCCGAGGCAAGCTCGCCACTTGGATTATATAAGTCAATTTACCACGGACATTCAGCATGTTCACGGACATGACAATGTTGTTGCAGATACACTCTCTCGCACAACAGACAATGAAACGGCCGCAGTCGAGACACAATTCGACTTAAACAAAATTGCAATTTTACAAAAAGCTGACCTAGAACTTCAGGATTTATTTTCTGGTTCCCAATGTCACTCTGGTTCATCAATGAAACTGGCGCTTTTTCAATTGCCTGGCCTCGAAATCATCTGCGAGACATCAACTGGGTATAACCGCCCATTTATCGTAGAATCACTGCGTCGAACTATCTTCGATACTTTACATAACATTTCGCATCCTGGTGTTCGTGCTACTCGTAAATTGATTACTGCTCGATATTTTTGGCCTAGTATGAACAAAGACGTAAGCCAATGGGCTCAGTCTTGTTTATCCTGCCAACGTGCCAAAGTTCAACGGCATACTAAATCTATCCATGGACAATTCCAAATACCGTCTGGTCGTTTTGAGCATATCCATATAGACATTGTAGGACCTCTTCCTCCTTCGAATGGATATTCATACTTATTAACTTGTGTCGATCGTTTCACTCGATGGCCCGAAGCATACTGCATGACTAATATGTCAGCCTCAACCATTGCCTTGACTTTTGTCAATAATTACGTTTCACGATTCGGCGTGCCCCTTAATATCACTACTGATCAAGGAACGCAGTTTGAGTCCAAGCTTTTCGCAGAGTTAACAAAACTCCTTGGCTCACATCGGATTCGTACAACGGCTTACCACCCTCAAGCCAACGGCATGGTCGAACGCTTCCACCGGCAACTTAAAGCTGCGTTAATGGCCAGAGGAAACACGATCAACTGGAGTTCGGAAATACCCATCGTATTACTGGGAATCCGAGCAACAGTAAAAGAAGATCTGAAGTGCTCACCAGCTGAAATGGTTTATGGACAAACCATCAAGCTACCAGGTGAGTTCTTCGTCGAAAATCCTCTTTTACCTCTACCAACCAGCGACACAGTTATCGACCAACTTCGTGAAACAATGCAAAACCTTATTCCAAAATCTACTCGGCAAGCCAAACAAGATGACATTTTTGTTCCTAAGGCACTTGCCGACTGCGATTTTGTGTTCGTAAGAACAGATAAGGTTCGCACAGGCTTATCCACTCCCTATGAAGGCCCATTTAAAGTCATTCGACGCCTTCGGAAACAATTCACCGTCTCAATTAATGGGAAGAATCAGACCATTTCAATTGATCGGCTCAAACCGGCTTACGGCATACTGTGTTCCACTGATGCAAAATCAGTTCAGTGCTCACATAAACATGTTCGGTTCGCAGCCGAATAAACTTTTCCGTAGGGAGGAGGACTCACTTGCGGGGGAGTCCTGTAGTGACTCACGCATTGCAATCATATAAATTAATTATTTGATTTATATAAATTGCAATTCATTCGCCACCACATACACATTTTGGGTTTACGCACAAGATTCTTCTTAGCGTAACTAATTTCATTTTCACCTAGCGTAAATGATGCGGAACTCTAAAATTATTTTTAGTGATATTTGTTCCATCTCGTTTTCGCTAGCAGTATCAGAAATTTCTTTGATTTACTATTGTTTTGTTTTGCTCCATCTCGTTCTTGTCACGACAACGACGATTTGACATACGATTGTTCGTATGTCAACACCAAAAGAAAACAAAATGAAATAATTGCCTTTTTCGTCGAAAACGAACACACATACACATTGTTAAATTAGATTCCAAGCAAATGACACACGGCGTCATTTCTTAAAATTTTCCAATTTTAATTTTTGCTTTTACAAGCTTACGGTGGTGAATAATTAGAATAATAAAAAATAATTATAACGTTTTATGCACAAATGCAATTGTGAATTTATTACACCTAAATAAATATTTAATTATAAATTCAGTGAAATTAATTGTGCGTGTTTTCAATTTATTGGAATTTTTCATAAATTGTATCGGGGGCCATTACAACAAAATTAGTGTAACCCTTTGACGTCCAACATCTGTATTTTATATTTGGGCGTAATACATAATATCTTCTTTGTGTACAATACACGAGAAACACGATAATTGGATTCGACATGTCTTTGGTTTTTCTAATTGCATAAGTGTTGAGAAGTCAGATACCATACATCATTTCAGGGGGACATCTCTGAGAGCGGCACAAGGAATTTCGAAATTGAAATTTGACCGCTTTATTCAGTATAAATGTACATACTGTAAATTGTGTCCACAGAAACTATCAATTAATATTGATTTTACTATAACACTTTTAAATCTTAATCAATTTCTTTATATATTTTTCGGGATGAATCACATTTGGGTAAGAGTTTTGAATGTTTTTTTCTGGATGGAATGACAATTTCCTTAAATTTTAGCCGAAACACATATTTTGATAAAAAGCCTTTTCGGGATGGAAATTTCGTGCTAACTTCCTATACGTGTAAACAACATCAACAATTTTAATTTTTGTTGTTGTTTTCAATGTTAACTATGATCTATTCCGGATCACTGCCGTACCATCTGATAGCATCTTGCACTGCCTGCTGCAACAAAATAATGGAAATCACAATTCTGCTAATCCATTTGACACCGCATCTTTCTAGACCCGATTTTTACAAATGCGAACAAATTCTACCGCGTGACAATAAAATACGGAGACTGATTAAATTCCAAATATTGTTACAGAATTTGAACCAAATCATTTGATAATTTCATAGGCTTTGTTATAGAAAAATTCAAAAAATTCGTAATAGCCTCAATGAGCATCAATACATAAGTTTAAACGTTTATTAAAACTATCATCAGCAGTTCTCAGCATTTCTAGAGGCATTTCATCACAGCCATTGACAATTTCAGTACGTAGACGTAATGACTCCAAATTTATATGTGGTCTGGAGCAGACCTTAGTTTCCAAGTATTCCCAAACAAAATAATCGGGAGGATTTAAATCCGGAGAATACGGTGGCCATTGCATAACGTCGATAAAGTCCGGAAATTTGTGGTTGCTTACCTACAGCGGTGAATTCAGCTTAAATCCTAGCTACAATACGAACTTCTCCGGGAGGTGTTTTTGACCAAATACGGTCATTTTGCCAATTGTAGCAGTGTTTAATTTTTCTGGATTTTTTGCCCCCGAACCGCTTCAGTAAAACTTTGTATCTTGTAAGTCGTGTGAGCTTCATTTTGTCCGTAAGAAGATGTGCTTCTTTGGCTATTTTTCGAACTGTTTCGGGGTTTACTTGGAGACTTCTATGGCTACATGACGCATCTTGATTTACGAATTTTAATATATCTGACATTTAATGATGCTGCGACCTCTGTCTGGACGATCCGAAGTACAACCTAACTCACAATATTTCTTTCAATGCTCCCAGTATATTTATACAGTGTAAATTTAAAAAGAATGGTTATGGCACCTAATTGCATTCTAAAGCTTTTATATACATTTGCAATGGATTTGTGGTAGCACATTTCGTAATATGTACCTAAACTAAGAAATACTATAGACAGTAGTTTTACGTTCAGTCAAAAACGAATTTGAGTTATTGCTGATGATTTCCCATTCTAGTGGTCTATGCTTAAATGAGCCTGTGCGATTTGAGTGTTATGTAAATACCAAAGTTAAGTTCATTAATTCAAGTTTTTAGTCACAAATAAAAGATTTTTACTTATTTTCTGTTAAACGCGTGTTTTATTGATCGATTACCAGCCGGATGTGAAGGTTTTTTTTATTTTTAAATCTTAAAGCAAATAGTAAAGAATTCTGAAGAAAGAGCGTTCCAAAATAGATTTAATGTAAGTAAATTTTAATGAAGTGCATACCGACTTCTTATTGGCTTTGATTTATCCAGGCAGTACTATTCATCCAGGCAGCAGTATTTTCAAACAGAAATCATATAATGTTTACAAATCTCCCGTGGCAAACAAGACCAAAATCGAGTCGTTTATTCATCAGAAATAGCCAATTCCAAATAAATCGTTAACATCTGTGATCGTCAGATAATTCGAAATATACCGGTAATTTATTAAGTAGCTGGTTAACATTGTTTGGTATACATCAAAATAATCCAAAACATTCGACGCTCACGCGCGTAAAATAACAAACATATTAAAGTAAAGTAACTTGTATCAAATCCTCTGCACCGCTTTCATCATAAGACATGATGCATTCATATGTTTACAAATCCTAGACAGTAACAATGCATCCACAACATTTAGGTATAAAGCGTCCACCCATCGAATGTTGATCGATGGTTAAAAAAGCAAAACGGCTTCAATTTTGAATGTTGAGATGATATGGATAATCGGGTTCACTGAATACCAGAACGCAAAAAGCAGGGTTTCTTTGAGGAATTTTCAAAATCTTTTCTGTAATATAATAAAAGTTAATAAGACAAAAAGAAAAAAACAATTATACGGTACTTACTTGTAATACCATGGTCTTCAACAGATTCTTACAACAGTGGCTTTAAGCCATGGCATAATTTTACTTTGTAAAATATTTAACGAAACCTCGCCACAAATCATTACTGCCTAATTGAAATATTCACGTCGACTGAAAATTTTGCCTTAATGGCTTTTTAAATAAATTAATTTCAATAATGGTAAAGAGTATGTCTATAGGGTGCAGGGAATTAATTCAATTAATTATAACATACATTAGTGCTATTGTCACACATATTAAAATTTAATTTTAGCCTAATTATAGTTATGGCTATTGGACCATTTTTTAATTTAGACTTCCTTTTGATTGAGTCGTGCTAAAAGTCGTCTGACCTTATTTCGAATCGATTCAAACGTTAATTCGAGTATAAAACAACAAAGACTTAATGTCATACCGGTCAGGAACATTCTGACTACTGGCAGAAATTCAATAAATGATAGCATCGAATCTTTGTGCACGACTTTATGCGCCAAATTATACTCGCGCTTCTGCAATTCCGTATGATGCACCAACATATTTTCGTAATATGTATACAATCCACATTCTCTTAATCGGCACACTATATTATTGATAACCGCCTCGAACGGACTACCACGCAACACTGTGTAACTTATTGTTGAAGATAGGACCGCTTCATTAATAATTTCTAAAAGTTTTTCACCACGAATTTCATTTCTGAACGATGTTACAAATTGGGTGGCCTCTTGTTTGCGCACAAAAAATGCATAATCTAATTCAAAATCATCTTTTTTCTGGTGTTCAAGCTCACTTTTTAATTTCCAAATCGATAAATTCGTTTCAATCTGTTTGTTAACCATCAACTCATCGGCCAAGAAGATTTTCACCACTTTCTCATTTTTACCTGCTGTTATCAATTTTAGCTGCGAATTATTGACTTCACTGATTGATTGGTAATTTTTGTAGTATCGGCTGGACATTAAAAAACTGGTCAACTTAGTCTGATATGAATGGAACAGTATAAATGTGTAAATCGCTAAAAATGAGTAAATAACACGTTTTGATTTATTGCGTACACTTCGTGGCAATGGCTGAGATAAATGTATTTGTACCAATTCTTTCCATATATCGATTAATTCGCGATTTCCAATTGAATCTAGTGCTCTAATGGCATAGTATAGAATGCCACTACTCAAGAAAAATGTAACCACAATCGTTAACCAAAGTGCGGCTGAAAATGGATCGATAAAATGTCGATAAGATGGTATTAATCGGGCGGCGGGAATCACGAGCACGATGGTTTCAAGCTCATATGGAAAAATCGGTACAATTTTCACGGTTAAATAGTTGCTATTAAAGTATATTTTAAAATTAAAACTTATATCTGCCCGCCTCGCCAAAATCAGCTCATTAATTTTGGTATGTTTATCTTTCTCCAACGCACTCTCAACCGAAATTATTTTATATGTGGCGTTAAGATGTCGACACACAATAAGACAAACATATCCATCCACTCCAAAAATCGTTCCATCCTTCTTAATTTGAAATCTAGTGCCTTGCTCGTAATGGGCCACCTTCAATTCGTACCCATTCAGGTTTAATACTTTATTGTAAAATAAGTAATTTGTGTTAAATTCGAGTGGATCTTGTGCGAACGGATTGTAAGCAACACGTTCGATTCTGTTATATTCTTCCGTGTAGTATATAATTGCAACGTTGAACAAATATTCCCGATTGAAAATCCCGAATAGTTGTAGCAGCCATGCATTGTTTTTGAATTTGATCGGAAATATGGGCATTAATAGGATTGATGATGAACCGTGCCAGAATATTGACGTAGACATTTCCTTTAAAAAGTTTTGAAAAATTTTCTGATCGAAATACCCCATCACGATCACCATTATCTGATTTTTAGTAACCACCACATTGGGAATTTTTAAAGGCCTTTCTGTTATCACTATCGCTCGATCCGAAATTTGTGGCCCATATTTAAACAAAAACTCGCCAAGAAAATCACTTGTATCGTTTCCAAATTGTAAAAATCCAATATCATTTTGTTGGTAATTGTTATGGTGGTGATGTTGATGCAGCAAATCAATGACGTGGCGCTTCAAATTATTTCTCCACAATTCTTTATTTGATGCAGGTTCTGGTATAGAATTTAATGTAGCACCCAGTTTAATTAACGAACATGTTAATAGAACCAAATTGAAGAACATGTTTGACGACCTTTAATTAGCTGATGGTTTTGTGAATCTAATTGATTGTTTTATGAATTTATGAAAATTTTCACAATTTGGTTGGTTTATTTGATTAATTGGTTAATTAGATACAGCTAATTACCTATTACCTATTTTTACCTGGCATTAAACACAAGGGACTTAATATTAACATACATAACTTTTTTAATATAAATATAATACGCAAGTATTTTTTAAAACACTAAAGTTAAGGCAAGCAAATTGGTACCTTTCATTTTGGTCTTGTGGCGCAATTGATAACGTGCATACCAGAATCACAATATGCCAGGTTCCAACTCCCAGGTGTTAGCAAAATCCCTATAAGTTATATTCCATTATATTATAGCAGCTAACCATACTAATTCAGGGTCAGAACGAGATGAAATATGGTATCAAATTTTAGTGGGCTTGTGATTCTGAAACATCGCATTTACCCATTAAATTGCAGATTTATACCCCGACTTTGTGGTTACCACTGGAGCAATGAATGGACGTATTGTAAAATAACTCGTACCTCCCTATAAAAATACCTTATAAAAATAAACATCGTGTTTTATTATTATTATTATTATTATTATTACTCACAACCTTAAAAACTATATACAAAATTATAAAAATCACAAAAAAAACAAATTAAAACAAGGTTATGAAGATAGGTTATTCTATGCCAAAAGGCAGTAGCGAATAACCTTAAAAATTAAAAATTATAAAAAATACAACTTAAATAAAATATAAAATATAAAACCATCAAAACAATACAAAATATAAATTATTTATTTTATAAACATAAAGCCAATATCACGATTTTCAAACAACCAATCCTTAATCAAATTAATAGTTGATTTATTATTAAATTGCGCACGTAATAAAAGTGGCAAACGGTTAAAAAATGTGGGGGCCGAAACTAAATAGTACTTGCGGTAAGCTTCACTAATAAAAGCCGGGACTGAAAGGAAGTATCTGTAGTTATTACGAATGTCGTAAACTGTATTTAATCTAAGAATTCGGTGCCCACTTCTACAGAAAAATAATTTCAAGACTTTAAAAACATATAGATGTTGCAATGGTAAAATCTTACAAGCCAAAAATAATGGCCAAGAACGATCACGACGACTTTTAAAAAACATAACACGAACAATATATTTTTGTAATATGTATAATGGTCCCAGTGTATTCATATAAACCCCGCCCCAACAAGGTAATCCATAGGAAAGCCTAGATTCGAAGCATGCATGATAAAAATTTAATAAAATTGGAAATGGGCATAATTGGCGCAGCATATACATGGCACGTAAAGAAAAATTTAATTTCTCTTTGATTATATGCATGGTTTGTTCGTTTTTTTTTTGCTGTACAAGGTACGCATACGAAAAACCCACAAGTTAGATAAAGTATGTTTGGACATGGATTGGAAACAATTTTGATGAAATGCGTCGACAAAATATAAAATTTGTAGTTTCTGATTTGAAATTTGGAGTTTAGGGTTGAAAATTTGAAGATTGGAATTTGAAATTTTTAATTTTAAATTTAGAATAAGAAATTTGGAATTTTTGGAATTTAAAGTTTTGAGTTTGGAATTTGGAATTTTAAATTTTAAATGTTAAGTTTGGAATTTGGAATTTGAGATTTGAAATTTGAAATTTGAAATTTGGAATTTGGAATTTGGAATGTGAAATTTGAAATTTGGAATTTAAAATTTGAAATTTGAAAATTAAATTTGAAATTGGAAATTTGGAATTTGGAATATGAAATTTTTTGAAATTTTGGAATTTGGGATATGGATTTTGAAGTTTGAAATTTAAAATTTGAAATTTTGAACTTAGGATTTAAAATTTGGAATTTGAAAATTGAAATTTAGAATTTGGAATTTGAAATTTCGAATTTGGGATTTAGAATTGGAATTTGAAATTTTGAATTTAAAATTTGGAAATTGAAATTTAAGACTTTGACTTTGGAATTTAAATTTGGAATTTGGGATTTGAAATTTGCAATTTGAAATTTGGGATTCAAAATTTGAAATTTAAAATTTGAAATTTGGAATATGAAATTTTAGGGGATTTGGAATTTGAAATTTGAAATTTCAAATTTGAAATTTGAAATTTACAATTTGGAATTTGGAATGTGGGATTTCAAATTTAGAATATGAAAGTTGAAATCTAGAATTTGGAATTTGAAATTAGGAATTTGGGATTTGATATTTGGAATTTGAAATTTGGTATTTGGAATTAATTTGAAATTTGAAATTTTGAACTTGAAATTTGGAATTTGGTAGTTGAAATTTGAAATTTAAAATTTAAAATTTGAAATCCAGAATTTCAAATTTTGGAATTTGGAATTGGAAATTGGAAATTTGAGATTTTGCGTTTGAAATTTGGAATTTGGGATTTAAAATTGGAAATTTAAAATTTGAAATTTGGAATATAAAATTTTAGATTTGGAATTTAAAATTTGAAATTTAAAATTTGAATTTTGGAATTTGTTATGTGGGATTTGAAATTTGAAATTTGGGATTTGAAATTTAACATTTTGAATTAGGAATTTGAAATTTATAATTTGAAATTTAAAATTTAGAATTTGGAATTTGAAACTTGGAATTGGAAATTTGGAATTTGAAATTTGGAATGTCGAATTTGAAATTTGAAGTTTGGAATTTGAAATTTAACATTTAAAATTTTAAATTTGGAATTTGGAATTTGGAATTTAAAATTGGAAATTTGGAATTTAAAATTTGAAATATAAAATATTAAATTTAAAATTTGAAATTTAAATTTTAAATTGGAAATTTGGGACTTGGAATATGACATTTTTTGAAATTTTGGAATTGGGGATTTGGATTTTGAAGTTTGAAATTAAAAATTTGAAATTTCGAATTTAGGTTTTGAAATTTGGAATTTGAAAATTGAAATTTCGAATTTGTAATTTGAAATTTGGAATGTGGGATTTCAAATTTGGAATTTGGGATTTGATATTTGGAATTTGAAATTAGGAATCTGGAATTATGTAATTTGAAATTTAAAATTTTGAACTTGAGATTTGGAATTTGGTATTTGAAATTTGAAATTTAAAATTTAAAATTTGAAATTTAGAATTTCAAATTTGGAATTTTTGGAATTTAAAGTTTGGAGTTTGGAATTTGGAATTTTAAATTTTAAATTTTAAGTTTGGAATTTGGAATTTGAGATTTGAAATTTGAAATTTGAAATTTGGAATTTAGAATTTGGAATGTGAAATTTGAAATTTGGAATGTCGAATTTGAAATTTGAAGTTTGGAATTTGAAATTTAACATTTAACATTTTAAATTTGGAATTTGAAATTTGGAATTTGGAATTTAAAATTGGAAATTTGGAATTTAAAATTTGAAATATAAAATATTAAATTTAAAATTTGAAATTTAAATTTGAAATTGGAAATTTGGGACTTGGAATATGATATTTTTTTTAAATTTTGGAATTGGGGATTTGGATTTTGAAGTTTGAAATTAAAAATTTGAAATTTCGAATTTAGGTTTTGAAATTTGGAATTTGAAAATTGAAGTTTCGAATTTGTAATTTGAAATTTGGAATGTGGGATTTCAAATTTGGAATTTGGAATATGAAATTTGAAATTTAGAATTTGGAATTTGAAATTAGAAATTTGGGATTTGATATTTGGAATTTGAAATTAGGAATCTGGAATTATGTAATTTGAAATTTAAAATTTTGAACTTGAAATTTGGAATTTGGTATTTGAAATTTGAAATTTAAAATTTAAAATTTGAAATTTAGAATTTCAAATTTGGAATTTGGAATTGGAAATTTGAAATTTGAGATTTTGAGTTCAAAATTTGGGATTTAAAATTTGAAATTTAAAATTTGAAATTTAAAATTTGAATTTTGGAATTTGTTATGTGGGATTTGAAATTTAACATTTTGAATTTGAAATTTGGAATTATGGAATTTGAAATTTTGAATTGGAAATTTGGACTTTGGAATTTGAAATTTGAACTTTAAAATTTGAAATTTAAAATTTGAGATTTAAAATTTGAAATTTAAATTTGAAATTGGAAATTTGGTATTTGGAATAAGAAATTTTTTGAAATTTTGGAATTTGGGATTTGGATTTTCAAGTTTGAAATTTAAAATTTGAAATTTCGAATTTAGGTTTTGAAGTTTATAATTTGAAATTTAACATTTTAAATTTGGAATTTGAAATTTGGAATTTGAAATTTGAAATTTGGAATTTGAAATTTGGAATTTGAAATTTGGAATTTGGGATTTGTAATTTTAAATTTTAAATTTTGAACTTGAAATTTGCAATTTGGGATTTGTAGTTTGAAGTTTGAAATTTGGAATTTTTGGAATTTAAAGTTTCGAGTTTGGAATTTGGAATTTTAAATTTTAAATTTGAAGTTTGGAATTTGAAATTTGAAATTTAAAATTTAAATTTGAAATTGGAAATTTGGGATTTGGAATATGAAATTTTTTGAAATTTTGGAATTTGGAAATTTCGAATTTAGGTTTTGAAATTTGGGATTTGAAAATTAAAATTTAGAATTTGGAATTTGAAATTTCGTATTTAGGATTTGAAGTTTGGGATTTGAAATTTGAAATTTTGAATTTGGAATCTAAGATTTAAAATTTGGAATTTGGAAATTGAAATTTGGGACTTGAAATTTGCAACTTGAAATTTGGGATTTAAAATATGAAATTTAAAATTTGAAATTTAAAATTGTGCAGTGAAAAATATATAAATCAAAATATAATAGTTCCAATTTAATACATTTTTAATCATAATAACCATATAAATATTAGAACTCTAAATTAATAAAATTATCGTAATAATTCAATTAATTCAATTAATTAATCAATTATTTAAATATTGGAAATATTTCTTGTGTTACAATAAAATCCGTTTTAGTGCAACTGTTTATGATTTCATTCATTTTGTGAAAACGTTATTGGTATATACAATTTGTTTCTTTCAAATCCGTTATAGTGTACAAACTGTTTATTGTTAAATTCAATTTCGGAAATCATTTTTGGTTTATTTTGATTGCTGTGTACACTTACCACAGATAATTTTTAAACTGTATTTGTACTATGTCTGAAACCTGTAACACTTGCTCTTCCAATATTACAAAGGGAAGATTTCCTGGTGTCAAATGTGGTGGACCTTGTATGAAACCATTCCATATCAAATGCGCTCGCATATCTGATGATCTTCTACAAGGCATCAAAAATCGATCTGTGAATTGGTTATGTGAAGACTGTCGTGCAACGTCAAACCAATCAATTATGGATGATGATCAGGTTGCGTCGGACTCGGCAAATATGAACGTTAGTTTATCCGATGTTATGACCCAGCTTAAACGCATGGAAAGTAAGCTATCAGCACTTGAAGATTTAAAAACCATTGTTACATCGTTAAAATTTGAATATGAGGAAATCAAGTCGAAAGTTTGTGTTTTAGAGGAAAAATTGCTTGTGCAAGACAACAAATTACGTCATTTGGAAGCTGAAATCGATAAACCAAATCAACAGCAAAATGTATCCAACATTATTATCAGTGGCTTACCATCTAACCATGAAGACATTCGTAGTTTAATAACTTGTGTTATCAAAAAAATAGGGGTGAACATAAATGGTGATCAAATAGTCTCAGTTGAGAAGATCGATAAAAAAATTACTGTCAACGCTGCTGCAAATAGAAACCACTTCAAGCCATTGTTAAGAGATTTCTTTATTGTGAAACTAAACTCAACTGAACTTAAAAACAATATTTTAATGCAAATGCGAAAACACAAATCACTGTCTACTCAAGATTTGGATGTATTTCTACCAGTAAACCATCCAGTCCAGCGTATCTACATTATGCATCACTTAACAGCGTTCCAGTCAAATTTATACCGTGAGGCTAAAAATATAAAAACATTATATAAGTATAATTATTTATGGTGCAAAGCTGGACAAATATATTTACGGAAATCTGCAGGGTCTGATGTTCATCGAATTGCTTCGGTCAACGATATTTTTCGGATTAAAAACATTCACAAGAAAATTGAAGGCAATACATCTGATTGAACTATCTGGGAACCTGGAAATTTATAGATTGTTAAGTATTGTGATTTATTTACCTGTACTAGCTCAGTTTTTATTTTTTCTTGTGTTTTTATTTTATTTTATGTCGATTTCATCGCCACTATCAATTGTTTTGTCTATTTACATTTCCTTAACAGATTTAATTATTCAAATTTTTTTGTGTTTAATTTCTTTTACGTTGGCACTATTGAATATTAATGCTATGAATGTAAAGCACGATATAAGTTATTTTTGGTCGTTTTACTCGTTTTTTGTTTTTTCTAATATTTTTAATTTTTACGTAAACATATTTTTTCTTATCATTAAGCGAATTTTAAATTCAACGCGATATTCTATGATTATTGCTCTATATTATATTTTTGCTCAATTTATTATTATCATTGTTTGTAAGTTATTTTTGATTTGCATCTTTTATGAGTAGTAAATATAGTATACTGCACCAAAATATTCGAAGTTTAAGAGCAAATTTTGATATGTTTAGTACGTTTGTAGCCAGTCTGAATACTCTACCTGATTTAATTTTTGTTTCTGAAATTTGGATTTATTCGAACGAAACAACAGAATTCAATTTGCCTAATTACAGCTTTAAAGCTTGCTGTAACGATAATTACCGCGCCGGTGGAGTTGGTGTCTTTATACATAAAAATCTAACAGTTATATCATGCTGTACTTGTAATTGGATTTCAGCTGATGTTCTTAGATTGGACATTCAACTAGGTAAAAATGTTTGGATTTTTCTGTGTTTTTACCGTTTTTGTAATAGTGATCTTAATGATTTTTGCAATAATTTAGATAATTTGCTGGGAACAATTAACAATAATAACATAGTGATCTTAGGTGATATTAATATAAATCTATTGAATAACGTAAGCTGTTTCAACTACCAAGCAATGCTTGCATCATATGGATTCCTCAGTGTATCTAACAATCCAACTAGGAATCTATCATGTTTAGACCATGTTTTTGTTAAATCCAGTAGTACATATACTTTTAGTATTGATAATTTACCAATACATTTTTCCGATCATAATTTAATTACCCTCAATATTTGGGCAGAATCGAATAGACCTGTGATATGTTATAGTGGAAAGAGTTCAAAAGTTAATTATGACAAACTTAGAGATCGTCTTCTAGTTGAAAACTGGGATCTTGTTTACCATGAAAAAAATTGTAATACAGCATTCGATATTTTCTTAAATAAATTAATTTCCCATATTGAACTTTCAAAAGAAACAATTACTTATCGCAGTAGCAAGAAGTTAAAGCCCTGGATGAATTATTATCTTTTGTGTAAAATTAATAAACTTAAAAAATTTTCTAAAAAATTAAGAAGGTATCCAAATAACACTCGGTTAGAAAATTATGTAAGAAAACTCTCTAAGCATGTAAATATGACTGTTAAACGGGTCAAAAGAGTATATTACAAAGATAAATTTGGTTTAATAGGGAATAATCCTAAGCTTATGTGGAAGGAAATTGATGATATTTTGGGTAGAAATACGTCCCAAAACAAAAACCAAATAACACAAATTTATGAATATCAATCAAATGTTCTTCTTACTGATGATCAGAATATATGTAATGAATTTAATAAATTTTTTATAAATGTTTCATCCGATATAACTTCCAATATTTTTCCTAATAGTACTAACAGTGGAGAGCAGAAACAATTTATTTTTGGAAACCGAGATAGTTACTGTACTTCTTGTTATTTCGATGAAATTAATTCTTTGGAGATTATTTCTGAAATTCAGAAGTTAAAAAACAAACATTCTAAAGGATTTGATGGAGTAGATAATATCATTGTTAAAAATTGTGCCTGGTATTTGGTTGATGTATTAAAATTTTTATTTAATTTAAGTCTAAAGAGCGGAATTTTTCCAGACGCCTTAAAAATAGCTGTTGTTATTCCAGTTTTTAAAAAGGGTGATGCTCTGCAATTAAACAATTACCGACCGATCTCACTATTGAGTACTTTTTCCAAATTATTTGAGAAATTAATTAAACGACGATTAGTCTCTTACCTTGGTAAAATAAAATTTTTTAGTGATCACCAATTTGGATTCATAGAAGGAAAATCTACGGAAGAAGCTCTTTTAAATTTTCTGAGCAATATTTATTTAGCAATTAACAACTCTCAGAAATGCTCAACAGTATTTTTGGACATTTCAAAAGCATTTGATACTGTTAACCATGACATACTCATAATGAAATTGTCAAGTATTGGTGTTAGAGGCAAAATATTAGATTGGTTTATAAGTTACCTTCGTAAGCGTAGTCAAATTGTAAAAATTAATAATGTGAATAGTCCTCCAGGTCTTCTAAAATGTGGTGTTCCTCAGGGCTCAGTTTTGGGGCCCTTATTGTTTTTAATTTATTTCAATTCTATCTTTGAAATTAATCTTAGAGGGTGTGCTACAGCGTTTGCAGATGATTTGGCTTTGACATATGCGTCTAATGATTACGTTGATATTCAACGGTTTATCAATATTGATTTATGCACTCTAAGTAAATGGTTTTTTTATCATCGGCTTGTTGCTAGTGAAAAATCTAGAATTATGCATTTTAGACGGCCCGACATAACAGTTGATCAAAACTTTTTCAAGTATCACGTATACCCGTGTGATAAGAATCCATGTTTTGGGCAATGTTTTGATTTGCCCTGCGTAAATGAGTTTAAATACTTAGGTGTAACAATTGACTCACAGCTAAATTGGACCTCCCACCTAACTAATATCAGGAAAATTGTTATTACTGCAGTGCATAAATTTTATAATCTTCGACCTTTGTGCCCTTCTTTTATTTTAAGAAGGTTATATCATGCTCTTGTTGAATCTATCTTAATGTATGGTATAACTAGTTGGGGTGGAATTTACTTTGCTAATATTGCAGATCTTTTTGTAGCGCAAAAAAGAATTATCAAATTAATTTATGCTTGTCCAAGGAATACACCCACTATTCCGCTTTTTCGCGAGTTAAACTTGTTGCCTCTAAGGTATTTGTATGTTTTTAAAGTATTGAAAATGTTTTTTGTTCGTAGCAATAGTTATCATAGTCGAATATACCACGTGTATAATATGAGAAATCCAAACAATTTTGTCGGTCTTCGTTGTAATAGTGAAAGGTTTAGAAGATTTTATTTATATATGGCACCTTATTGGTTCCATCTTTTACCTAAAAATGTCAAAATGCTTCCATCTGCGCAGAAACATAAATTTAACAGGGAAATTCGGACTTGGTTACTTGACATCGATGATATCGAGCAATATTTTTAGTATAAATGTTAAATTATCATACATTATGTTCTAATGTGCCGTCGTGTAGTTAAATATATCTATTTTAATAACTGAGCTTGTATTTTGTTGAAGATTATTGTTAATTATGTAAACAAAGAATATTATATAAATTTTAATTAAAATTTGTTTTAAATTGCTCCACTACAGACATAATGTCTATAGGAGCTGTACTTTATTTCATATTTTATAATGTTGTTTCAACTAGATTTTAATTTTGTATTTATTTTATTGAAAAAAAAAAAAAAAAAAAAAAAAAAAAAAAAAAAAAAAAAAAAAAAAAAAAAAAAAAAAAAAAAATTTGAGATTTAAAATTTGAAATTTAAATTGGAAATTGGAAATTTGGAATTTGCATATAAAATTTTTGATTTTGGAATTTGGATTTTGAAGTTTGAAATTTAAAATTTGAAATTTGGAATTTAGAATTTGGTATTTAAAATTTTAAATTTAAAATTTGGAACTTGAAACTTAAGATTTAAAATTTGGAATTTGGAATTTGCAATTTGGGATTTGAAATTTGCAATTTAAAATTTGAGATTTAAAATTTGAAATTTGGAATGTGATTTCCAATATGGAATTTGGAATATGAAATTTGAAATCTAAAAATTATAATTTGAAATTTGGAATTTGGAATTTGGAATTTGGAATTATGAATTTGAAATTTGAAATTTGGAACTAATTTGAAATTTAAAATTTTGAACTTGAAATTTGAAATTTGGTATTTGAAATTTGAAATTTAAAATTGGAAATTTAGAATTTCAAATTTGGAATTGGAAATTTGAAATTTAAAATTTGAAAATTTGAAAATTGGAATTTGTAATGTGGGATTTGAAATTTATAGTTTGGGATTTGAAATTTAACATTTGGAATTTGAAATTTAAAATTTTGATTTTGGAATTTGAAATTTGGAATTGGAAATTTGGAATTGGAAATTTGGAATTGGAAATTAGGAATTTGAAATTTGGAATGTAGAATTTTAAATTTGAAGTTTGGAATTTGAAATTTAAAATTTGGAATTTGGAATTTGGAATTTGAAATTTGGAATTTGAAATTTGGGATTTGTAGTTTAAAGTTTTAAATTTGGAATTTTTGGAATTTAAAGTTTGGAGTTTGGAATTTGGAATTTTAAATTTTAAATTTGGAGTTTGGAATTTGGAATTTGAGATTTGAAATTCGGAATTTGGAATTTGAAATTTGGAATTTAAAATTTGAAATTTAAAATTTGAAATTTAAAATTTGAGACTTGAGATTTAAAATTTGAAGTTTAAATTTGAAATTGGAAATTTGAAATTTGAATATGAAATTTTTGATTTTGAAATTTGAAATTTAAAATTTGGAATTTGACATTTGAAATTTGCAATTGGAAATTTGGAATTTGGGATTTGGAGTCTGAAGTTTAAAATTTGGAATTTAAGATTTAAAATTTAGAATTTATTTTTGAATCGTCCAAGGTGAAGAGTCTTTGGATTCAAATACATAGTTTGTTCGTAGCATTGTTGGTTGGGGCAAGTTAATAAAGTTTCAGATTTCTAAATCAAAATGATTCTGAATCTTCTTCTAGCGGGAATTTTGTTAAGCAGATTGTGCGCTTAAAATTAAAATTAAATTTATTAGCCAAATCATATATTTGTGCTAATTGTTTGTCATATATGGTACTAATAAGAACATACTAATGTGGATACTCAAATTAGTTTTACTGTTATTATTTACTGAGTTCCAGATCTAATTTAAATTATTTCGCAGTAGGATTTAAGTAGAATAGCCATATCAATTATTTATTTTAATTTGTGTTTTTTGGAGGTAGTAGACCCTAAACAATAGCTAAAGATTTGGAAATGTAATTTTATGGGGTTTCAGATTTTTTCGTTACTGATTTTAGAATTTTAGTTTAAAATATTAAAAAAAAAATATTTAGTATTTAATATTGATAATTTAGAATTAAAATTTTATATGCATCTCGAATTTCATGTTATTTAGTTAATGATTGATTTGCTGTCCTTTTATTTAGATATTGAATTTAATTTATTTAAGGGAATTAAGGGCTGATTTTAAATAAAGAATTAACTGTGCAGTAAATTGGGCTATCGGTTTTACTGAATTTAATCAAATTAAATTAATTTTTGTTTTTATTGTAACTGTGGGTGGATTGATTGAATGATCAGAATGTACGACCAAGCCTAAGCAAGCCTCCTAGATGACACCAGACCATCCATAAACCATTTACCCAAAACAAGAACGAATGAATGGAAATGTATGTTAGTATTAAAGACTCGACCTGGTTCCAGACACCTAAGTCGTCGGATAGTTAGCAAATTTTTTTTTTGTGTGTCTCAACTATTTTTCCCATCGGCGGTTGGGCGGTGAAATTTGTACTAACCGTAACAAATGTTGCTGTTGCTTGACATCGTTGTTGAAGTTGTTGTTGCGTCGATTCTCTCTTGTCTACTGCCCCCCCCCCCCTATTTGGTAATATTAAAGAATGCTTTATAATATTTGCAAACCCAATTTGTTTAAATTTAGAACTATTTTGGGGATTTTTATACTTAATTAATTTGCAGTGCTTTGGAATATCTGATTTAGCAAGAGGATATTACTAGAAGTCGTAATAAAAAAAAAAATTTATTAAACAAAAACATTTATTTTTAATTATTTATATTATGTACATTAATTAATTCAGTTTTGTAAATAAACAATGGAAAATTAATTCTAAATTATTTTTGGATCCCATTAACTTAATTATTTATTAATATTTAATACAAGTCATTATAACAATAACATCTTTGTTAGTCACTAAACATAAGGACCTATATAGTTAAATAATAATTCCACTTCCATTCGTCTAGCAGTGCACATTATAATCATTTGATTATAGATAATAAAAATTATTTAAATGGGAAAAAATCAAAAATAACAATTGAACGGTCAGAAATTTAAAGCAAAGTAATATACTTATAGAATAAAGTGATAAAATCAAAAATAATAGTAAAAAGCATTAAATATTGGTTTTATGTGCCAGTTATAAATCAGTTTTATATTTTATGTTTATTGTGATATAAACTTACACAATACACAGTATCATACATTTAGTAATTTATTGACTGTGATGAAATCTAGTTATGATAATTTTTACATCTAGTCTAGATTACTGTTAATGTATGTTTAATTGTTTGTGCAAAATCGTGTTAAAATTTTTTAATTTATATACATACACTATAATCCGGTTAATTGGGCCATCGGTTAAACGGGATAGCCATTTATGTGGTACATCTACTGCAAAACGGTAACAACTTTCCAGCATGATAAATTAAGGAACAAATGCATTTGTCCATGATAAACATGTGGAAAATCAAACCAAAAAAATTGTTTTTGTCTAAAGCTTCTCTTGTCCCAATGTCTCCCAATTAACTGGAATTTACTGTAGTGTAGTGACTTTATATTGTCTTAAGTATAAACAAAACTAGAATCATATAAAGGTGTTTAAATCTGTGAAAGAATCTAGTTTGTACAGCAGGAGTTATAATAAGAGTTCACTTGAGCATTTTGTTGATAATTGTGTATAACTGTGACTTGATAACAGTAGTGAAATTAATTTATTTATTATTATTATAATTTTTTTTTTTATCTAAAACTGCTTGTAATGCAATAAAATCACATCTTCATAATTTAAATCTGTTCATATCATAATTTAAAACAGCAACTGCCGTAAATTTTTTTTTTTCATTATCTCTTCAAAAGTTCCAGTGTAATGGTTACAGTATTGTGCAAATTAATGGAATCATATGAAATTGTTATGGTAAACCCGTTTATTCCTTGCAAAATAATATTTTTGCAAAAGTTACAACTTCCATTCCGTTAATTAATAGGAAATATGTCCCCTTTTGGCTTCAATAACTGCTTTTATTCGTGTTGGCGTGAACTCTACTAGTCTTTGACATTTTTCAGAGATCTTCTCATCCCGATTGGCCCGGGAATTCATCTGATCTGAATCCTATTGTGAATTTATGGGGCATTTGCAAAGCTAGACTGTGCAAGACCGACTGCACTACAAAAACAAAGATGATAAAAGTGGGCTTTCAGGTTTGGTATCGGGATGAGAGGGTCTCTGAAAAATGTCAAAAACTAGTAGAGTTCACACCAAACCGTAAAAGCAGTTATTGAAGCCAAAGTGGGACATATTTCCTATTAATTAGCGGAATATATTTTGCAAGGAATAAACGGCTTTATCATAACAATTGCCTATGATTCCAAACAAACGGATATGTTGACATTTTTGAATGTGCAGCTTGAAAGTCAAAATAAAGTCTTCGATAATAAAACATCAAAACTTGCTGATCTTGAGGCCTCAATTCTAAGTAATACCGATGCCATCGTTGAATTAAAAGAGGCTAATGCCGCTGTTCGAAACGAGTTAAAATTTGTTTCTAATAAATGCAGTTTTCTTGAGTTAAATTTAAATTCAAATAATTATTAACATACGGTGTACTATTATCTAGCAAAAAATGAGAATTTATCGATCGGGAGGTACCGGGTTCGATCAAAATCATCTGATTACGATCGGTGATGACGATAAACACATTTATGACTCATATTGACAGTGCGGAATCCATGGGCCGATCCTCCTTTCATGTCAGTACTATAGGCTGGCAAGCAAAACAATGTGCAGAGGTGGTCTATGCAAAAACGGGTATATAGCCGTACGTCCTCGATTTTACTGAATACTGCGTAAGGTAGGACGTTTATAAGCGAACTACGAAGAGAAGGGAGTGCCTTGAGCCCCAGAAAAGATTGCAAAGATAATCACAAACAAACAATGAGAATTTATTTGATTTTTTACGAATTATCTGTCAATGAATAAAGTTTGATTTTTGGAGTTATTGTAAAAAAATAAAATCCGTTTTCGTTTTCCTATGGGCAAAACGCTTAACATTTAATTTGATTTCAGCACTTTTTGTATAATGGTCATGCAATGTTGAAGGTTCTGTTATCCATGGAAACAGAACTACCCCTGTTTATAGACAGCACTACCCCTGTTTATAGCATTCCAGATCATATTGTTAAAAAACAAATGAAATTATCATAGTTTTTTTATTCAATATAAACTCCCTCAACTTCAATACACTTATTCCAATATTCCTCCAATAATTTTATACCATCTCTGTAATGATTTCCTGAAAGCTCTGCAAAATACTGTTTCAGGTTTCTGAAGAGATAGTAATCGATGTGAGCCAATTCTGGTGAATACGGTGGGTAATCAAGCAGTTCGTACTTTAATTCGTTCAATTTAGCCATCGTCAAAAGACTCTTGATGAAAAATTATTTTTGAACAAAATCCATTTTGCATCCCAAAAAAATTATGCCTTGACCTTTTTGCCGATCGTTTTAACTTCACCTGTATTGGGGCTGCTCAACCAGCTTCAGTCCACTGTAAACATTCTTGTTTCAGTTTAGGATCATAGTGGTAGATCCAAGTCTCTCATCCAAGGTCTTATTCTGCTTAAAACGCTTCAAATTACGCTAGGAAATTTGTTTTCGATTCAGTTTTTGTTGAATTGTTAACGAATGCGGCACCAGTTTTCCAAGCTGAATGACCACGTTCTAAAACCCATCGATGCACAGTTGCAAATGAAGGAGAAAATTCCTTAAACACTTTTACCATTTTTGTATGAATTTCTGTTGTTGATAAACCTTCCTAAACAAAGAATTTTATCACTGCACGATATTCGGTTCTTTCCATTGTAAACAAATACACTGACACGTCAACTTCTAATGGCTTGTAAACAAAGAATGAATTGCCAGATCGAAATAAAGATTTTCATGTGTTCAAATGAAAGATGAAATATTAAAATGGCGTATAAATTTTAATTTTTCTGCTAGTTAATAGATGTCGCTTTCAATACTTTTCAACCAACCTGTATTATCTATGAAACACTTGCGTTAATTTTCCGCCATTCTAAAAGTCTAGTTCTAAATAAAAGGTGAATACCAAGCGGTTGATCTGGAATTAGTTTGTCAATTTCGGCTTGAGATCGTAGGGCACAAATCGGACAACACTGTACTGACGAAACAAAAAAGTCGTTTTTGACTTTTCAGTAGGTAGTTGTTTTTTGTCTTTGTTTTTTTGACAAAAATAATTCGAGTAGTAAACGCGGTAAGATATAGACGTGAAATAATAAAAACGGCATTGTATGCATTCAGCCATTTTGAATACTAATTTTATATTTAAGTAATAATTGTATCTAACAAATTTTATAATGAATGTAAATCGGTCTACACAGTATTCTCCTATCCGTGGTGAGCTGGGACGGGATAAACAAAAAAATAAGGCTTCAGTGCCTAACCAGCAACGGACTTCTCCAATCGATTCGGTACCCAACCAGGTCTACTTGGTTGCATCCAAGCCTTCCCCAATTTGGACGCACGACGTAGAATTATGGTTTAGTACTCTCGAAGCCCAATTCACGAATTCTCGTATCACTGGTCCAGAAACAAAGTATTATACGGTGATAACAGTATTTACTACTGAATTAGCGCGGATAGTATCAGATATCGTTAAAAAAATCTCACCCGTAAATCCTTACGATCTTCTTAAGCAAGCATTGATAACAAGACTTAGGGAATCATCGACAACTAGAATATGCAAGGTCTTATGCGAAATGGATCTCGGTGATAGGAAACGTTCCCAGCTCCTAGAAATGTAAGCCACCACAGTGAATGCTTTCCCGACGGGAACACTTCAGGTATTATGGGACGCTAAACTACCAACGAAGCGGGCAGTACTGGAGAGTTAGAAGAAATTGCACAAGGACTGGACAAGGTTTGGACATTTGACAAGGTACTGGAAGCCTGTATGGAGCATAAGATCATGATAGATTCCGGTAGCGCTATAGGGAGATTCAGAACTCCGAGCTACCGAATCATACAGCGAACTTGACACAAACGAATTTTGAACGATTAGAGAGTTGGAATTTATATATGCAGGCCCAAATTAACGAACTGACCCAGGCAATGAAGCCGCCAGTAAACCTTCCGTATATACTAATGCATCCGCTAAACTCGCTACTCAAATGTATATTTGGTCTTCAATTAACCGGGTCCGGGTCATAATGTCGACTGAGAAAATGTCGACTGAGAAAATGTCGAATGAGAAAATGTCGAATGAGAAAACGTCGACTGAGAAAATGTCGATTGAGAAAATGTCGACTGAGGAAATGTTGTCTGAGAAAATGTTGTCTAAAAAAATTTCCACTGGAAAAATTATGCCTGAGAAACGGTGGATTGAGAAAAAACTGCGCAGTTTTTTCTCAATCAACATTTTCTCAGGCATAATTTTTCCAGTGGAAATTTTCTCAGACAACATTTTCTCAGAAGAACAGAAAGGTATAACCAGAGAAAATAACATTTGGAAATAATTTCTTAGCTGCTTTAGCCTTTTCAAAGTCGGACAATATGAATTTGGGATTTAACTTTAGTTTAATTGTTTTTGGTCGGCATAATTATATATTTCTTGAAAGACTTCATTATAACAATTTTTTCAGTTTTCGCTGTCATTAAACAGTGAATGGCCGAGATTATTATATAATTATCATTATTTATCCTGCAAAAAAATTGAAAATTATCCGGTTTCATTAATCCGGGAACAATGCTAAATGTTCCATCAAAAATTCACAAATCAGCGCGAAACAATTTTGAATTGTCCCGAACATGCCAGTATGATAATCAGACCACCAATAAATATCTTGTCTCCTATTACTAAATTCTTGCCTTTAACCTTTTGTAACATGGATGATATTTCCAGTTCATCTAAATTGGTAGCTTCCGAATACAGCCTATTTTATTACGAGCATATCTAATTTTTGGGTTGGGGACATTAACCCGATTTTTAAAATGTCGATTCCAAAATGTCGACTACCGAAATGCCGACTAGAAAAATGTCGACAGGTACAATTTATCGATTTACAAAATGTTGATTCTAAAATGTCGACATGGACAAAATGTCGATTCTAAAATGTCGACTTGGAAAAATTTTGGATGTTCAAATAAATGTTGCCGGCAACGTTTATTTGAACATCCAAAATTTTTCCAAGTCGACATTTTAGAATGATAAGTCTTAAATAATTGAAACTAGCTATCAATGTTTTAAATTAATTTTTTGTTTTATTAACTATGAAATAACACAGAAAACTTCACGGTAAATTAATAACTCATAAGATTATTAATAATATAAATAAACAATATTATTAAGATAAAAAGATGTTAAATGCTAATCCTTTTAAAAAAATCATTTTGGATCTCTTTTGTTTATCTGCTAACACCACTCTCAATCTCGGTCTCAATCTGGTATAAAAATTGAGTATTCTGATACAGTAAGAGACTTAGGTCTTTATATTGATCGGACTTTGTCGTGGGAAATGCATATTAATATGATGCGCACTAAAGTATTTAATATTTTGCGTTCTTTTGAGCTAAAGCGACGACTGGTTCGCTCCTATATTTTAACCCATAGGTATTACTTATTGTGGTACTGATCATATATCACCGTTATGATCATATATCACCGTTTGTTAAATCAATAGTGGGATGCAGTATTTCTGATTACCTTGATTATCGTGTTTGTTTATTTATTTTCAATGTGCTAAATTTTAGAGAGCCAACATATCTATCGGAGAAAATGGTACAACTTCGATCATCCAGACAGAATAATTTAAGCATACCTAGAAATAAGACAAGGATTTTCAATTCTTCGTTGTTTGTCCGGGGAGTCCATATGTGGAATATGCTCCCATCTGATTTGAAAAATGCTGCGTCGTCGAATAGTTTTAAAATGAAATATTATCGAACGTATAATTTTGTATGCTGAAAAGGATCTTTTGTGAATGGACCTGCATTAGTTTTATTCGAGTTTTAGGATATGGCTGTCTATTTGTAAATTTGTAGCTGTTTTAGTTTATATTGTATAATTTTTCTTGCATTTCTATTTAATTATTTAGATAATAAGCTTTTCACCTTGGATATCTTTTTCATGTAGCACAAATTGTTCAGCTGCAATATACCTCAATCGGTTGGGAATATCAATTTCTTCTAATGAAGATGGTTCATATTCGCCAGCAGCCAATCTTACCCTAGCCACTTTTTTTTTAGCTTTTGCTTTAGGTAAATATACCCTGCAATTAGTTTTAAAATTGGCGTCTGATTCATTCACTATTTGTGATGGCTGATTGGGTGTCGTCTTAGCCATAGTTTTAACACAATAGTTTGCTTTATCTTTTGAAAATTTATAGGCGAAAGGTACATGCACTGTTGGATTTTTAGAAATTTTGTATTGATCATTTTCCATTTTCGTAATAGCCCGCGCTTTACAAATTGCAATTTCCTCACAACGCCAGTGAAAAACTTGATTTGGTATTTTTTCTGTATGATAGATATATCCGTTTACAACAAGTTTTGTTGCTCCCTTATTGCTCGTAGTTGTCTTAACCTTCTTTTTTGGTAAAATCTATCAAAAAATGCAAAATGCAACATAAATTTGTATAATAATTTCCTATATTCATTTTAAATTTGTTTTTAATAAAGTATTATTGATCCTATTAATACATACTTAAGATTCACGTCCCGGTTTTAATCTGATGAAAAATTTCCATTTTACTTAGTACTTTTATTTTTATTTGGAATACTAAATTCAAAAAATTTTAGTTTTATACCATTTGGATTACATAATGTATGGAAATAGCATAACTTTAACTTAAATAATATTCTACCTAAAAATTCAAAGTCGATATATCTGCTGATATTGTGAAATCTGCATTTTTAAAATCAACATTTTCTTTAGTCGACATTCTGTCCAGTCAACAATTTTTCTTAAACACAAATCGACATTTGGTCCAGTCGACTTCTTTTTAGTCGATATTAAGGGGGGATCCCCTAATTTTTTGATATTGAGCTTCATTTGAGGGCAAATAAGCTCGAGAAATTGGTGGACACATTATTGTCGCTGATTGTAATATTTTACAAGGCTTTAAAATAGATTGTGCTGTACTCTGTCTGATCGAGCTGTTTACTTCATTAGCATCATTTCCATATGCTGATATGGTTCATGTAAATGTTCCTTTGCTGGAGATTTCACGATTATTTGTAAATTTGCTGTCTTTTCTGTTCTTGAAATTGAAACGGGACAAGAATGGCTTTTACTTGTACTTAGTTTCATTAACTGAAGTCATCTTCTCACAATGAAATATGTATCCTCCAAATAGTAATTTGTTCGCGTACAATCAATTATTTTGTATACTTCTTAAAAACTGTTGGATGATTTATTCATACTGGAAAACTACGTTACATGCAATCAGTATGTTTTTTTATTAGAGTGTTGAATAAAAATTGATAAAACTCAATTAACTATTTCACTGATAAAATGATGACTGAGAAAAGGTTGATGGCGCAGTATATTCTCAATCAACCTTTTATCAGACATCATTTTTTCAGTGCAGTGCAAATTTTCTCAGACAACATTCTCCCACAACATTTCCTCAGTCGAAATTTTCTTAGACAGCATTTCCTCAGTCGCCATTTTCTCAGACAAAATTTCCTCAGTCGACATTTTCTCAGTCGGTATTTTTTTACAGTCGATTTTTTCACCCAGTCGACATTTTTTAAATCGATATTTTCAACTTTATCGGATAGACCACTTCACATGTTGGCCAGAGGCGATACCTATTGCAGATATTCGAGCCGAGACGGTGGCACTGGCTGTATTGAATGGATGGTTATGTCGTTTTGGCGTTCCGGAATCCATTGTCACGGACTAGGGCTTTTAATTTGAATTGGCACTGTTTTTAGAGCTCTCCAAACTATTAGAATTTGAGAGAAAACGAACTACAAGTTATAATCCTAAGGCCAATGGGTTTATCGAACGTTGGTACAGGACACTAAAAGTTGCAATTATGACTGAGTTATAAATAACAGACCGGACTGGACACGATCTCTTCCTACAATTCTGTTGGGGCTTCGAACTATCTTTCGCGAAGATTTTAATTAAGACAACGTCGGCTGAACTTGTCTATGGTACTACGATACGAATTCAAGGCCAGCTAGTTGAGGGTACAAAAGTTGAAAAGCTGCAATCACAGTTTATCGTAGCTCTTAGAGAACATCGGATGATCGCGGATTTATTTTTAAAGCATTCAATACATGTTCGCATGTTATGATGGCTTGTATATCTAAGTGCTTTGGATAATCGCACATAAGAGAAATTTACAATGCAGTTGTTGTTCTAATATCTTTTGATTCTATTTCTCTTTTTATTTGGATCTATCAAGGGATGGAATACAAGTAAGGAAACGAAAATTGTCGAGACCAAAGAATGACTGTTTGAAAATTTAACTAATCGTATTTTATGATTATTGCAACAAATTTTGAGAATCATAGAAAAATTTATTTAAATTTTAGAATTTTTTTTTTCAAAGAATGATGATTCTTTAATTTAACAAATTTTGTATTTTCAGTGTGGAAACCTGGAAACCTGGAATCTTCTGATCCGTATTCAGATGCGTTATCCATTGCACCACAAAACCTGTTATAACTTTAATCAATAAACTGTATATTGTATAATACATATTACACCGACGTCCTAGGAGAATATTTCAAAGAATAAAAAAAAGAAATAACATTATTGCAATAAGTAATTAATTACCTAATCAATAATCAATCAACATTAATAAAATTAAATATCAATTAAAATAAAATATAATTACATATATCCAAATCATCAGGTCTAACATGTTGTTCAAGTTGATATTGTTAACAAGCACGGTATTAAATCTAAGTGATACACTGACTCTTTTGCAAGGGCCGAAGACAAATAAAGAATTTTGGAAGCATGATTTGAAGCGGCTTCTCATTAGCGTGCTGCACCAGCATCACCACCATAACACTTACCAACAAAATGATATTGGATTTTTACAATTTGGAAACGATACAAATGATTTTCTTGGCGAGTTTTTGTTAAAATATGGGCCACAAATTTCGGATCGGGCGATAGTAATAACAGAAAGGCCTTTAAAAATGCCGAATGTGGTAGTTACTAAAAATCAGATAATGGTAATCTTGATGGGATATTTTGATCAGAATAATTTTCAAAAATTCTTACAAGAAATGACAACATCGATATTCTGGAACAGTCCATCACCAATCCTATTGATACCGATATTCGCGATCAAATTCAAAACTAATGAATGGCTACAAGAATTATTCAACATGTTTAACCGGAAATATTTGTTCAATGTTGCAATTATCTATTATACGCAACATTGGAACCGAATCGAACGAGTTGCATATAATCCGTTCGCACAAGATCCTCTCGAATTTGGCACGAATTACTTATTTTACAATAAAGTATTAAACCTGAATGGGTACGAATTGAAGGTGGCCCATTACGAGCAAGTCACAAGATTTCAAACCAAACCGGATGGTACGATTTTTGGAGTGGATGGAATTGTTTGTCTCATTGTGTGTCAACATCTCAATGCTACATATAAGACAATTACCGTTGGTGGTGCCTTTGAGATCGACAAACATATCCAACTTATGGAGCTGCTTTTAACGAAACGAGCGGATATAAGTTTCAATTTCCAAATATATTTCAATAGAGACTATTTAACCGCAAGATTGGTCCCGATTTATCCATATGAATTGGAAGCTATGGTGCTCATGATTCCCGCTGCCCAATTAATATCACCCTATCGATATTTTATTGATCCATTTACATCCACAGTTTGGTTAACGATTGTGTTTACATTTTTCTTGAGTGGTGCCGTTTTATACTTTGTATACAGTAAATTACGAGATTCGTACGACAATAGCGATTTAATTGATATCTGGAAGGAATTGGTACAAATACATTTATCTCAGCCGTTGCCACTAATCGTACGCAAAAAAGCGAAACGAGTTGTGTACTCATTTATAGCGATTTACACATTTATATTGTTCCAGTCATATCAGACCAAACTGACCAGCTTTTTGATGTCCAGTCGGTACTACAAAAATTATCAGTCAATCAGTGAAGTTAATAATTCTCAGCTGAAGTTGATCACGGGTGGTAAAAATGAATACTTGATGAACATTTTTTTAACCGACGAACCAATGCTTAATACTAAGATTCCACTGATTTTATCGGTTTGGCAGATGAAGGAGATGCTGGAGAAGCATCCAGAAGATTTTGAATTGATGGAGTATGCATTTTTTGTGCGTAAACAAGAGGCCGTCGCATATGACATATCTTATTTCAATGAACATCATGGTAAAAAAATTTTGGAACCGATTAACGAGGCGGTGATTTCATCTGCTATAAGTTATACTGTATTACGTGGCAGTCCTTTCGAGGTGGCGGTCAATAATATAGTCCGTAGACTAAGAGAATGTGGCTTGTATAACTATTACCAAGAGATGTTATGGGACGAAACGGAAAGAAACAAGTACGCGTATAATGTGGCGCATAAAGTAGTGCGAAAAGATTCGCTACTTTCATTTAATGAATTTATGCCCGTATTTCAATTGTTCTTGGCTGGAATGGCATTAAGCCTTTGTTTTTTTTTACTCGAAATATCGCTTGATTGTATTCGAAATAATCCCAGATGGCTTAAAACACGACTCAATCGATTCGATATACCATCTAAATGGAAAAAATGAGGCAAAAATTGAAATTTTAATATCAGCCTAGTTACTGCACAGTAGCACTAAATTGTATGATAATTAATTGTTTTAATTCCCTGCACTGAAATTAACTTAATTAGAAAACCATCAAGGCAACGAATATATCGCTTCCCGTCGACTTGTACATAATATATTACACGTTAAATCCACTTCTGCAACCGATTGCAGTCCGAGAGGTTGAGGAAAAATGGCCCGATTATTTACGATTACAAACCATAAAATTATTGAATCAGCATCGTGTCGCAAATCAGTACCAAAACTATGATATTGCTTTTCTACAATTCGGGAATGACAGTGTCAATTAACGATCGAGCAATGACAATAATGACACAAACTCCTTTGTTCATGGATAATGTAGTTATCAAAAGTTCAATAATGGTGATGTTCGTGTGCTATTACGATAAAGTGAGTAGGTACAAAAAACGCGACTGTTTATCGTATAAACTAACTTTTATTATATTTCAGATAGAATTTTTCAAAAATTCCTCAAAGAAATCCAGCTTTCCGTATTCAACTCACTGTACAGCGGTTGCGGAGAAATATTCATTAAATACAAAATGGCCGAAGTGCAAATTTTACAAAGGGAAATATTGTAATATAAGCTGGTGCTGGAAGTGTTTGTACATCTATAGAAAAAAATAAACGAGACAAGGAAGCTCTCTATTACAAAAACTGAAAAGATTCTACAGAGATTCCTAGGACACGTAGTTATTTCAGAAGGTTTGTCAAAGTTTTTGATATTATAGCCAATCGCTTATCAAATATGTTGCGGAGTTTTGCTTTAATAAATTAAAAGAGTGTTTGACAAAGCAATCTATTCTAAAAATTTGTTCATGTCCGGCTGGTGAGGGAACTTTAGCTAAACAAATACAAAAATATTAAATATTTTCCACCACCGATATTATGTGTATTATTATTGTATGTCGTAATAAAATAAATGGAGATAAAAATTATAAAGTTTAAAAAAAAATTTAAAATTTTAGTTCTAGGAGAAATTACAGGATAATTTAGTCTCTCTCTATATTATTTCTCATGTGGTTCAAAAATTTGTTGTTAACATCACGTAGAATCTTATCCCACTCGGCTTTCTGCGCACCCTGCTACAAATTTTTGGTCTTGTTATATCATGAATATCTTCCACTTTAGCTTAAACCTCCGCAAGTTTAAATCGAAACCGTGCCCTGACCGAGACTAATTATATTCAAGATTTTTATATAATTTGATAGCAATGACTCTTTTTATGTAATGGGAGCATTATTGCGCTGAAGAGAAAATTAAGGACCAACTAATTTATCGCCAACCAGGAATATTACCTAATTCCATAAGCTGAAATTGACCAATGGCCTTGAACAGTTGCAGTGACACCCCTGTCATTAGCCAAATGAAGTTTCTACAATACTTTATAATCGTCGCCGTGGGTCATCATATGCTGGCCAAACATGATAAAATGAGGAGAAAAACTAATCGAAGAGTGCACGATATTACGAAGGGCGCAGGTTATATCCGGATTATGGAGGTCCTAATTTTAGGAGATATCGTATGGCGGATATTATCGAGCGATTTATCCTTTCGAATGAATTCAACTACGGAGAAGACTTCGGTGTTTGAATGTGGGTAACTCCTTACTTTCCAAGAGCATCTGAATATTCCTCGAATTAAACTGGGAGCCATTGACCATTGTTCGATATTATGGTCTCAGGCACCGAATAGACTTTAAATGTTTTATTTTCAGGCATCTTACATACTTCTGTGGACAATTTGTTCCACCCGAATTTGTTGGCCCATTAGTGGTTGCAAAGCACCGTTTAATGGTTTGATTTGCTTGCAAACACCAAACTGATTAATGTAGGATCGCACGTCATGTACCATGTGAGGCCAGTAATACCAGCGTTGCAACTTTTCGATCGTCTTGAAAATTCCTTGGTGTATAAATAACGGTGGGTAACGCGATTGGCTAATGAGATTAGGAATAAGCTCGGCCGGTACGTATAATTTCCAAGTCGTAATTTCTGGCGATTAGGTGCTCGCCTACATCTTCGCCAGCATGAGAGAGGACGCTACCTATTCCTGAACGAGATGCATCCCATTGAATGAAAACTGGCTCTCTTAAATTTGGGTACAAAAGATCGGGTGCTGTTGTTAACGCATTTTTCAACCGATCAAATGAAAGCTAACGCTCTTTATTCCATATAAATTTTGTGTGTCCTTCTTATGTAGATTTGTTAACGGCTAAGATAAAGTTGAATATTTTGAGATGCAGCGCCAATACGACCATGTCATCACCAAGAAACTACGCGCCTTCTTTACACTGGTTGGAACTGGAAACCCTCTAATAGCTTGAACTTTTTCTGGGTCCACTAAAAGACTATCATCGCCAACGATATACCGCACCTAGCGTATATTTTTCTGAAGGAATGAGTTTTAAGTAACTCAATACGTTCCTGGAACGTACCACTTGTAACCAAGAGATCGTCCAAGTACACAAAAACCTGATTCTGGAGCTAGTACGGAATTACCCGGGGTAAAGTCGACACATGGTCTGCGGGGCGTTTCCGAATCCGAACGGCATCAGGTAAACTGGTATAGAAAGGACGGCCAGGAACGGTACACGCAGTTTTAGCGCGGGAATCCTGAGTCTGCGGGATCTGCCAAAATGTATCTTTAAGGTCGATGCTCGAGATAAATTTGGTTTTATCCAACCGACTCAGGAGCCTGTCCATTATTGGCAGTGGATACGCATCCCTAACCTTCACTTCGTGCAACCGTCGGGCATCAAAACACAAACGAACTTTGCCACTCGCTTTTCGGACCAATGTCACCGGAGAACTCCAAGAACTTAACGACCCTCAATAACTCCCAATGAGTAAATCCTTTCAATCTCTTTGTCAAACTCGGCTTGCACTGGCGGAGAGATAGGATGGTACATTTGCTTGATAGGTACTGCTGTTCCAACATCGGTTTGGTGTAATAATAGAGAAGTATTTCCAAGTTCTAGTCTAGTGAACGATGCAAAATCGTTAATGGTATTAGGGAGCGCGATTTATTGCACTTCCGAGAGTATATGTGCCGATTTAAATCTTCCTCAGGTTTAGTATTTTGCGAAGTCTATGTTCCAGTTCTGAGATGATCGAGGGCATAATTTCAAACAGCTTCAAAAAGTCTGTACCTAACTATAGCTTTTGCTTAAGTCCTGGTATTAGGTATATACGCATGTCACGTTGCATCACATTGAATAACACTTTAAACTAAATGTATCCGAAAACGGGTTGCTGCTGGCCAGAAGCGGTTTTGACTAGAGGTGGAAAGTTTGGTACCTCATGTTTAGGATGGTTAAGAAATTTTGTACTTCCGCTACCGAAAAAAATAATTGACGCGCACTATGAATCAACCCTCAGAATTTAATGCCATTAATAATTAAGTTGGCCTATGGTCGGTTATCTAACTCATCAGTGATAAACGTTTCTGCAATATTGAAGTACTCTCTTGCCCGATGAAAATTTCGATTTTGTTGTGATGAGATTGGAAATTCAAAGTTAAATTTAATAGGAAAAAATATACTTTAAATTCTAGACAAATCCGGGTTAGATTTATTTATACTAGTTATAACTTCTCTATTCAAGTTCGGGATCGATATTCGCTGTTACTTCGACTGTAGCTATTCTGGGTTGGAATTTTCTCCGATGAAGCGGATTCCCAGTACTCTGTAACCTCGGTGGGTCATTTCCCTGACATCTAAAACAGTTCGGTTTTAGAATGTCTGGCCTTCCGCATCCGAAGCAAAAGTTTTTGTGAATAACTTATGACAGTCAAAATAACCATTTCCTACGTCATGGCAGTTCCAGCAGATCAATAAAGATTCGTTCTTATTCCGCTGCCTGTAGTCGTTAGTCTGATTAGCAGAAAATTGTTGGTTCAATGACAAAGCAGATATTGCGGTATTCAGATTGGCTTGTAAAACCCAATAATATAGTGTAAGAACCAACTTATAAATTAATTATAAGACGCATTAAATCAAGGTCCCTTTAGTTGTTTGCGCGCCATAATATTACGGTTTACAGTAAAAAAAATGTTTCGCAAACATAAAACACTTGCGTGTTTTTGAATGGTGCAGAACAACAACAACAAAAAACATGGTCTTAGCCAGAGCCGTAAAGTTTCCACGACTAAGATCCGAGACGTGGAACCTCACAAACTGCTTACGATTACATAAATATGAATGTATCAATGTAATAGCAGAATTGGAAAACTTATAATACAAATACAGCTTCTGTTGCAACTGGATATGATTAATGCAATCAAATCCCTTAAAAAAATCCAAGAGTACCAAAATAGCCATTGAATTCCTTTTGTCTATAAGGTAGACGACAGATCATCAACTACATGTACAAGGGATGTAGTAGTGCTACAGCCGGATTTGTACCCGGATTGATATTTACAAAGAAAATCAAATTTATTAAGGTGCTCCTGGATCTGCAATTGCATAATTTTTTCCAAGACCTTAGATAGAGCAGGCAAAGTACTAATTGTATATCATCAATATCAGAAATAACATCCTATTTAGGTAGTGGTGTAGCGTGTAGGGAACACAGACTTTTTCAAACATTGATTTATGATGAATGTTATAAGTGGCAGGAATGATCAGAAATAGCAGGTACAGCAGCCGGCCAACCAAAATAATATTATGTCTGTCTATGAGGCACGTACAAAATTATCAGATCCAAAAGACTGTTGATCCTAGAGACTCTATAAGGTAAATAACATTAATTATGGAAATCCAAGCAAGATGTTACTAGTTGATTATTAACCATCATATTGAAGTTGAAATCACCCCAGCAGAAATTTTTTTGATAGTTTATTAGGTATTCAGAATTGTTTGTAAACTATTAATATTAGAAGTGGGTTATAAATTATCAAAATTAAAATTTTACCGAAACTTCCGATAAGTTCAGAATTTCAGATACTAGAAATTCTACTTTACCCAAAGAACCAGAGAATATATTTTTAACCTTTAAAGTGACCCGAAAATAAAGACCAACCCAATGATTATTTATTCGATCAGATCGTAGCAGTTTATAATTATTAATTCGAAGCGACTTGTTAGAAATCTTACTACTAAGCAAAGTCTCAGTCAAGGCAAGAATATCAAATTGATATGTTTGTAAAATATTAGTTATGCCATCAAAATGTTTTACCGAGCTGCTCACAATCAAATGGCCAAACTTTAAACAAGAATTATTATGTACCTGCAGATTATCACCTGGAACAGCTTGATTAGCTTCATCGATTGACTCTGTATAGGTAAATATTATAATTATGTAAAAAAATGTTGTCAAAAAAGTAGAGTGTCGATTACAGCTGCTATCCGAAATTTCATACGTGGAGATAGAGATGCCCGAAAATTTGTATTGTCAAATTTTGTAATCAAAATACCAATTAAACCCCAATTTGCAGCACACATATTCCAAATCATTCAGATTATAATCCTTCGGGACTAATTTAGCAATTCTACAGTTATCTGTATCTAAACAGGTTTTTGCCATAGCCAGGATGTCGTCCTCATGAGTATTAGGAACAAATCTTGAAAGCTGTATCCAACACATAGGAGCAACCGTTTGTATACCGAAATTAACCGGAATCTCCTTAGTACCACAAATAGATTTAGACATTATGCGCTGTGGAGTTGTAACTTGAACTTTACTAGCATTTATATTTGACTACTTCAGCAAAAGTCGCACAAGCACCGAAATTAGTAGGATTGGAATATACTGGAATATGATCGTCGTCATTAGTTAAAAAATGTAACCACAGCTGCGGATAGAGGTAAACCAGTACATGAAAGTTGATCACAATTATTGATGACACCAATTTTGAATGATTCAATCAGCGAATCTAAATCTTCATTTACTCCTACAGAGGAATTTAAATTTAAAGGCATAGATGTAGTAACTTTAGTCAATCTCAACTAAGGTGAACAATCCTGCGCCTAAATGTATGCGGACATAACTACAAATTATTTAAAAACTTTTAACTTCATAACCAGTTATGATATCACCATGATTAAAATCAGATGATAATCCGGTGATGCAGACCATTAGGGGTTGGTCAATAACAGATCTGAATGTAAAATGCTCTATGTTATCAGCTTCTAATTTTTCAAGTAGATTTTGATAATTAACATTATCATAAAGCATAATTTTTATTCCAATAATTGGTAATATTCAATGAAAGCAGCAGCTGTTTAATTTTGGTGTAATTTAGACCTTCCACAACAATAGGCGGTACATATATTTTGTTATTTTGTTTGTTGTTATTCAACTTTATTATATCAAATCCGCTGATGACGATAGACAATCAAAACGGTTGTTTGTAGAAATAAAAATTAAATTCCATAACGATTTCATTAGACAAGCTAGCTCCAGTTGAGATTATTGCAACTTGTTTTGCCTAAGTAATTCAAGATTACTATTCAAATAATGGGACAAAAAAAGCCTAAAAAAAAAGGAAAAGAAACGGTCTTCTTATTTTCGATAAATAAATAATGAATTTTGAATTTTTCAAAAAAAAAAAAAAAATCCGATGGTTTAATTTTTTATGTTGATGCCGGGACCATTCCAAAATACAAAATAATACACAAACAATACAAAATCAGAATTAACGTTAACTATCATTTGTTACTGAAATCCACATCCTTATCATATAGCATTTCATTTTATATATCTCCCAGCTCTCCTAAACCTGCGCCACTCTAGTGGCTTGATAATATTTTAAAGCCCCCAATAGTAATTTTCTATTAGGATTTATATACGACTTTGAATACCAAGAGAATTTATTATTCAGAAATAATAAGGTATAAACAGAACAAGAGCGACAACTACAAGCGACGATGATAAAATGAATTTGTCTGTCGGCGGTGTCGCCTTAGTAAACACAAAACAGCGTCAGCGATCGACGATAAAACAAACTTCAAAACAAAATAAGATAACAAACAACATAACCTGGAATATTTCGTGTTTAAATATAAAAATATGGAGTTGATTAAAATTATAAAATTGGTGAACATAATTTATATTGTTTATTTGACCTACGAATATTATAATTCGATAGTGTCTCGTAGGCGTTGGTGGGTGAGTAGAGATAATCACGGCTTTTTTCGCCGAAGTTTTCTTCAAATGTAAGCAAATGACCCAGAGAATTTTCTAAAAGCGTATGAGTATTTAGTACTTCAAGCTGTTGATTAAGCTAGTAAAATCAGAATTACAGAAGTATTCCCATAGAAAACCAATAAGTGTCGAATCCAGATTAGCTGTAACACTATTGTAAGAAACATAAATATTATCTATAATTTAAAAACATAACAAAATGTATCTTCCCCAAGGTATCTTGCGCATGGATGTTCCATGCAAGTTTTAGCTTGGAGCTTTAAAATGGGAGTTTCCACCGTCCGAGAAATAATATTAGAAACTTGTGATGCTTTGTGGAAAATCAGTGAATTTTATGTTGCCAGCCGAATTTGTTTGAATGGACAAAAATCGCAGAAGAATTTGAAATCAAGACCGGAATGCCAAATTGCATAGGTTCCATCCACGGCAAACATGTCAATCTCAAATGTCCGCCTAAAAGTGGTTCATTATATTATAATTATAAGGGACACCACAGCATGGTACTATTAGGTGTATGCGATGCAAACTACTCATTTACTGCTATCGACGTCGGAGCCTATGGTAGCCAGAGCGATTCCGGCATATTTCAAAATAGCGTTTTTGGCAAGCAATTAGCAGACGGGTCTCTTGAGATTCCCATAAGTAAAATGCTACCAAATTCCATCATAGACTTCCCTTACTACTTTGTCGGCGACTCCGCCTTTCCCTTAAAAAGGAATTTAATGCGTCCATACCCTGGTAAATCTTTATCGGCAGACAAAGAGCAGTTCAACAAAAAATTGTCGCGTGCGAAAATAAGAATTGAAAATACTTTTGGAATATTAGCAAATAGATGGAGAATCCTAGGCACCACGTTGAGTCTACATCCAAAAATGCTGAGAAAGTTATTTTGGCTACTATAGTTTTGCACAATTTTTTAATATTACAGAAAAGCGAGTTATATTGCCCACAGGACTACATAGACCGAGAACAAAATGGAATTAGTATTCCTGGAGATTGGCGCGATGAGGGTGAACCCGTGAAGCGTTCGAATTAAGAGACTGTTTAAAAAATGTTCTCCATTCAACTGATATTTAAACATTTTCTTCCCTATTTTAATTCATTAATAAGCAGAGTGACATTTGATTAAATAAAACATTTACTGAAATTCAAAATATAGTTTTTCTATTAATTCATATTTTCGTATATACATAAGCGCATTTATTTAACATTACGTGTCTATAAAAAGACCAACTCAATTACTTGTCGACGATTCCGAGTGTGTATCTCTATAATGCTCACGAAATTTTTGGTAAACAATATTTGATATTTCCATCTCCAATTCGTCTAACACCACTCTAGGTAAATGAGCTTTTTCTATTTTCACTGCCAATGATGAAAATAACAACGAAGTTGAACTGACAGGATTGGTTGGCTCATCTAATTGACTAACCGCCTTAGCTGCGACATCCAGAAAATTTAGGAAATTTGTATGTACGTCGCTTTTCGAAGATGAGGCAGTTATTTTACGTTTTTTTGCCGGAGTGGAACAAACAATTTCATCGAGCCCCACGTCTGGAGCATTGTTATCAAAATCCGTTAAATCAACCGAATTGTCATCATCAAAATCGTAGCTCTCACTATAACTTAACCTTTTCAAAATTTCCAGTAGTGCTAAAATATTATTAATTTTGGTTATTAACTTATAAATTTAAACCTAAATGATGATATAACCTTACTTTCTTTGATCATCTATACTATACAAAAAGTTCATTTGTTGAAAGTATTTCGATTTATTTGTGTGCTTTTCGTCGCAGGGTTCATTTGGAGCACTCCCAGAAGTTGGTATTTGACGGTTACATACTTGTTCTGAAATTATTTAATTAGGTACACATAAAATATTTTAGATTTGCGCAAAGGAATTTAATCAAAATTCATAATGTTTACCTGAAGATTTGAGGTTAGCAGCAATCTCTCTCCAAATTTTTTCCTTAATGTCGGATCTTCTATAATTTAAATTTTTTAAATCATATAGAATTGGCTTAGCCCTAACCAGTTCTATTAACTTCTCCTTGAATGACATTATATTAAATTATAACAATTAGCAAAATCGCCGGTATGTCTTTTGCAATTTTTTTATCGATCGAAAACTAATAAATTATGGTTAGGAAACATTAAGGTTAGGAACTAAATGACAACTAAAAGTTTTCGGGTACCAATATAACGACGCAAAAAACAGTTGGTAGCATTGTATCGCTGGCGACAAAAATAGAAATAGATTCTAAAAAAATTCGTCGATAATGTCGTCGTCGCTGGCAATATTGGTTCTGTGAGCAGCATATGATTTCTATGTATTCTAATTTTACAGGCGATATCGCTTGTAGTTGTCGCTCTTGTTCTGTTTATACCTTTATGCTGGAAACACATGAGCAGAATTTCTGCTAGCATCACTGCCGGCAGAAATTCGGGTGAACTACATGAGCGTCGTTTTTGATAAGCAGAATTTTAATTTGTGGTATTTATTTGATACATATTTAATTTTAATGTACAATTTTTTTAAATGAATGATGCATTATTTTGTCACAAATTATTTAATTTTTATCCTCCAATTTGGCACTTGCCACACAAAACTTATTTTCTGTCAATAAATTAAAAAAATTCATTGGAAATGAATGAGCTGAAAACAGATGAGCAGAATTCTCCAAGCAGATAAATTAAAATACACACGTTTATACGGCATGAAATACATGAATTCTGCTTTCCGAGCAGAATTCTGTTTTGTGTCTCTATTTCTAATTTTGCTGCGAATCAGTAGGCTACATTACATAAAAGATAAAAAATCTAGTACAATTTGTATACTTTTTATTTTTTTCAATCAATTTTTTTAATTCGTTGACAGAAAATAAGTTTTGTGTGGCAAGTGCCAAATTGGATGATAAAAATTAAATAATTTGTGACAAAATAAGGCATCATTCATTTAAAAAAACGGTACATTAAAATTAAATATGTATCAAATAAATACCACAAATTAAAATTCTGCTTGTCAAAAAAGACACTCATGTAATTCACCCAAATTTCTGCCGGCAGTGCTGCTAGCAGAAATTCTGCTCATGTGTTTCCAGCATAAAGGCGATTTTATTAAAGCAATTCACAAAATGTATCGATCAACATGTCGTTGAAATTTCAATCATTAAAATCTCAATAAAACGTCACAGAAATGTCAGTGTCAGAAATATTAATGTCATAGAAACGAGAATATCTTGCTATTTTTAAAAGCTCACTAGATATAATTATTTTTAAATGTTGACGATATCATTTGCAACCAGCAAAGTATTTTAGGTAAATTTAGAAATTTTGATTTGATATTACACGGTAATCTATTCATTTTATCTTAAAGCCACCTAGGGAACAATTTTTTGAATTTGCAAGGTGTTATTAACTGTAGAATAATATTTCTTCGAAAAGTTTGACATTACCTCGGTAAACAGCTGATAAACAAATTTATATTACTCCTTTTTGTTAAAATGACCCCCACGCAATGCTTCAATCGACTTCAAATTTTGAGAACAAGTAGATGATGAATTGTCAAATTTATCACCAACATAACAAAAAAATCGTCGGCCCAGTTTTTGAGAAAATCTGTTTGGCAGTTTTCTCTTCCACTGCAACTCCCTCTATTCTATACTCGAATGAACCTAAAAGTTAACACAAACTGCTTATTACTAAAATCTATCTTTATACAAAATATCGACCAAAACTATCAATATTTGTGAGAATGGGAGACAAAACAAAAATAATAAAAATGTGCGACTGGAAGGACGGAAGGACGGACGGACGGAAGGACGGACGGACGGAAGGACGGACGGACGGACACGACATTTTTCTGATCGGTGTTTCATGTATGTGAAGTTGGCCCAAAAAGTAACCCAAAAAAATGCTATGGCAACACTTAATCTGTATTTTCATGATATTTTAGTGTCAGCCCAAAAAACTATATCTATCATGACGCTATTTGCAAAGTCAGCCCAAAAAAAGTACTATCACGATAGTTGAAACTATCGTGGTATGTATATTGAACTGTCAGCCCAAAAATAATTCTGACCCAAACCAAAGAAATTAATTTAAAATAATTCCAAAACTATAACTTAAAATTGAAAAATTTGCAGAAACATGTTTAATTTTATATAATGCAATTATTTAATAATATATTTAATTATGCATTACCAAAATCGAATAAATACAATTTTTTAATTTAAAATCTCAAGTACCTACCACATAGTTTTGAGGGTTGGCCATCACTCTAAATATGAAAGCGAACTAGCTGCTATTAGCGAGATGGTCTCAGTCGGATGTGATTGGGACCTCATAGCCATAATGGCCCATACAACCAGTTCAAATATTTATTTATTTTTTCATACAATAAATCTCATGTAACTTAAGATTTTGGGGGTTGGCCATCATTCTAAGTATGATTTTTAATTAGGTCTGATCTATATATTTATCATCGCAAGGTCTCAGCCGGATGTGATGGGGACCTCATAGCTATAACGGCCCATACAACCACTTCAAATATTTATTTATTTTTTCATACAATAAATCTCATGTAACTTAAGATTTTGGGGGTTGGTCATCATTCTAAGTATGATTTTCAATTAGGTCTGATCTATATATTTATCATTACAAGGTCTCAGCCGGATGTGATGGGGACCTCATAGCCATAATGGCCCATACAACCACTTCAAATATTTATTTATTTTTTCATACATTAAATCTCATGTAACTTAAGATTTTGGGGGTTGGCCATCATTCTAAGTATGATTTTCAATTAGGTCTGATCTATATCTTTATCATTGCAAGGTCTCAGCCGGATGTGATTGGGACCTCGTAGCCATAATGGCCCATACAACCACTTCAAATATTTATTTTTTTTATCATACAAAATATCTGATATAACTTAAGATTTTGGGGGTTGGTCATCATTCTAAGTATGATTTTCAGTTAGGTCTGATCTATATCTTTATCATTGCAAGGTCTCAGCCAGATGCGATTGGAACCTCATAGCCATAATGGCCCATACAACCACTTCAAATATTTATTTATTTTTTCATACAATAAATCTCATGTAACTTAAGATTTTGGGGGTTGGTCCTCATTCTAAGTATGATTTTCAATTAGGTCTGATCTATATATTTATCATTACAAGGTCTCAGCCGGATGTGATGGGGACCTCATAGCCATAATGGCCCATACAACCACTTCAAATATTTATTTTTTTTATCATACAAAATATCTGATATAACTTAAGATTTTGGGGGTTGGTCATCATTCTAAGTATGATTTTCAGTTAGGTCTGATCTATATCTTTATCATTGCAAGGTCTCAGCCAGATGCGATTGGAACCTCATAGCCATAATGGCCCATACAACCACTTCAAATATTTATTTATTTTTTCATACAATAAATCTCATGTAACTTAAGATTTTGGGGGTTGGTCCTCATTCTAAGTATGATTTTCAATTAGGTCTGATCTATATATTTATCATTACAAGGTCTCAGCCGGATGTGATGGGGACCTCATAGCCATAATGGCCCATACAACCACTTCAAATATTTATTTATTTTTTCATACATTAAATCTCATGTAACTTAAGATTTTGGGGGTTGGCCATCATTCTAAGTATGATTTTCAATTAGGTCTGATCTATATATTTATCATTACAAGGTCTCAGCCGGATGTGATGGGGACCTCATAGCCATAATGGCCAATACAACCACTTCAAATATTTATTTATTTTTTCATACAATAAATCTCATGTAACTTAAGATTTTGGGGGTTGGCCATTATTCTAAGTATGATTTTCAATTAGGTCTGATCTATATCTTTATCATTGCAAGGTCTCAGCCGGATGTGATTGGGACCTCGTAGCCATAATGGCCCATACAACCACTTCAAATATTTATTTTTTTTATCATACAAAATATCTGATATAACTTAAGATTTTGGGGGTTGGTCATCATTCTAAGTATGATTTTCAGTTAGGTCTGATCTATATCTTTATCATTGCAAGGTCTCAGCCAGATGCGATTGGAACCTCATAGCCATAATGGCCCATACAACCACTTCAAATATTTATTTTTTTTTTCATACAATAAATCTCATGTAACTTAAGATTTTGGGGGTTGGTCATCATTCTAAGTATGATTTTCAATTAGGTCTGATCTATATATTTATCATTACAAGGTCTCAGCCGGATGTGATTGGGACCTCGTAGCCATAATGGCCCATACAACAACTTCAAATATTTATTTATTTTTTCATACAGTAAATCTCATGTAACTTCAGATTTTGGGGGTTGGCCATCATTCTAAGTATGATTTTCAATTAGGTCTGATCTATATCTTTATCATTGCAAGGTCTCAGCCGGATGTGATTGGGACCTCATAGCCATAATGGCCCATACAACCACTTCAAATATTTATTTATTTTTTCATACAATAAATCTCATGTAACTTCAGATTTTGGGGGTTGGCCATCATTCTAAGTATGATTTTCAATTAGGTCTGATCTATATCTTTATCATTGCAAGGTCTCAGCCGGATGTGATGGGGACCTCATAGCCATAATGGCCCATACAACCACTTCAAATATTTATTTATTTTTTCATACAATAAATCTCATGTAACTTCAGATTTTGGGGGTTGGCCATCATTCTAAGTATGATTTTCAATTAGGTCTGATCTATATCTTTATCATTGCAAGGTCTCAGCCGGATGTGATTGGGACCTCGTAGCCATAATGGCCCATACAACAACTTCAAATATTTATTTTTTTTTTTCATACAAAATATCTGATATAACTTAATATTTTGGGGGTTGGTCATCATTCTCAGTATGATTTTCAGTTAGGTCTGATCTATATCTTTATCATTGCAAGGTCTCAGCTGGATGTGATGGGAACCTCATAGCCATAATGGCCCATACAACCATTTCAAATATTTATTTATTGTTTCATACAATAAATCATATGTAACTTCAGATTTTGGGGGTTGGCCATCATTCTAAGTATGATTTTCAATTAGGTCTGATCTATATCTTTATCATTGCAAGGTCTCAGCCGGATGTGATGGGGACCTCATAGCCATAATGGCCCATACAACCACTTCAAATATTTATTTATTTTTTCATACAATAAATCTCATGTAACTTCAGATTTTGGGGGTTGGCCATCATTCTAAGTATGATTTTCAATTAGGTCTGATCTATATCTTTATCATTGCAAGGTCTCAGCCGGATGTGATTGGGACCTCGTAGCCATAATGGCCCATACAACAACTTCAAATATTTATTTTTTTTTTCATACAAAATATCTGATATAACTTAATATTTTGGGGGTTGGTCATCATTCTCAGTATGATTTTCAGTTAGGTCTGATCTATATCTTTATCATTGCAAGGTCTCAGCTGGATGTGATGGGAACCTCATAGCCATAATGGCCCATACAACCATTTCAAATATTTATTTATTGTTTCATACAATAAATCATATGTAACTTCAGATTTTGGGGGTTGGCCATCATTCTAAGTATGATTTTCAATTAGGTCTGATCTATATCTTTATCATTGCAAGGTCTCAGCCGGATGTGATGGGGACCTCATAGCCATAATGGCCCATACAACCACTTCAAATATTTATTTATTTTTTCATACAATAAATCTCATGTAACTTCAGATTTTGGGGGTTGGCCATCATTCTAAGTATGATTTTCAATTAGGTCTGATCTATATATTTATCATTACAAGGTCTCAGCCGGATGTGATTGGGACCTCGTAGCCATAATGGCCCATACAACAACTTCAAATATTTATTTATTTTTTCATACAGTAAATCTCATGTAACTTCAGATTTTGGGGGTTGGCCATCATTCTAAGTATGATTTTCAATTAGGTCTGATCTATATCTTTATCATTGCAAGGTCTCAGCCGGATGTGATTGGGACCTCATAGCCATAATGGCCCATACAACCACTTCAAATATTTATTTATTTTTTCATACAATAAATCTCATGTAACTTCAGATTTTGGGGGTTGGCCATCATTCTAAGTATGATTTTCAATTAGGTCTGATCTATATCTTTATCATTGTAAGGTCTCAGCCGGATGTGATGGGGACCTCATAGCCATAATGGCCCATACAACCACTTCAAATATTTATTTATTTTTTCATACAATAAATCTCATGTAACTTCAGATTTTGGGGGTTGGCCATCATTCTAAGTATGATTTTCAATTAGGTCTGATCTATATCTTTATCATTGCAAGGTCTCAGCCGGATGTGATTGGGACCTCGTAGCCATAATGGCCCATACAACAACTTCAAATATTTATTTTTTTTTTCATACAAAATATCTGATATAACTTAATATTTTGGGGGTTGGTCATCATTCTCAGTATGATTTTCAGTTAGGTCTGATCTATATCTTTATCATTGCAAGGTCTCAGCTGGATGTGATGGGAACCTCATAGCCATAATGGCCATACAACCATTTCAAATATTTATTTATTGTTTCATACAATAAATCATATGTAACTTCAGATTTTGGTGGTTGGCCATCATTCTAAGTATGATTTTCAATTAGGTCTGATCTATATCTTTATCATTGCAAGGTCTCAGCCGGATGTGATGGGGACCTCATAGCCATAATGGCCCATACAACCACTTCAAATATTTATTTATTTTTTCATACAATAAATCTCATGTAACTTCAGATTTTGGGGGTTGGCCATCATTCTAAGTATGATTTTCAATTAGGTCTGATCTATATCTTTATCATTGCAAGGTCTCAGCCGGATGTGATTGGGACCTCGTAGCCATAATGGCCCATACAACAACTTCAAATATTTATTTTTTTTTTCATACAAAATATCTGATATAACTTAATATTTTGGGGGTTGGTCATCATTCTCAGTATGATTTTCAGTTAGGTCTGATCTATATCTTTATCATTGCAAGGTCTCAGCTGGATGTGATGGGAACCTCATAGCCATAATGGCCCATACAACCATTTCAAATATTTATTTATTGTTTCATACAATAAATCATATGTAACTTCAGATTTTGGGGGTTGGCCATCATTCTAAGTATGATTTTCAATTAGGCCTGATCTATATCTTTATCATTGCAAGGTCTCAGCCGGATGTGATGGGGACCTCATAGCCATAATGGCCCATACAACCACTTCAAATATTTATTTATTTTTTCATACAATAAATCTCATGTAACTTCAGATTTTGGGGGTTGGCCATCATTCTAAGTATGATTTTCAATTAGGTCTGATCTATATATTTATCATTACAAGGTCTCAGCCGGATGTGATTGGGACCTCGTAGCCATAATGGCCCATACAACAACTTCAAATATTTATTTATTTTTTCATACAGTAAATCTCATGTAACTTCAGATTTTGGGGGTTGGCCATCATTCTAAGTATGATTTTCAATTAGGTCTGATCTATATCTTTATCATTGCAAGGTCTCAGCCGGATGTGATTGGGACCTCATAGCCATAATGGCCCATACAACCACTTCAAATATTTATTTATTTTTTCATACAATAAATCTCATGTAACTTCAGATTTTGGGGGTTGGCCATCATTCTAAGTATGATTTTCAATTAGGTCTGATCTATATCTTTATCATTGCAAGGTCTCAGCCGGATGTGATGGGGACCTCATAGCCATAATGGCCCATACAACCACTTCAAATATTTATTTATTTTTTCATACAATAAATCTCATGTAACTTCAGATTTTGGGGGTTGGCCATCATTCTAAGTATGATTTTCAATTAGGTCTGATCTATATCTTTATCATTGCAAGGTCTCAGCCGGATGTGATTGGGACCTCGTAGCCATAATGGCCCATACAACAACTTCAAATATTTATTTTTTTTTTCATACAAAATATCTGATATAACTTAATATTTTGGGGGTTGGTCATCATTCTCAGTATGATTTTCAATTAGGTCTGATCTCTGTCTATATCCTTGCAATGTCTCAGCCGGATATGTGATGGGGACCAACTAGCCATAACGGCGATACAACTATTTCAAATATTTATTCATTTTTTCATACAAAAAATATCTTTGAATGGTGACCAACCCATAACATTTTGAGTTACATGAGATTTTTTGTATGAAAAATGAATAAATATTTGAAGTGGTTGTATGGCCGTTATGGCTATGAGGTCCCCATCACATCAAGCTGAGTCATTGCAAGGATATAGATAGAGATCAGATCTAATTGAAAATCATACTTAGAATGATGACCAACCCCTAACATTTTGAGTTACATGAGATTTTTTGAATGAAAAAATGAAAAAAATATTTGAAGTGGTTGTATGGCCGTTATGGCTATGAGGTCCCCATCACATCCAGCTGAGTCATTGCAAGGATATAGATAGAGATCAGATCTAATTGAAAATCATACTTAGAATGATGACCAACCCCTAACATTTTGAGTTACATGAGATTTCTTGTATGAAAAATGAATAAATATTTGAAGTGGTTGTATGGCCGTTATGGCTATGAGGTCCCCATCACATCCAACTGAGTCATTGCAAGGATATAGATAGAGATCAGATCTAATTGAAAATCATACTTAGAATGATGACCAACCCCTAACATTTTGAGTTACATGAGATTTTTTGTATGAAAAAATGAAAAAAATATTTGAAGTGGTTGTATGGCCGTTATGGCTATGAGGTCCCCATCACATCCAGCTGAGTCATTGCAAGGATATAGATAGAGATCAGATCTAATTGAAAATCATACTTAGAATGATGACCAACCCCTAACATTTTGAGTTACATGAGATTTCTTGTATGAAAAATGAATAAATATTTGAAGTGGTTGTATGGCCGTTATGGCTATGAGGTCCCCATCACATCCAACTGAGTCATTGCAAGGATATAGATAGAGATCAGATCTAATTGAAAATCATACTTAGAATGATGACCAACCCCTAACATTTTGAGTTACATGAGATTTTTTGTATGAAAAAATGAAAAAAATATTTGAAGTGGTTGTATGGCCGTTATGGCTATGAGGTCCCCATCACATCCAGCTGAGTCATTGCAAGGATATAGATAGAGATCAGACCTAATTGAAAATCATACTTAGAATGATGAACAACCCCTAACATTTTGAGGTACATGAGATTTTTTGTATGAAAAAATAAATAAATATTTGAAGTGGTTATATGGCCGTTATGGCTATGAGGTCCCCATCACATCCGGCTGAGACATTGCAAGAATATAGATAGAGATCAGACCTAATTGAAAATCATACTTAGAATGATGACCAACCCCTAACATTTTGAGTTACATGAGATTTTTTGTATGAAAAAATGAAAAAAATATTTGAAGTGGTTGTATGGCCGTTATGGCTATGAGGTCCCCATCACATCAAGCTGAGTCATTGCAAGGATATAGATAGAGATCAGATCTAATTGAAAATCATACTTAGAATGATGACCAACCCCTAACATTTTGAGTTACATGAGATTTTTTGTATGAAAAAATGAAAAAAATATTTGAAGTGGTTGTATGGCCGTTATGGCTATGAGGTCCCCATCACATCCAGCTGAGTCATTGCAAGGATATAGATAGAGATCAGACCTAATTGAAAATCATACTTAGAATGATGAACAACCCCTAACATTTTGAGGTACATGAGATTTTTTGTATGAAAAAATAAATAAATATTTGAAGTGGTTATATGGCCGTTATGGCTATGAGGTCCCCATCACATCCGGCTGAGACATTGCAAGAATATAGATAGAGATCAGACCTAATTGAAAATCATACTTAGAATGATGACCAACCCCTAACATTTTGAGTTACATGAGATTTTTTGTATGAAAAAATGAAAAAAATATTTGAAGTGGTTGTATGGCCGTTATGGCTATGAGGTCCCCATCACATCAAGCTGAGTCATTGCAAGGATATAGATAGAGATCAGATCTAATTGAAAATCATACTTAGAATGATGACCAACCCCTAACATTTTGAGTTACATGAGATTTTTTGAATGAAAAAATGAAAAAAATATTTGAAGTGGTTGTATGGCCGTTATGGCTATGAGGTCCCCATCACATCCAGCTGAGTCATTGCAAGGATATAGATAGAGATCAGATCTAATTGAAAATCATACTTAGAATGATGACCAACCCCTAACATTTTGAGTTACATGAGATTTCTTGTATGAAAAATGAATAAATATTTGAAGTGGTTGTATGGCCGTTATGGCTATGAGGTCCCCATCACATCCAACTGAGTCATTGCAAGGATATAGATAGAGATCAGATCTAATTGAAAATCATACTTAGAATGATGACCAACCCCTAACATTTTGAGTTACATGAGATTTTTTGTATGAAAAAATGAAAAAAATATTTGAAGTGGTTGTATGGCCGTTATGGCTATGAGGTCCCCATCACATCCAGCTGAGTCATTGCAAGGATATAGATAGAGATCAGACCTAATTGAAAATCATACTTAGAATGATGAACAACCCCTAACATTTTGAGGTACATGAGATTTTTTGTATGAAAAAATAAATAAATATTTGAAGTGGTTATATGGCCGTTATGGCTATGAGGTCCCCATCACATCCGGCTGAGACATTGCAAAAATATAGATAGAGATCAGACCTAATTGAAAATCATACTTAGAATGATGACCAACCCCTAACATTTTGAGTTACATGAGATTTTTTGTATGAAAAAATGAAAAAAATATTTGAAGTGGTTGTATGGCCGTTATGGCTATGAGGTCCCCATCACATCAAGCTGAGTCATTGCAAGGATATAGATAGAGATCAGATCTAATTGAAAATCATACTTAGAATGATGACCAACCCCTAACATTTTGAGTTACATGAGATTTTTTGTATGAAAAAATGAAAAAAATATTTGAAGTGGTTGTATGGCCGTTATGGCTATGAGGTCCCCATCACATCAAGCTGAGTCATTGCAAGGATATAGATAGAGATCAGATCTAATTGAAAATCATACTTAGAATGATGACCAACCCCTAACATTTTGAGTTACATGAGATTTTTTGTATGAAAAAATGAAAAAAATATTTGAAGTGGTTGTATGGCCGTTATGGCTATGAGGTCCCCATCACATCCAGCTGAGTCATTGCAAGGATATAGATAGAGATCAGACCTAATTGAAAATCATACTTAGAATGATGAACAACCCCTAACATTTTGAGGTACATGAGATTTTTTGTATGAAAAAATAAATAAATATTTGAAGTGGTTATATGGCCGTTATGGCTATGAGGTCCCCATCACATCCGGCTGAGACATTGCAAGAATATAGATAGAGATCAGACCTAATTGAAAATCATACTTAGAATGATGACCAACCCCTAACATTTTGAGTTACATGAGATTTTTTGTATGAAAAAATGAAAAAAATATTTGAAGTGGTTGTATGGCCGTTATGGCTATGAGGTCCCCATCACATCAAGCTGAGTCATTGCAAGGATATAGATAGAGATCAGATCTAATTGAAAATCATACTTAGAATGATGACCAACCCCTAACATTTTGAGTTACATGAGATTTTTTGAATGAAAAAATGAAAAAAATATTTGAAGTGGTTGTATGGCCGTTATGGCTATGAGGTCCCCATCACATCCAGCTGAGTCATTGCAAGGATATAGATAGAGATCAGATCTAATTGAAAATCATACTTAGAATGATGACCAACCCCTAACATTTTGAGTTACATGAGATTTCTTGTATGAAAAATGAATAAATATTTGAAGTGGTTGTATGGCCGTTATGGCTATGAGGTCCCCATCACATCCAACTGAGTCATTGCAAGGATATAGATAGAGATCAGATCTAATTGAAAATCATACTTAGAATGATGACCAACCCCTAACATTTTGAGTTACATGAGATTTTTTGTATGAAAAAATGAAAAAAATATTTGAAGTGGTTGTATGGCCGTTATGGCTATGAGGTCCCCATCACATCCAGCTGAGTCATTGCAAGGATATAGATAGAGATCAGACCTAATTGAAAATCATACTTAGAATGATGAACAACCCCTAACATTTTGAGGTACATGAGATTTTTTGTATGAAAAAATAAATAAATATTTGAAGTGGTTATATGGCCGTTATGGCTATGAGGTCCCCATCACATCCGGCTGAGACATTGCAAGAATATAGATAGAGATCAGACCTAATTGAAAATCATACTTAGAATGATGACCAACCCCTAACATTTTGAGTTACATGAGATTTTTTGTATGAAAAAATGAAAAAAATATTTGAAGTGGTTGTATGGCCGTTATGGCTATGAGGTCCCCATCACATCAAGCTGAGTCATTGCAAGGATATAGATAGAGATCAGATCTAATTGAAAATCATACTTAGAATGATGACCAACCCCTAACATTTTGAGTTACATGAGATTTTTTGTATGAAAAAATGAAAAAAATATTTGAAGTGGTTGTATGGCCGTTATGGCTATGAGGTCCCCATCACATCCAGCTGAGTCATTGCAAGGATATAGATAGAGATCAGACCTAATTGAAAATCATACTTAGAATGATGACCAACCCCTAACATTTTGAGTTACATGAGATTTTTTGTATGAAAAAATGAAAAAAATATTTGAAGTGGTTGTATGGCCGTTATGGCTATGAGGTCCCCATCACATCAAGCTGAGTCATTGCAAGGATATAGATAGAGATCAGATCTAATTGAAAATCATACTTAGAATGATGACCAACCCCTAACATTTTGAGTTACATGAGATTTTTTGTATGAAAAAATGAAAAAAATATTTGAAGTGGTTGTATGGCCGTTATGGCTATGAGGTCCCCATCACATCCAGCTGAGTCATTGCAAGGATATAGATAGAGATCAGATCTAATTGAAAATCATACTTAGAATGATGACCAACCCCTAACATTTTGAGTTACATGAGATTTTTTGAATGAAAAAATGAAAAAAATATTTGAAGTGGTTGTATGGCCGTTATGGCTATGAGGTCCCCATCACATCCAGCTGAGCCATTGCAAGGATATAGATAGAGATCAGATCTAATTGAAAATCATACCTAGAATGATGACCAACCCCTAACATTTTGAGTTACATGAGATTTTTTGTATGAAAAAATGAATAAATATTTGAAGTGGTTGTATGGCCGTTATGGCTATGAGGTCCCCATCACATCCAGCTGAGTCATTGCAAGGATATAGATAGAGATCAGACCTAATTGAAAATCATACTTAGAATGATGAACAACCCCTAACATTTTGAGGTACATGAGATTTTTTGTATGAAAAAATAAATAAATATTTGAAGTGGTTATATGGCCGTTATGGCTATGAGGTCCCCATCACATCCGGCTGAGACATTGCAAGAATATAGATAGAGATCAGACCTAATTGAAAATCATACTTAGAATGATGACCAACCCCTAACATTTTGAGTTACATGAGATTTTTTGTATGAAAAAATGAAAAAAATATTTGAAGTGGTTGTATGGCCGTTATGGCTATGAGGTCCCCATCACATCAAGCTGAGTCATTGCAAGGATATAGATAGAGATCAGATCTAATTGAAAATCATACTTAGAATGATGACCAACCCCTAACATTTTGAGTTACATGAGATTTTTTGTATGAAAAAATGAAAAAAATATTTGAAGTGGTTGTATGGCCGTTATGGCTATGAGGTCCCCATCACATCCAGCTGAGTCATTGCAAGGATATAGATAGAGATCAGACCTAATTGAAAATCATACTTAGAATGATGACCAACCCCTAACATTTTGAGTTACATGAGATTTTTTGTATGAAAAAATGAAAAAAATATTTGAAGTGGTTGTATGGCCGTTATGGCTATGAGGTCCCCATCACATCAAGCTGAGTCATTGCAAGGATATAGATAGAGATCAGATCTAATTGAAAATCATACTTAGAATGATGACCAACCCCTAACATTTTGAGTTACATGAGATTTTTTGTATGAAAAAATGAAAAAAATATTTGAAGTGGTTGTATGGCCGTTATGGCTATGAGGTCCCCATCACATCCAGCTGAGTCATTGCAAGGATATAGATAGAGATCAGATCTAATTGAAAATCATACTTAGAACGATGACCAACCCCTAACATTTTGAGTTACATGAGATTTTTTGAATGAAAAAATGAAAAAAATATTTGAAGTGGTTGTATGGCCGTTATGGCTATGAGGTCCCCATCACATCCAGCTGAGCCATTGCAAGGATATAGATAGAGATCAGATCTAATTGAAAATCATACCTAGAATGATGACCAACCCCTAACATTTTGAGTTACATGAGATTTTTTGTATGAAAAAATGAATAAATATTTGAAGTGGTTGTATGGCCGTTATGGCTATGAGGTCCCCATCACATCAAGCTGAGTCATTGCAAGGATATAGATAGAGATCAGATCTAATTGAAAATCATACTTAGAATGATGACCAACCCCTAACATTTTGAGTTACATGAGATTTTTTGAATGAAAAAATGAAAAAAATATTTGAAGTGGTTGTATGGCCGTTATGGCTATGAGGTCCCCATCACGTCCAACTGAGTCATTGCAAGGATATAGATAGAGATCAGATCTAATTGAAAACCACATTTAGAATTATTATATTTATGTTTGTTCCCAAATCTTGAGATTCAAAATTTTAATTTAGAAAAATCTGTAATATTTATTTGATTTTGGTAATAAATGCATAATTAATTAAATTATTTAAATAATTGCTCGTACAGAATTAAACGTGTTAATATTTCTTTAATTTTAATCAAACTACAGTATTGAAATTAATTTAAACTCTATTTTTATTTTGACAGCTTTGTTTTTAGGCTGATATTAAAGAATATAACTATTTAATAGTTTTTTTAGCTGTCAGAACTTTTTAGGCATCTCAACTCAAGCGAAGCGCTAGAGCGAGAGAGATGCCTTATATCCTGGCTATTGATGTCTGTTAACAAGTATTAAGTCGAAAAGTACTTATCCGATTTTCATGAAACAAAGACAGACTTATAGACCTTGATGAGATAAGAACAAAATGGTATGGCTAAGCTCTTTAGGTGGTCGGGCTCCAAAGTTATAGACGCTTAAAGATTTCCTTTACAATACATTCACGTAAAAAACAAACAAAAAACAATGAAAGTTCATATAGAACCAAAAACGAACAAAAATGTTTATACATGTTCAAAATTTTTTTTTTCCTTTCAATGAATAATAAAAATGATTTTGTATGGATGTCAAAACCTTCTACAATTCTCTCTTGAGAAAGCCTGACTGCGTTGTATAGCTCTCTTACACATATTTAAAAATATATGTTGGTTAGTGTATTGGTCGCTACGAAAAACCATATAAAAAAAATACAAATTACCACTACTAATTCCAATGGATATCACACACTACTTAATATCAATACCATAACCATATATATATACGATATTATTTCACAAATACATTCACCATGATATATATTTTTATAGCATTAGTATACATTTCGTTGGGCTTATACATTTCGTTGGGCTTTCTCAAGAGAGAATTTTAGCAGGTTTTGATGGATGTATATAAATTAGTGTATATAAACTAGTAAGTAAGGTATATAAAACTACTACACAGTATGTTGTAATGATCACACAAACAATGTTTGAACAATTAGTGTGAACTTTCATTGATAATTAAATGATTTTGTTTGAATGTATGTATGATCAGGAATACATTTATTAAATTCGTCAAATTTGTTGGTTTTGATAGAACGAACACATTGTTGTAATTTTGGGCTATTTAGTTTAATTATGGAATTAATGTCTTAATTATTCTTGGGAATAATCAAACTTAAATACTAATCATTAGATGTTTTATGATCGATAATGGAAATCATATAGATTCCGCGAATTATCTCGCCACTTTGGCTAACGAATTATTATATATATTCACAATAGAATTTTTCCAAAGGAAATAAATTTTTTCTAATGAAGATATATGACATCTAATTCGTTATAGCTGATATTTTTTTTTACAGTTGATTTCTTCAATCATCCGAATCTCAATCAATTTGAGATCTGGCTTATAATTTATATCTCAATTAAACAATATTTGATCATTAGTTTCCTCTTCAATTATTATCCTTCTCTTATATTTCGGTACAGCTAATAACGTGAGATCTAACTAGACAATAATTGCCTACTATACTGTTAAATTATTAACGATACAATGGCTCCTAGTATCGATGGATTTAGTCGCTGATGTTAATTCCAGTTATAAGTTGTAGTTGGCTTACCGCTGGTGGGGGCCAATTCTGTATTTCAGTATTTTAGTAATTTGATTTTAACTAATTAGTTGTCGATAACTTACCTCTGGTGGGGGTTATCTCTGTATCGTCGGGCCTAGACAGTCAAACTAATTTAGAGTAGTGCGTTTCGGGCACAATGTTAGTGTCACTAATCGGATACTCCAGGGGACAAGGTAGTCGCTAGGAAAACATATGCTTCACACTTATTGGTTTCCTTCTCCGTTACTAAACGGAGATTCGCGCTACAATGTCGTAGAGCCTTACTGGTAGTAATTAGTATGTTGGATTTCGTAGTAATACTTACATAAGATTTGGTTAAAAGTTGTTCTATCGAGGTTGGGTTAGAGTTGATCAACAGTTGATAATTTCTCGCTTTATGTTGTGATTGAAAGACTCAGAGTTCCAGTTTATACGAACTAGTTAGATTTGATATATTTATTTTTCTTTGGACTGTTTTCAATTTATATATAAGTATTTCCTTCTTTGAATTTCTTTATGTGAAATTTATATTTGGTAAGAACGTTGTATTAATTTTTATCACTTTGACGTACACTTTTCTTTTCGACTTTATACACAGAAGATATTAATTATTGCTGAATGAGCTTCACTATTAGTTTGATGACGATTAAAAAAAGACTAAAAAAAAAAACGCGTATGCGCTTCGCGCTTCGATCGATGGACTGATCAATGATTTTAAAACTTTTAGTTTATATAGAAAAATTGTCCACATTATCCACCAACAACATTATTATTTTTTCTCATATTCTGATTTTTTTGTTAAATATATTTATTTTTTATTTTTAAGAAAACTGAGACGCTACGTCCGTTAAAAAAATAATTTTTCTTTGGAAATTGCTTGATCGGTAATTTAATTCAGCTTGTGTGACTCTCATGTTTCATTATTTTATTTTTTTTATAATTTTGATAAAAAAAATGCTTAGCTTACATTTTTCGCGTGTGAATATTTTTTCGCCTAAACGTCCACTAATAATTTTTCTTATTGCTTTTGAACCAAAGATGTCACCAAAAATTTATTCAATTGCTTAAATGTCGATCAAGTCCAAATTAAATGTATTACTTAAAAAAAATTAATTTGTATGAACGCAACATTGTATGAATACGATATTATATTTATTCTTATCTTTTAATTGAGAAAAAAAATGTTATTGTAGCGCGCGCGTGTATATTATTTTGTTTTCGCGTTATCTTTATGTATATAGTTTTCTTTTTTAAATAGGTCAATTATGCTTTATGTTTACTATTTTTTGTTTGTTGTTGCTGGGGATTCCTATATGGAATGTGGATTGTAATCTAATACGTTAGTTCTGTGTATTTATATAAAAAATGTGTACGTCTTATGTATTTTGTTTTAGAATTACTTATTTAGATTTTGTAAATGGGGCAAGGTTATACAACATACCTTCCTCCCTTGGGAAGTGAAAATTTCAGAAGGAAATTTTCACTTATCGAATGATATGTTTTTGTATGTCTAAGAATCTAACTTCATTTATTACTAATTTCTAATTCTATTGTTAGTATTATTTATTATTTTAATTTAATAAATGGAGAGTATCCTCTTGTTGAGATGTTTGTTGTTTCTGGTTGTCTGAGGAGTGTTGTTTTTTGGATTACAGAATTAGCCATCTCAAACTTATTTGAGATTCACCTATCTTGTAAGATTAGGCTCTGATGGATTGTCGACCGCTTGTCGATTTTCCTCGGTTTACTTCTTGGTACTTTGCCATTTGTTGTCATCTGTTTTGTTTTGTTGATCCTGTGTTTTTGTTGTCTTATTACTTCTTTAATTGTTATTTTGTTTTGTTATTATGTTACTTTTTGGGTTGCTATTATGCTATAGTTTTAATATTTTGTTTACATTTGATTATTTTGTTTGTTTTATGCGTTTGTTTTATGCGTTTGTTTGATATTAAATATTTTTGTTTTGTTATGTTGTTCTTTTGACTGTTATTATGCTGCGGTTTGTTATTATATTCAAATTTCTTTAGTTAATTCGTTTTATGTGTTCTTATTTTTGGATTAGATGATCATCACCATTTGTTTTGCCTTGTACTTCTTTTATGGCCGTGTTGTGGGTGTTTTGCCAGAGGACATCTTCTTCCATGTTGGGTTTTGGTTTTGAAATTGATTTTCCGATTGTTCCCGTTTTGTTATTATTTTTACTTTTTAGGTTTTTATTATGTTTTAGTTTTAATGTTTTGATTACATTTGTTTATTAGTTTCGTTTTATGTGTTCCATTCTGTATTATTTACTGCTCTGGCGCCCGCTATCCATCTGGCTGATGTTTTGAGTTGTGGTGTGACTGTGTTGTTATTCACAACTTCCGGAGTGCCTTGATCATCTCTCTCGTAGTTGTGGGCCCTCATGAGTTGGCGAATATACTTATGCGGTATTGTCATCTGTTTTGTTTTGTTGATCCAATATTTTTGTTGTCTCCATTTTGTTTGTTTATATTACGTTAGTGTTATGCCTATTCTAGTTATTGATTGGATTCAGTAAATATCATTGAATATTATTCTTGGTATATCTGGTATACTCAAAAATTATAAAAATTTTCTCAAAAAAACGAGTGAAATGTAATTTGAATAATTTGGTAAAGTTAGGATGTAAATTTTTATTGATATCATTAATCTTTTACTTAATTTCTATTTCTAAATTCTTAATTGCTATTTCTTTTCGAGATTACTCGAGTCTTAGTAATATTCTTTGTATTAGTAGATCATAGAAAGAGTTAATAATAAATGAAATGATTGGATCAGAAAATTCAGTATATAACTGTTAAATAATTAAATAAGTAAATATTAATTGGTTTATCTCCGAGTGAGGGTAAAAATGGTTACTATGCCTTTTCCGAGGGCAAATACAATATCGACTCTTTCTATGGTCTTGTTTTTAAACTAATGGTTTACATATAAAAAAAATTTTGAATCTTAATGCTACTGCTTTATTTGTTAGTTAAATTTGGTTGTCTTTTTGTTCGAATTGGACTTGTTTTCCCATGTTTGTTAGTGGTTTGATTTCAACATGAGGAAACAAGTTTTGTTATATACACAAAAACTTCTGTGTATATAAAAAAAAAATTTACCTTACCCTACTCCCGTCAGTGGTATTGTTGGGCTGGCAACGTTTTGTATATTTTTGATTTGCGTTGGGCTGGCAACGGCTAGTGTATTTTTGGTTTGCGTTGGACTGGCAACGGCTTGTATATTTTTGATTTGCGTTGGGCTGGCAACGGCTTGTATATTTTTGTTTTGCGTTGGGCTGGCAACGGCTTGTATATTTTTGATTTGCGTTGGGCTGGCAACGGCTTGTATATTTTTGTTTTGCGTTGGGCTGGCAACGGCTTGTATATTTTTGTTTTGCGTTGGGCTGGCAACGGCTTGTATATTTTTGATTTGCGTTGGGCTGGCAACGGCTTGTATATTTTTGATTTGCGTTGGGCTGGCAACGGCTTGTATATTTTTGTTTTGCGTTGGGCTGGCAACGGCTTGTATATTTTTGATTTGCGTTGGGCTGGCAACGGCTTGTATATTTTTGATTTGTGTTGGGCTGGCAACGGCTTGTATATTTTTGATTTGCGTTGGGCTGGCAACGGCTTGTATATTTTTGATTTGCGTTGGGCTGGCAACGGCTTGTATATTTTTGATTTGCGTTGGGCTGGCAACGGCTTGTATATTTTTGATTTGCGTTGGGCTGGCAACGGCTTGTATATTTTTGATTTGCGTTGGGCTGGCAACGGCTTGTGTATTTTTATTTTGCGTTGGGCTGGCAACGGCTTGTATATTTTTGATTTTCGTTGGGCTGGCAACGGCTTGTATATTTTTAATTTGCGTTGGGCTGGCAACGGCTTGTATATTTTTGATTTGCGTTGGGCTGGCAACGGCTTGTATATTTTTGATTTGCGTTGGGCTGGCAACGGCTTGTGTATTTTTAATTTGCGTTGGGCTGGCAACGGCTTGTGTATTTTTGATTTTCGTTGGGCCGGCAACGGCTTGTATATTTTTGGTTTGCGTTGGACTGGCAACGGCTTGTGTGTTTGCGTTTGCTAGAATTTTGTTGCTTGTTTTTCGTTCTTCTACGCCTTGTTTTGCTAAATTCAAGTTGGATGTTGTTGTTTGAATGCTTTTCGGAATAGCCATAGACTCTGCTGGATTGTGCTTATGATCTTGTGTCATGATATTTGTCGAACTTGTGGTTGTTTGTATTTGCTTATTATCTAGGTTTTCTGTTTGTGTCGTGCTGGCGACGCCGTTTGCTTGCTTAAGAACTAAATTATCGTGCGTCTGGCTGGAGACGGCTTTTGTTTGTTTTGGAGTTGAATTATTGTGCGTCTGGGTGGCGACGGCTTCTGGTTGCTTATTAACTATATCTTTGTGCGTCTGGATGGCGACGGTTTCTGGTTGCTTACTGACTAAATAATTTGCATTCGTTGAGATCATGGCTATGTTCCGTGTGTGCGTAATTGTAGGTTCTGTTATTGTTGTATTTTGATGCTTTATTGGACCCGCTCGGGTTTGGCCTACTATTCCATATCGGCGAGTCCATGCTCGTTTCCCGATTGTGGTTGATAAATATACTGTGCTTCATTGTGTAATTGGGGTTGTGTTGAGATTAAGTTTATTTTCATATTTGCGAATTTCTCCTCGATATCTGTGTTCGCTGCTTGTGGTTTAGGTTCATAGTTGTTTGGCGTTTCAAATGAGTAATGTTCTGGAGGTCTATCTACGGTGTTTCTCTCGTCTGGAGGTCGTCTATAATTGTTAAATCTCTGTACCATTTCTGTGTTTCTGTCTTGATAATTTGCTGACTGATTGCTTCTATACTCTTGGGATGTTGGTTGACCAAACATCATTGCTTGTTGCTGGTTGTTTCTCATGTTATTTGATCGCGTCCTACTGTCGTCTGTGTACGTATTCCTTAGTTGTACCGGGCTTGTGTTGTACCTCTGGTTGTATTGATTTGTATTTTGTTGTTGGTTTATTTGGAATTGTGGTCTATTTTGTGACCAGATTCTTGACCTGCACACGTCGTATGTGTGGTTCGGTTTTTGACAATAGTTGCATATTACTGGGTTATTTTGCCATATATTTCTGTTCGGTATGTTTTGGTAGTTCATTTGTAGTCTTTTTTCCAGCGTAAACTCCCCGTTTGTTATTTCCAGCATCCTCTCTATGTCCTCTGTTTGTTCTACTATACTGCCCACATCTTCCGCTTTTATTGTTGTTACTTTTTCTTTTAGTATTGTGTTGTTTAGTCCCCTTTTGAATGTTTGTACTGCTGTGATTTCTAAGTGCTGTGAGTATGTTTTGTCTATTGTTTCTAACTTATATTTTGTTCTGTATCCATTTTTGTAATTTTCCAATGCTTCGATCACGCGTTGACCGAAGTTTCTTACAGACTCTCCATACGCTTGTCTTACCTCTGTGAACTTCCTTTCAAGTTCGCTCAAAGTCCACACTTTTGTATACATATTATTTAGGGTTGACCTTAGTGTTTCATAGTCGTCTATATCTCTGGTTGCTATCCTTGTATACGCATTGCCTGTCAGTCTGAATTTAATTAGTTGTCCAAATATTTTCTTCTCTTCTTCTGTTGTTAGTGTGCTGTACGCGCTGTCTGCTAACCCTAAGAATCGTTTAAGGTTGACCGTCACGTCACCACTTCCTTCGCCGCTGAATTCTGGTACTAAGCTGGTTATACTTTGCTGAATTTCCCGTGTATTTGCCATCTTTACTGTTTCGTTGTCGTTCTGTGTGATGATTCGTTGGGGTACTGTTACTAGTTTTTGTGGTGTTTGGGATTGTATTCCTTCTGTGTCCTTAGCTGCTTGTGGTTGTATTTTCTGGTTCGGTAATACTGGATTTCGCTTACTTTCTTTCTTGTCTTTGTTTTCTTCCTGTGGTTCAGTTATTGGTTGATATGGTTTTTCGGGTTGTATAACTTCCGTGTTATCAATTTCTTTAGGTGGTACTGTTTGATTTGATGGTTCTTGAACTTGTTTGTCTTTTTTGTCTGCTGCTTTTGTTACTTCTTCGATTTGTCGAGTTGTTACTGTGTTTGATGTTGCTGCTTCTACTGTGTTTTCTATTTGTGGTGCAGGTTTCTCTGCTGGTTGTGCTTGTTCGTCGTCTTGGTTGGTCTCTTGTTGTCGTTCGCTTACTGTTCTCTCTTCTAACTGTGGTGGTATAACTGCTGTTTCTACTTTTTGGGATTGTTTGTTGTTTTCTTTGTTAGGTTGTTGTTGTCCTTTTACCTTCAATTTTGTGGGTTTTTCTGTTGTCTGTGTTGCCTCGTTAGGATTTTGCGTGGCTTCTGTTCCAGTTTCTTTTCTTTTGGGTTTGAGTTTAGTGTCTTTTGTTGGTTCCTTTTCTGCTTCGCTGATATCCGGTTGTGGTTCTGAGTCGCTGTTACTGTTGCTCCGTTGGAAGCGGGTGCGGTCGTCCCTAACTAATGATGGTAACCTTGGATTTGGTCTGGTTTGTACCGGTGAACGTGGTGTCTTCTGTGATTTTAGCTCGAATGGTGATTTACCCTCGTTGTTCATATATTTTGATTTTTAAATTGAAACCTGTTTGATCACTTTAACTTGATTTTGTAAAATATTAGTTTGGTTTTAACTTCCTTGTATTTCGGACAGTTGGGATTTATTATAACCCTAAGCTAACTCACTGTGATACCTTTATCATGAGTTTAACAGCCTTATAATTTCGTTCGCTCGTTGCGAATAGCTAAATTTATTAAATGCTTTAGCGTGTGTTTTAAATTAATGTTAAAGCAAGAAAATTTTTTTCTTAATTAACTAACGCGGATGTCCTACGGAAACTTTACCTACAGCGCCATTTATGTTGTAATTTTGGGCTATTTAGTTTAATTATGGAATTAATGTCTTAATTATTCTTGGGAATAATCAAACTTAAATACTAATCATTAGATGTTTTATGATCGATAATGGAAATCATATAGATTCCGCGAATTATCTCGCCACTTTGGCTAACGAATTATTATATATATTCACAATAGAATTTTTCCAAAGGAAATAAATTTTTTCTAATGAAGATATATGACATCTAATTCGTTATAGCTGATATTTTTTTTTACAGTTGATTTCTTCAATCATCCGAATCTCAATCAATTTGAGATCTGGCTTATAATTTATATCTCAATTAAACAATATTTGATCATTAGTTTCCTCTTCAATTATTATCCTTCTCTTATATTTCGGTACAGCTAATAACGTGAGATCTAACTAGACAATAATTGCCTACTATACTGTTAAATTATTAACGATACAATGGCTCCTAGTATCGATGGATTTAGTCGCTGATGTTAATTCCAGTTATAAGTTGTAGTTGGCTTACCGCTGGTGGGGGCCAATTCTGTATTTCAGTATTTTAGTAATTTGATTTTAACTAATTAGTTGTCGATAACTTACCTCTGGTGGGGGTTATCTCTGTATCGTCGGGCCTAGACAGTCAAACTAATTTAGAGTAGTGCGTTTCGGGCACAATGTTAGTGTCACTAATCGGATACTCCAGGGGACAAGGTAGTCGCTAGGAAAACATATGCTTCACACTTATTGGTTTCCTTCTCCGTTACTAAACGGAGATTCGCGCTACAATGTCGTAGAGCCTTACTGGTAGTAATTAGTATGTTGGATTTCGTAGTAATACTTACATAAGATTTGGTTAAAAGTTGTTCTATCGAGGTTGGGTTAGAGTTGATCAACAGTTGATAATTTCTCGCTTTATGTTGTGATTGAAAGACTCAGAGTTCCAGTTTATACGAACTAGTTAGATTTGATATATTTATTTTTCTTTGGACTGTTTTCAATTTATATATAAGTATTTCCTTCTTTGAATTTCTTTATGTGAAATTTATATTTGGTAAGAACGTTGTATTAATTTTTATCACTTTGACGTACACTTTTCTTTTCGACTTTATACACAGAAGATATTAATTATTGCTGAATGAGCTTCACTATTAGTTTGATGACGATTAAAAAAAGACTAAAAAAAAAAACGCGTATGCGCTTCGCGCTTCGATCGATGGACTGATCAATGATTTTAAAACTTTTAGTTTATATAGAAAAATTGTCCACATTATCCACCAACAACATTATTATTTTTTCTCATATTCTGATTTTTTTGTTAAATATATTTATTTTTTATTTTTAAGAAAACTGAGACGCTACGTCCGTTAAAAAAATAATTTTTCTTTGGAAATTGCTTGATCGGTAATTTAATTCAGCTTGTGTGACTCTCATGTTTCATTATTTTATTTTTTTTATAATTTTGATAAAAAAAATGCTTAGCTTACATTTTTCGCGTGTGAATATTTTTTCGCCTAAACGTCCACTAATAATTTTTCTTATTGCTTTTGAACCAAAGATGTCACCAAAAATTTATTCAATTGCTTAAATGTCGATCAAGTCCAAATTAAATGTATTACTTAAAAAAAATTAATTTGTATGAACGCAACATTGTATGAATACGATATTATATTTATTCTTATCTTTTAATTGAGAAAAAAAATGTTATTGTAGCGCGCGCGTGTATATTATTTTGTTTTCGCGTTATCTTTATGTATATAGTTTTCTTTTTTAAATAGGTCAATTATGCTTTATGTTTACTATTTTTTGTTTGTTGTTGCTGGGGATTCCTATATGGAATGTGGATTGTAATCTAATACGTTAGTTCTGTGTATTTATATAAAAAATGTGTACGTCTTATGTATTTTGTTTTAGAATTACTTATTTAGATTTTGTAAATGGGGCAAGGTTATACAACAACATGTTCAAAATTTTTTTTTCCTTTCAATGAATGAAAATGATTTTGTTTGAATGTATGTATGTATATAAACTATTTTTCTGTAAGGGTTAGTTATATTTTGTACTGGTTTTGATACAAACTACAATTTAACACTAGAACTACCGACCGGTTAAATGACCGGTTATACATTTATTAAATTCAATTTTTTTAATTATTAATATTTTTGTGGGAATCTGTGTAATGACTTTTAATATGACAACAAAGTAATTATGTTAAAATTCATCATAAACTTCCAAAAACATATTAACATAATAATTTAAAAAATTGAATTCAATAAATGTACAATTCGTCATTTTGACGGGTTGGTGCTTCTAGTGTTAAAATTGAAATATGTAAAGATTATACGGAGTTACGGCAATAATACTTACAAAAATATGTAGTAAGTTTTATGTTGTGTTTATACCGCAAATACTACGGCTTGTATAAAAGCGTTTGTTTTTAATTACGATAGCTAAAATATCGTGTACATATAATGTATTTGCTAAAAAATAAAAAATTTCAATTTATCGTCTTAAATTAAAAATTATCAACGATAAATTGAAATTTTGTTTTTAAACTGTTAAAATTTTAAATTCTGTTGTTAGTAAATGCACGATGTCATGGGTATCGTTAATTAAAAACAATTCCTTTTTATTATTTTAATCGAAAAATCGTTCTCGACGCTCCTTCTCAATGTGTACCGGCCTTAATGGTATATGTAGATACATATTATATAGATGGAATTGTTGAGATGCCGGTAATGCGATTACATCCTGTAATGGGTTTCCTACTTTTTTGTTTTCTTTGGCACAAAACATTTTTTGGATAACATTTGAAATACAATTATTACGGAAATTTATAAAATTCGATATATATTATAGCAGCTTAGCTTTCTCGTGTAATTTTGTATTGTGAATATTATTGGAAAGCAAAAAAGAAAATGAAAATTTTTATATAACAAATTTCTATCGCGACAGACTTTAATATTTATATAGCAATCAGTAAGTTACAAATTTTGTAACTTACTGATTGCTATATAAATATTAAAGTATCCTTTATATATAAGGTATAGCCAGCGTTAAAAATTTTATTTTTTGGGATACAAATTTGGGCCAACTTCACAAAGGTGGTGTTTCGGGGTCCTGGTAACCTAATTCGTCGAAAAATGTGAAAATGTGGAACAAAATTTTTTTCGCGATTACAATACTTACGCAATATAACTTCGTTATAGTGGGAAAAGTAATATGGGCATTATATTACTCGAAAAATGCTTATGCATATAATATGAAAATTTATACTGATGCACAACCATGAGCTGCACCGGAGAGAAATCAAGGATTGAGGGTGGTTCTAGACGTCGGGACTTTCAAAAGGATACAATATTACGACGTGTGATAATTTTTTCACCTCTTAAAAAAAGAGGTTTTCTCTTCAAAATCCTTATTTACTGATAGTATAACCGTTGTATATCATATGTCCCAAAAAAGAATAAAAATGTTACTCAGATGAGCACAATGCACCGTGATGCTGACATTAGCGCCAGAGATGATAGAAAACCGAATTTGATTCTGGACTATAACCAAACAAAAGGCGCAGTCGACACTTTAGATAAAATATTTCTCACTTACACATGTAGACGTCAGACAAAACGGTGGCCAACGATTGTTTTTTTATAATCTTGTGGATATCTTCGCGTACAATGGGTTCGTGCTTTGGTCTAAAATTAATCCAGAATGGTAAACTGGAAAACTTACAAAACGACAAATTTTTTGGAGGAGTTGGATCGAAGCCTCGTGGAACCACGGATTAAAAGCCGGTCGCGTATGCCCCAATGTGGTAATGCCACTAAAATAATAAAACAAATACAGGCAAGTACCATAATATCAAAAGAAGGAAGTAGTACCAGCGGAAAGCGGAAAAGATGCAATTTTTGTCCGTCGTCTAACGACAACAAAACACACATGATCTGTTCCAAGTGCGCAAAATATTTGTGTAAAACACATGTTAATTAATTTTGCCCAACATGCAGAAATTAAAAAAATTGTTTTATATAAAATTTTGTTTTTTATCATTTGTGAACTAAGTTTTAATTAATTTTATTACGTTAAATTTAAATAAATTACGTTTATTTTTCTAATTCTATACATGAATATACATTATTATGTCATATGAACAAATTGTTTTCTTGATCAATAAAAGCTCGGGTCACATTAATCCGAAGGACAAACTGTGTAATAATAATTCAAGGATAATAGGAGGGTTAAGTATTTTTATTTTATTTAAATGTGTGGCGGCGGTATTACCGTCATTATTGGTTAAACAGACTTTTAACCAGTAAAATGTTCACACAAGATTATCACAACACACGATAACACTATACATACATACAGTACTAAAATGTAGCATTGGTGATGTTCCTGTTAGGCTAGGGATTTTTCGCCTTTCTACTATCAGTATTTTTCTTTGTCTTGGATGATGTGTCTGATATATGGAACGTGATTTGTACGCATTGGCATTTTATTTTTTTTTTTTCGCTGGCGCTACATCCCATAGAGGGATTTGGCCGCTTCATATTGAAATTTCGTAATCATTTTTTTTAACGGATAATGAGTGATTAATTCATTGATCCTACATTAACCAGCCGTGACTTTTTCATCACCCGCCGGGAATCGAACCCGGGACCTCCGGGGCATAAAGCAAGCATGCTAACAACTGTGCCACCGGGGCGGCATTTTATTTTGGATTCCATAAATGTGGCTTTGCGGGCCAATTGCTGATTGTTGGTGTATTTGTCTCCGGTAATGTGATAGATGGTGGTGTTAACCTGTTTGTTTGGATTGTTGCTTTTTATATTTCTTTCCCTTATACAACAACAAGAATTGAAAATAATCAAATGCAAAATGCAATCAGTCATTCGATTTGATTTGGTAAATAATCAAAGTGAACACACAACAATACACAAGATTGTTCGGGAAAGGTCACAAAATTTGATGTAACCGCTATACATACAGGGTTTTCCAATAGGGACTTGACAACTTTGAATTTAATTTGTGAACGCACCCTTTGACTAATCATCGAACTGTCACTGTCAATTTATTTAGTAAACTCAACATTTTCATCATGGTAAAGTACACGAACGTACAACGTCTGCAAATTATAAAAATTTACTACCGAAATTCGGAGTCGGTGACCGCAACTTTAAGAGCGTTAACTCCAATTTTCGGTCGGAATTCTCGCCCTAGTAGACAGGCAATAATAAGTTTAGTGCAAAAATTTGAGTCTACATATTCGTTGTGTGATGTTGCCGTGCCAGTCAGACAACGGGTTGGTCAAAGTGTCGAAAATATCGCTGCCGTTCAGGCGTCCGTAGCAAACGATCCAAAACAGTCAATTCCACGGCGTTCTCAAGAATTGGGCATCGCCCAGACCACTTTATGGCGAATTTTGCATAAGGATCTTGGTTTACACCCATACAAGATCAAGCTGACTCAAGAATTGAAGCCGATAGACCATTTGAAGCGATGTATGTTCCCCGATTGGGCTTTGGATAAGATGTGCCAAGATGATGAATTTCATCGCAAAATCATCTTCAGTGATGAAGCTCATTTTTGGCTCAATGGGTTCGTCAATAAGCAAAATATGCGTTATTGGTCGGGTGAAAAATCACATGTGCTTCATGAATCAACACTTCATCCACAAAAAATAACCGTTTGGTGCGGTTTGCATGCCGGCGGCGTCATTGGGCCATATTTTTCCGTCGACGATAACGATCGTCACGTTACTGTGAATGGCCATCGTTATCGCGCCATGATTACCGATTATTTTTGGCCCACATTGGAAAATATGGAGTTGGACGACATGTGGTTTCAACAGGACGGTGCCACAAGCCACACAGCACATGTTATAATCGATTTACTGAAAAGCGAGTTTGATGAGCGTCTTATCTCAAGAAACGGGGCAGTCAATTGGCTGCCTCGTTCGTGCGATTTAACGCCTCTTGACTATTTTCTTTGGGGCTTCGTCAAGTCATTGGTCTATGCCAACAAGCCGACGACGCTGGAACAGCTCAAAGCCAACATTGGACGCGAAATAGCGGCCGTTTCGGCCGAAATGTGTGGCCGAGTCATCGAAAATTGGGTCCAACGAATCGACCGCTGCAAACGTGCCCGTGGTGGTCATATGAACGAAGTAGAGTTCCATTCATAAATGTTTTGATTGTACTTCAAACCGATAATAAAATTTTTGAAATATCTCTAATGGTTTGCGATTAATTTAAAAAAAAGTTGTCAAGTCCTTATTGGAAAACCCTTTACCATCACCAGCGAATCATAAACACCAGATAAGTTTTTTATTACGTGGTTCGATCACTACTACATTATTATTTATTTATATTATAATTTATATTGTTATTGTTATAAAATCAAATCATTCATTTTGAATAATTCGCATCGATAGAGATGAAATTCAGGTTTAGTTAAAATAACGACCGCGGAGACCAAACAAATTTAGAAATGATTAACTATAACTATAAGTAATTATTAATAGATATTTGTTTTATGGGTGGGGAACATTAAAAATGCAAAAATTTTGGATGTTCAAATAAATGTTGCCGGCAATGTTGCCGACACCACTCTCTATCTCTTTTCACGTTCAAGATAAATCCTTTTAATTTTTTCTTTTTCGCTCAGCTGCATCCGCTGTATCTTCCATTTTACAGTAATATGTTCTTTACCAAGTACTTTAATTATTTTATAAAGTTCAGCATGTTGCTTTCCTACGAGCACCTTTAACCTGCGATGCCAACCCTGCACACAATTTTATGTTTTTGGCAGATTGTCGTTCATTAAATCATGAACTGACCAAAATTGTGGCGAATAAGGAACAGAATTATGATTATGCTGGTTTTGTTTCGATATTTTATCGTTCTTGCCATAAATATAATTGGTTTCAAACCATTCCCCACTTTTCAGACACTTACTGGAAAAGGATTTTTTCAACTCTTCATAAAATATGATAAGCATTTAAGCATTCGCATTTGAATGTTAAACCCTTCATCTCTACCATACTGCCTAGAAAGCCCTTCTGCCTGAATTTTCCTCCAAATTATTTGGCCGAAATGAAAAAACAACTTTTATAATTGATAAACTGATTATAACTGATTATAATTTAAGAAATAGAGATCAATTTTTGTTACCATTTTTTAATAGAACTTAAAATCAAAATTCTTTCTTTATAATGGAACGGATTTATTTAATAAAATTCCAAGTGATGTTAAAGTTTGCCCTAATATAAATGTATTTAAGAGGTTATTAGTCAAATTTGTAAAAGAAAATTTAGATTTAATTTTCTTAGATAAATATTAATTGTTAAATTTATTATAATTAAAGCTAAATAAATAAATAAATAAAAATTGTGGTTGGGAAAAAACATTTAGCAGCACTAACACTAGCCTTTTCAAAATCGGAAATAATGTAGTCCGGTGTCATACTTATACCATTATCACATGACATTCGGCATATCTCGTAAAATACCTCATGGTAAAATTTCTTATTTTTGCTACTCATTAAGCAATATATCATGGGCACAATAATCCCGTCTTGCATTTTGCAGTGTTCAACCATCATCTATTGTATCAATTTGTGTTGCATCTTGATCGCACCTTAGTTGGAGCTAGGACGCTCCGTTACAAAAAGTCAATTATATTATTTCACTTTTATTTTTATTTTTACTTTATTGTGTTAAACACAAATTGATAGAAAATAATTTGATTTGTATCGCTACGACGGCCAAGTTGTTAATTAAATATATTATTATATAGAACATATTTACTTTTAATTATTTTTGACAATTTTTTTTTTTTCGAATCAGTTTTATTTTCACAGAGGAAAAATAATCGCAAAGGAAGCTCGATTACTTCTCCAACCACTAGGCGATCACGGCTAATGAAATTCTTGTATTTATCAGCATTAATAAATTTGTAGTTTTATTTACTTTCGATATTTTATTACCAATGAAATTCTAATTCTCTTGTTCATATTACAATTATCATGGTCCATTAAGTTTACCAATTAAATCTCCCAAAGAATTTAGTTTATACGTGAAAAATACAAATTTTATCGTTTGTGGGCACCAATAACTTCGAATAGATGTTGTAATCTAGTTAGTTGTTAGTTAGGGAGGTACTTTTTGTGGCTGTAGTAACGCTGGTTCGAATCATGGTCAAGGTAAAGTATCTAATTTTGCTTGATAGTATTGCGACGAATGGAAGATTGTATTTTTTCTGTATGGAAAAAGTTGTCAAACAGGGTTATTGTGTTAGCAAACAAACTAAAATGTTCACACCAATTTTTTCAAACTCGTCTTCGTGACCTAATAGCAACTATGAGAGGGGAACAAGCCGAAAGTGTTATGGAAACGTAACGTTTGTAACCCAATTAAAACTATGGCCATAACGTGGGGTCATAATCATTAGACAACAATTTATTTTTTAAGTAAATTGTATAGTTAAATTACATATGTTATTAAATTGAGGTAAGCTTAATGGACCATTGTTAATGGTAATCGTAACATTAAGAAATAAAGTGAAAGTAATTTAAAAGAAAATAACAAAAATCGGATATGTTGAAATTTTATTATCGGTAAGCATTCAACACTTCCAGCAGCCGTGATCGTCTAGTGTTTTTTTTTTTTTTTTTTTTTTTTTTGTAGATGAAAAAAACCTTCAAAAGGCGAAGAGCGGAGCTACACTCCACCCAACAGTGTGAGACTTGACTCACTAAAAAAATCACCTACATACCACGGAAGACCCAAACCGGAACCGCTTCCGCATTACTTCGGTCTGGCCCGCACTGCTGATATCCCTCGTCCCCCTATTGCATCCTATGGATCCGCTAAACAACCCTCCTCCCTCTTCCCTCTTCCGTAGCAATATCGTCTCTACATAAAAGGCTACTGCCCTCCATGCCTCTTCCGATTGAAGCATTACATCCACCACTGTTTCCGGCGTTACCTCCCCCACTAGTGAAGTGAGTAGCCTCCGTTCGATCAAGAATCCATCGCACCAAAAGAAAGTGTGGCATACGTCGTCCCGCGCCTCCGGGCAGTACAAACACTGAGGGGATCTCAGCTTTCCCATCCTGTGGAGGTAGGCCCTGAAGTACCCATGCCCCGTCAAAAACTGGCACAAGAAAAAATTTACCTCACCATGCCCTCTGTTAATCCATGGACGAAGGACCCTGATCAGTCTGGCTGTCCATCGGCCCTTATCCGTCGTCTCCCATCTACGCTGCCACGCCTCCATGGTTTCGACCCTAGCTCTGGTTGCAGCCTCCTTCCTCCCTATGTCCGCGCTCCGCAGATATATCTCCCGCCGCTCCTGTGCCAGCAGGTCGATCGGTATTACTCCGGCAACAGCTAAAGCGGCAACATCGGATATCGTTCTATAGGCACATGCCATTCTCAGTGCCCCTTTCCTCTGAGTTGATAGCATTCGCGTCCGATACTTCTGGTGGGTCATAGCGCCAGCCCAAATCTCTGCCCCATATAATAGGATCGACTGCACCACTGACATAAGGACCTTTCGCCTACTAGAACGTGGTCCCCCCACATTGGCCATCAGTCTCCCCAAAGACCCAGTAACTACCGCCGCCCGCTCACACACCTTTCGGATGTGCTCCCCATAGCTTAGACGACTGTCCAGTGTGACTCCCAGGTATCTTGCTGCTCCCCTCGTGTGAATCACCTCCGTACCCATCGTCATGGGAATAATAACAGGTATCCTGCTCTTGGTAAGCATGACAATCTCCGTCTTGGGAATTGCCAACTTCAGCTCGTGACCTTCCATCCAGGCGTTTATTCTCCTCATCACCTGGTTGATCCTAAACTGGGCCAGCTCAGCACCTCTAGCCGTTATTACCACGGCGATGTCGTCCGCATAACCCACCAAGGATACATCGTCCGGCATTTCAAGCCGGAGCAAGCCGTCGTACAGTACGTTCCACAGGTCTGGGCCAAGAATCGAACCCTGTGCCACCCCGGCAGTAATCTCTTTTCTTTCAACCCCACTTGCCGTCTCATACAATAACCTCCTGTCCCTCAGGTAGTCATACATCACCCTCAATAGGTAATTCGGAACCTCAAATGACCGCCGCAGCGCCCCTAGTATATCCTCCCATCTCGCTGAGTTAAAGGCGTTCCTAACGTCAAGAGTAACGAGGAACACCAATGGTCTCGTCCGGTGGCTCGCTCTCTCTGCCCGAGCAACCGCGCTGGTTACCTCCATAATGGCATTGATGGATGAGTGACCTTTCCGAAAGCCATGCTGCCTTGGAGAAAGACCACCCGCAGCTCTTATGGCTGAGTCCAGCCTTATCTTCAACAGTTTCTCCAACAATTTCCCCATCGTGTCAAGCATACAAAGAGGCCTATAATTCGACGGAGAGTCAGGATTCCCTCCTTTACCTTTCTCGACCAACGCGAGCCTGGCTACCTTCCAGCGTGCAGGGAATACTCCCGCTACAAGGCAAATATTATATAATTTGAGCAGTAGCTGTGGGCAACCCCCGTTCACAACCTTCAATACCTCTCCGGGAATGCCATCGGGTCCTGGGGCCTTCTTGTTTTTTAAGGATGCCACCGCATCAGTCAGCTCCTCCTCCGTGAATACAGGGACAATATTAACCTGCTCTGGAGTATCCTCTTCTGTCCTCAAGGCATGGGTTGGGAACAGTGTATCGACGATGTTTCGCATCACCACTGCATCCATCGAGTTGCATAAGTTCATGGAACCCAGTCTGCCCGTGACCAACTTGTAACCCTTGCCCCACGGGTCAACATCCACCTCATGGCAAATATTCTGCCAACATCGAACCTTACTAGCTCGTATGGCAATACTGAGCTCTTTCTTTGCCACCCTATATTGCTCTGATCTGCTTACTGCATCACTCCTATTTTGTGCTCGTTGAGCCATTCGCCTTAGTTTTAGGGCGTTCCTCCTAAGCTCCGCAATTTCGTCCGTCCACCAATAGGCCTGTCGTCTTCCACTCCACTGTTTTCTCCGCGGCATTACTGCGTCGCAGGCTCGCTGGATAAGCTGCACGATTTCATCAACCTTAGCCTCGACATCACTCCTGGTTATATTGCCCTGCAGAATCGGTAGACCATTTCCAAGGTTTGCCTCCAAAAATGAAACCAGTGCTCCTCCCTCCAGCCTACTCGTATTCCAACCACGTGGATCCTGGATTCTCGTTCGCTGCGCCGGCCTATCATCGAGCACCATAAAGGTGATGTAATTATGATCACTACCCGTGTAGTCCTCCATCACCCTCCAGTCCACCACCTTGGATGCTAGCCTTGACGACACCAGTGATATGTCGGGAATGGAATTTCCGAAGCCAGGCCTTCGATATGTCGGAACTGAACCTCTGTTCAATACGATCAGGTCTAGTCTCGATGCCATCTCCATCACTAGCTTGCCCCTGGTGTCCTGCTGCGGCATACCCCATTCCAGAGCGCGCGCATTGAAGTCGCCGGCTACCACCAACTCCCCCGCTGTATCTCGAATTGCGTCCTCAAGTTCGTTCAACTTAGAGCGAAACTCCGCGATTGCGTCATTCGGCGAAAAGTATACACTAAAGACCGTCGCGCCCCGACTTCTAACCCAAACATATCCGTTGCCCGCGCCGTGATCGACAATGCGAATAAAACGGGCGTCAGCCACCCATATTGCTGCAGTGCCCAGGCGATCTGAAAACCAAGTCAGGGGGTTCCTGTCTCGATACTGCTCGCTAACGATCACTATCTGCGCTTCCATTTCACAAACTAGCTGCGTCAATAAATCATCCGCAGCCCTACATCCGTTAATATTTCCTTGCAAAACTCTCATTCTTGAAGGTCTCTCCACTTGTCCCGCAGAGCCTTTCTAAAGGTCGCACATGTGCCTGACCCCTGTACATGATTTACGTTCAAAATTCGACTGTCACCGGAACTCTCTGCACACAGCGAACACTTCGATTCGAAAATACAAACTATCGCCTTATGCCCTTCGTTACCGCACTTCCAGCAACTACCACTGCGATCGAGTCCCACGCAGTTTCGCCTAATATGCCCGTATCCAAGACATCTGTAGCATTTCAGGACCTCCAATCTCTTCCTGACTCTCCCAAAAACCCAACCGATCTTCAACGTTCCCTTTTCTAGCAACTTTAAGGCGGCCCGTTCGTTGAGTTCCACGACTGCTTTTTTTTGCCCGCGCTTGTCCAAAAGGAAAAGGGAGACCTTAATATCCCCGGTGGGCTCGTCTCCAGCTTCACGTTCAACTGCCGTCTTAACCTCTTCATTCGTTGCGAGACCATCAAGATTCAGAATCTCTATCTTCAGACGAGGTATTAAACCTCGGACCTCCCCATCTTCGCCTACTGCGGCGCGTATAATTTCTTGCACCCTGATAGGATCTTTGCAGCGACCCAGCTCTAGCAGGACCCTCCCATCAGCTGTTTTCCTAATTTGCCGAATTTCCGTTTCCTCACTATCCGGACATGCATTGGCACGGATGGCTCCCAACACGTCGGCATACGTCTTACCCGGGGCTGGTTTGACTACAACCGCGCTGCTGTTTGTTTTCTCCTTCCGACGTTTCCTTCTTCTCTTCCTCTTCGCCCTCATATTTGGATTCCTAGATGTTGCGCTCACTTCCGCGGAACCCTCAGCTACTCCACATGAGATGGAAGGGCGTTTATTGGCCTGCCTGTTCCTTTTATGGATGACCGCAACCCACGCATGATTTTCATTAGTTGGTACATCCATCATGACTTCCCGTTCCGATTCTTCTGCAGAAATGGGCTGATCCATTGCCCGACTCGAGTGTGTGCCCACCGTACTCCGATCCCGCTCCTCGGACTTCCTCTCTACCTTTCTTTGGTCAGTTCGCAAGGATGAAATCATCTCCAGCACCTCCTCCAGTTCCAGCAATCCGTTCTTAATCCCCGTAGCAGTGTTTCTTTGTTTTTGCGTCATTGCTTGCATATTTTTTACAATTTCCCTACACCTTCGAAACTCGCCATCCTCCTGCTCTCTCATCTTTCCGATGATCTCTCTCGATTCATTGTTTGGGTCGCCCCCCCTGTACTCCTCAGGTGCTAATCGCTGCCTCTGCTTGGCGGCCGCTTTTGCCTGGGCTCCCTCTTCGCTTGCAGTGCCAGCCTCTATTCTTAGCATTGCTCCATCGTCTTGTTTTGATGCTGTTGGAGAGGCATCACTCTCATAAAGTTTATTTGCTTGTTTCGACTTACTATCCATTTTTGTTCCCACGAGTAGCACGAGAAATAACGGTCACCTATGACAGAGCTCTGCGTTATCACAGGAAGGCTATGGTTTAAAACCGAATGTCGCCAAATTCGGAGTTAGCATACTAACGACTAAGCACCCCCTTAGCCATGCAGCCATCAGCGTATGCCGTGCCACCTTAGCTTGGGTGTGCCAGTTTTTGGTCCGCCCCGGGTATTTGATTTCCCCGGTACCTGTCATATCTGACAAGCTTTCCCCTGTCCGCCACCCGGGGAGACGCCTGATGGGGGAACTAACAAACCCCACACAGTTAACGCTGGATCGCACCAGCTCCAAATTGACCCAACGGCATCCCATCTCTATCAGGTTCATAGTATCCTGCGAGGCACCTTGATTTTAACCTTTATGAGATTTCCCTTCGGTAGAAGTATGCCATTTTTTCCGCAAAGCTACCGGTTTGTTGCATTACTGATTCACGTTCTCATAATTTCTTAACAGATGCTCATATACAATAACTAAAATATTTATTTTTAATAATAAAAAATAAAAATTTCCATGGAAAATAAAAAATAAATACAACATTGCGACTTGAAAGTCAAGGCCTATTCAAGTGTGTTAGATACTATATATTGTTACAGAATCAATCTCTTGAAATTGATGAATATTCTGCATTTCTTTGTGTCTGAGGCATCCAACTTTTTCCAACTATCCAGATTTGTGAGTTGTACGGGCGATTCGTTCCTGCTGAATTTATATTAACCCGACTTTGGCAAGAATTGCTTTTGAGCAACTATATGGTTTAACGAAATTTTTGTTGGCTCGAATATTGATTAGAAACATCCGTCGATTAGAATCCTCAGATATTACCTCTTTGTATTTTCTACTTTAAGTATGGTTTGAGTATAGGGAGCCTTTCGTTATAAAATTTAGTCGTGCATTTTCTTCGATTTGTCGGTTATCCATCCTCGATGGTCTTATTTTCGTCGATTAATTGGTTTTATTGATCTTTCTCTTCTTGTGCCTCTAGATGGAAAATTATCTGTTGATTTCGTGGTTCGTTCTGGTAGGAATTTCCCCGTTTAAATCTTTGGAAGCCTTAATGAGTTGGACGATTGATGTAGTTTACTAGTTTACTTGCATAGACTGAACAATCCTGATGGGGGAACTAGCAAACCCCACAAAGTTTACGCAGGATTGCACCAGTTCCAAATCGACCCAATGGCATCCCATCTCTATCAGGCTCTTAGTATCCTGCGAGGCATCTTGATTTTAACCTTTACGAGATTTCCTTCGGTAGAAGTATCCCATTTTTCCGCAAAGCCACCGGTTTGTTGCATTACTGATTTATATTCTCATTACTTAACAGCAATGATATGATCATATACAATAATTAAGATATTTATTTTTAATAAAAAAAAATAAAAATTTTCATGGAAAATAAAAAATAAATACGACATTTCGACTAGAAAGTCAAGGCACTCTTAAACCAAATCCGTCTAGTGGTTAGGACCCTACGTTGTGGCCGTAGTAACCCAGGTTCGAATCCTGGTCACGGCAATGAATCTAAATGATTCATTGTCACGGATGGAAGTTTTTTTTTTAACCAAAATTTAAATATTCAGTTTGAATAAAATTTGGGATGGTTGAAAGGTTGTTTTTATATTTCCAAGGGCATAAAATGAAATTTTGCAATAACATTTTTATTCAATATTCATCGAATAAAATATATTTCGACGAACGTTTCGACTACTAAAATTCCCAATTTCGTTGTATTCTCTTTCGTTAATGATAGTGTAAATTGGAACAGACCGACTGCAGCAGATGTATTGCATCCTTAAGTCATTTCAACCATTAAATAACTAAACTGCGAAGTGAGGACTCTCCAATATAACATTTACAATATAATTGAATTATTGCGAATTACTGCAATTTACAGCTGTGAAGTATGTCCCAAATAACAAAAATAAGCATGTATTAGTATATACACTGCTAATATAATTTCTAATAAGAATTTTAAGTGAAATTTTCAGAAACAAAAATTCAGGAAAAGCTAGAAAATTAATAAATTTAATTAGCTATGCAAATAAAAGTAAATCTAATGTGTTCTGAATCAAATGAGCCATAAGCCATTTCCGAACGGAGGAGATGAAAATGTTTAATAATTTTTTAAACGTCGCACAGTGTGGCCGATTCCAAAAAAGTTGGCTAGAAGTAAAAAACTTAAGTAAATTATCTCAAAATCTGCATCCAAGGGTTTTCTGGGTCGCTGATCACGAATCTGAAGTCAGAGTTGTAAAATTAAACCTCCTTCATCCTCTATTAACAATCCCTATTCATGAAACAGCCTGTATGCCATATTACAATAAAGATGCGTATCATTTTCATGGTTGTTTGAGTCGCTGATTACGAATCTAAAGTGAAAGTTGCAAAATATAGTCCCTCTGACAACCCGTTATTTTGAAACAGCCAAATTTCTATGTCAAAGATGCACTACGCTCTTGTTGACCATCACTGATAAAGTCGATGAAATCTTACAAAAAATCGCAAGACCAACACATAAGCAGCTATGACATTGCTAAGGAATTTATTATCAATAAAAAAATAGTTTCAAACCAAAAAAACACAAAGAAATACATAAAGAAACACGATGTTTGGGTGTCGCAGGAACTGTTGGTGAAAAATTTGACTGACCGAATTTCCATCAGCATATTGCTACTGAAATCAACCCTTTTTCAAAGCAAATCATTACTGGCGATGAAAAATGGGCAAAATACGAGAATGTCGTTCGAAAAAGATCATGGTCAAAGAAAGATGAAAAAACACAAACATGTTATGCTTTGTATATGGTGGAATTAGAAGGGAATTGTACATTATAAGGTTCTAGAACCTGGTCAAATGATTGATTCTAATCTCTACTGTCAACAATTAACAAGATTGCAGTAAGCAATTCAACAAACCCTGCCAGAATTGATCAATATAAAGCTTGTTGTCTTCCACCATGACAACGCCAGACCACACACATTTTTGATGGTTCGGCAAAAATTGAGAGAGCTTGGCTGGGAATTTTGATGCACTCACCGTATAGCCCAGACCTCGTATCCTCTGAACTACCATTTATTTAGATCTCTGAAAAATTCCCTTGATGGTTTAAAGTTAGCTTCTACAAAGGACTGTGAAAATCACTTGGCCAAATTTTTCAACGATAAACCGCAAAAGTTCTAAACCGATGGAATTATAGAACTTGATAATAATTGCTAATATGTTCATTGTTCATAAATAAAACTCATTTTGAATAAAAGAGAAATTAAATCAAAATTCACAAAAAATTTCTCAATACTTTTTCCCCAACCTATTTTTAAAAAACTTCAATAAAATCCGAAAAAGCAGCTTAAAGCAGCCAATTGTTTTGATATTTGGAAGATAATATTTTGGAATGATATCAAAGGGCCGAATGTCGAAGGGCCGAATGTCGAAGGGCCGAATGTCGAAGGGCCGAATGTCGAAGGGCCGAATGGGTCGAAGGGCCGAATGTCGAAGGACCGAATGTCGAAGGGCCGAATGGGTCGAAGGGCCGAATGTCGAAGGACCGAATGTCGAAGGGCCGAAAGGGTCGAAGGGCCGAATGGGTCAAAGGGCCGAATGGGTCGAAGGGCCGAATTTTTTTGTTTATTTTTGTTTTGTTTTTAGAAAGATAATTTTTGAAATTTCTTGTTTGAAGGAATATTTTGTAAATGTACGGAATTTGATATTAAGAGCTATAATTTTTATTTATTTATGAAAAACAATATTAATTTTCCAGATATCAATACCAGGTTGAAATGTTGTTTGTCAAAATAACCCATATCAAAATAGGTAATACATTTCAGGTTGAAACAATATTCAAAACAACACATGAGACAATAATATACTTTAAAATAAACCGTTTCGTTTAATTTAAGTAGATATTTTGGAAATTTTGCCTTAAACTGTATTTGTCTTTATAATTATGTAGTGAATTGTTAGGAGTATATATTCACTATATTGATTCACATCACTAAATCACAGAGAAATTATTTTATTCGTCCAAATAGAATTTTCCTTCACCCTAACGAATAAAACATGTTCTGATTTTTATGACATTTTATGACAAAATTCTTTTTTGGCTTTGGTGAAATACCTATTATGTACAAATATTTTTCCACTTGATAATTACAAAAAGAACACAAAATATAAACAACAAAATTAATGCAATATTTTTGTCGATAGAATATCCAAAGATTAAACATAATAAAATATGTATAAACTCAAAAGAAATTAATTTATATTTGATAAAAAAATTTACAAAATATTCCTTAAAACAAGAAATTTAAACAATTATCTTTCTAAAAACAAAACAAAAATAAACAAAAAAATTCGGCCCTTCGACCCATTCGGCCCTTTGACCCATTCGGCCCTTCGACCCATTCGGCCCTTCGCCATTCGGCCCTTTAACCCATTCGGCCCTTCGTCATTCGGCCCTTCGATCCATTCGGCCCTTCGACCCTTTCGGCCCTTCGACCCATTCGGCCCTTCGACATTCGGCCATTTGAAATTCGGCCCTTCGTCCTCATTCCGTTTAAATAATATAAAAAACTGATTTGAATCCAATTTGAAAATACGTTTTCTTCATTTTATCTCTTTTCAATATTTTATAGTTATCTCTTTTTACATATTAAATTTTACAGTGTAAATTACTAACAAATGTTTGGTGTTGAAAATTCTTATTGGATTTGTATACGTACATGGTATTTTTTTTTTTTGGCACAAACTTCACACCCGTTGCAATTTGCAAATGTATTGGAACTTTGTACTTTGGAGTTTTTTTTGTAAATAAATTTTGAAATTGGAATTATAATTTTTGGTCCAGACCCTGATGGTTTGGCCATTGAACCAAAGAAAAAGTTTGTTTAAGCTGAAATTCTGGATTTAAGTAAATATTTGGTTGTAGTATTTAAAAAAAAATCATCCACCTACCCGAAGGGCGAAAGTGGGGGAAAATATGATATTTATATGCAAAAAGTTGTTTTCCTCTAATATCTCGAAAACTACAAAAATATTAACAAAAACGGATTTACGATCAGAAAAATGTCGTGTCCGTCCTTCCGTCCGTCCTTCCAGTCGCACATTTTTATTATTTTTATTTTGCCTCCCATTCTCACAAATATTGATAGTTTTGGTTGAAATTTTGTACAAAGATAGATTTTAGTAATAAGCAGTTTGTGTTAACTTTTAGGTCCATTCGAGTATTAAATAGAGGAAGTTGTAGTGGAAGAGAAAACTGCCAAACAGATTTTGTCAAAAACGAGACCGACGATTTTTGACGTAGGACTACGTCTTTGTTATCATTATATATGGGGGGTAAAACAAAATTTAAATGTTATGACGCGCGTCACGGAATTGACGTATTTACGAGATTTATTTGATTAAAGCAATGTCTCTGGATAAATATAAATGTAATGTTTTAAAAACTGTAAAAATCAAACCCAGTTAAATAAAAATTTTTGAATTGAAAAAAAAGTAAAACAACAAATTATTAATATGTATTTTAATTTCAATTTTAATTAAATAGTGATGAACTTGATCAAACATGCCGCGCGCCATATTGATTTAAAGCTATAAAATAAAAATAAAAAAGTTCAAAAAAAATTTATTTTCATTATGTAAAATAATGCGTACATTTTTTGAATTTATATGCTGTCTAACCTAAGCAATCCTAGAAAAAGTATAGTCGCAAAGATCAGGCCGAAAAATGTTTAGGCTTGCGAGTTATGGGACTTCAAAGTTTCCAAGTGACCGGAAACTAATTTGATTTAATACGTCACTTGCATCGTCAATATTGAAAAATAAATTATATCTAGTAAGCTTTTATTAATAGCAAGACATTCCCATTTCTGTGACGTTTTATTGACTTGTTGTGAAATTTTATTGATTGAAATTTCAACGATATACTGATCGATACATTATTATTTGTAAATTGCTTTTTTAAAATCGCGTGTAAAGGTATTATTTCAGAGTAATAAATTCTCTTGCTATAATTAAGGTCGTATATAAACCTTAATATCAAATTAATATCGGCCATTAAGGTGGAGCAAGTTTTGGAGAAAGGCGCTGAAGAATCATATCGTTCAATTCTGACGTTGCTTACATAATATTGTAAAACGGCACAAATTTTCAGAAAAGAAATTTTGAACATTATGGATACTCTCTAGGCGAAGTAATTTAAATTCTCAAGGGCTTTCAACAGTATACTAGAGATGTATAACTGGATATAATTGTTAAAGGTCGAAGATGAAAACACGTCTCAGCTTCAAGTAATTTAAAAAGGGACATTTTTCAACTGTCAAATTCAAGAAATTATAAAAAACTATTCTAAGTTGTAGTACTCTGTTTTTTTATCGGCAACCAAGCCCTTTTTAGTGTTAAAATCACCTTTTAATTTAACCTCAAAAGACGCGTTTTTCGATATATCTCGACTTCAACTCCACTCTTTTTGATAAAATAACTGGTAATTATTCCTCATACAATGTACAACTAATCCATATCCATAGTACATTAGATTATAAGGGTTACATCACCATGCATAAAGATGGCAGCATTAGACAATTAACGGTTATTTTAAATTTGTAATTTCTAAATATTGATTTCACTTAAACTGTACAAATAAAATTTGCTCAATTGAACGTAGTCCTACGTTAATAGGTCGTGTCTCGGATACAAGCTCGTCGGTTATTTTTTTCTTATGTTTATGTGCAGAAAATTTGAAGTTGATTGAAGTATTGCGTGGGGGTCATTTTGACAAAAAGAGTAATATAAATTTGTTTATCTGTATACCGAGCTAATGTCGAACTTGCCAAAGAAATATTTTTTACAGTTAATCCACCTTGCAAATTCCAACAATTGTTCCCTAGGTGTCTTTAAGATAATATGAAAAGATTACCGTGTAGTATGGAATTTAAGTTTCTAAATTTGCATAAAATACTTTGCTGGTGGCAAATAATATCGTCAACATTTAAAAATAATTATATCTAGTGAGCTTTCAAATATAGCAAGATATTCCCGTTTCTATGACATTGACATTTCTGTACATTGACATTTCTCTTTGTCATATTGTGATCCGAACAAACGGGACAAATTTTCAGAAAATACATTTTTGAACATTGTGGATACTCTCTGAATAGAGTAAATTAAATTCTTAAGGACTTTCAACGGTATACTAGATATGTATAACTGGCTCTAATTGTTACAGGCCGAAGATGAAAAATGGTAAATACAACTTTGATTGCTGCTCAACACGTGTCAGTTCTAAATAATTTAACATTATTTGTGGATCTGTGATTTGGAGGTATGAGAGTAGAAGATTTAAATTGTCGTGATCAATTGTGATATTGGGGAAGAGGTCTCCAAATTTAAGAAAAGCAGTGACATATTGTGCCAGCTCAAAATAACGCCTACCCAAAATAATGGAAATTTTTTGTAAAATATTAATGGTTGGTTTGGTGATTTTTAATGGATGCTTTCTGAGAAAAGTGTGAGAATATTAAAATCAAGTCATATGGAGTGGGAGGATACAATGATATTAATTGAAGTGTTTAGTTTAAGCCGTCATTATGCGCCATTATTAGCACAGATCTTAGTGGTAGTAGCAACAATCCTAGACTACTACCATATACCTCTGCCACCAGGCGCGGATCCAGAAGGAGCTGCAGGGAGGGGCGAATATAGAAATTACACCGTTAACAAAAAAGTGTTTTTAAGAAGTATCTAGGTATATATGTAAATTATAAGATAAACAGAATAAAAAAATTAGTTTCCAATAACTTTATTAAAAAAACAGTACAGTTACAGTAAAAACTCAATTCGCCTATTTGATTAATTGGCGTAACGGTCGATGATATCCGAAGGTTTTATTTCATTTGTAATATCGCTGTGGATATGTAAAAGTGCCAGTCCCATCAACCGATTTTCGGTCATTGTTCTTTCAGCGCATACAACACTTACAGGATACGTGTCGATAACATACATAACTAAAATATTTTGAATGGCAGGCAAAGCTTCTGCATCACACTTCGCAAGTGAGGCTAATGCGCCAGCTGGAACGATCCCATTATTTCGTTTCCCTCGTTGCCATTTCTGTTGCCATATTTGAACTTCGCCTAATAAGATTTCAATAGAAGTATTTATTTTCTTTAAATAAAATTGAAACTTGGTGAATACAGATTCTGTTGAAGTTTGTAGCGTTTTTGAAGAAATATTTATAATATTTGATGGAATTGCTATCCTAAATCCATTATAATGAAACTGTCGTTTCCAGTTCTGATTTTAATATCTTCCAAATAATAGACTCTAGAACTAAAACATTATTATCTACTATTTTGTCTTTTAGCAAGTCTTGGCAATGCAATGCAAACGTCTAATTCTTCCATTAATTCACTCGCTTCTTTAATTAATAATGGCAGAAAACACGGCTTCACTGTTCTTTCTTTGATCTTTGAGTTGCTAAGCAAATCTGACAATACATTTTTGGCTGAAGTTTATCTAAATTAACTTTTTGCAATAATTTACTGAACGGAAGAGGAATAGCAAACTATAAACTAAACTACAATAAACTGGACATTGCAAATACATAAAATAAATCATTTAGCTTTCCTTCCGTGATGATTCAGACTCTTTCCACTTTGATATTATAAGGCTTTAATGATTTGTGAAAACGAGGATTTAAATAATATTATAGAGAGTCGTGTCGCTCTACCCACCGTATGTAGGAGTGTTTTAGTATTCATGTCTGTTCTAGATCGCGACAGCAATTATTCGAATTTAGTTAATTTGGAACGAAATATTGTCAAATTGTTGAACTATATAATGTAGATCTAAACCCGTTCTACATTTAACAAAAAAATTCTACTCGAAAAATTATTTAGTTTTCATGCAATATGCTAGTTCTGTATAATCTCTCCAATTGAAGAGTTCATCCAGAACAAGAGTGTACCAAGCAATCTAACTAATATTTTGTGTGGAATTTTTTTGTTGAATATCGCAATGATTTGGATCTACCTGATTTAACTAAAAAAATTAACAATATTTTATTTCAAATTAACTAAATTTGAATAATTGCTATCGCGATCTAGAACAGACATGAATACTAAAACACGCCTAGACTTGAGCTGCTTACTGAAAATATTTTTAAGAACGAAATTTCCAACAGAATTTCTGATAGACTGTACATTTGATGATTTGCTAATACTAATATCACAGAATATATATAAACAGAACAATATCTTCTATTGCGCTTTAGGCCTAAGCTGGTGAACAAATATTTTCGTTATTGTTTTTTTCAAATGATTTTTATTTAGAAAAGATAGAAAAATCATTTTATATGCAATCAATGAAACAAAAAAACAATTACAAAAATGTTTGTACCCACCTCTTTGTTTTAATAAATAAAAATCAGTACAATTTTCAAAGGAAAGAGAAATCTTTACACTTTATAATGCACCTAAAAGAGATAGACATTCGTGAATAATTTTTGATTTTGGTCTTGTTAGCTTTGCTACACAAACACATACACAACCTTATGCGAGTTGCAAGTTTTCTTTTTGTTATTTTGATGTGATTTTAAAGTTTCGCAAAGCTAACAAGACCAAAATCAAAATTTGTTCATGAATGTCTATCTCTTTTAAGTGCATTATAAAGTGTAAAGATTTCTCTTTCCTTTGAAAATTGTACTGATTTTTATTTATTAAAACAAAGAGGTGGGTACAAACATTTTTGTAATTTTTTTTTTGTTTCATTGATTGCATATAAAATGATTTTTCTATCTTTTCTAAATAAAAATCATTTGAAAAAAACAATGACAAAAATATTTGTTCACCAGCTTAGGCCTAAAACGCAATAGAAGATATTGTTCTGTTTATATATATTCTGTGCTAATATTAAGTGCGTGATTAGTGCAATGACATTGAACAGCCTGTGGCAGCTCATTCTGTATTACAGCAAACACTCCTTTCTGAACTGATGTCATAACTCTACTGCCATCAGTACATATTCCTATGCAATTCGAAGTAATAAAAAAGTTTTCTTTCAGAAAATTTCAGACTGTTTCCGCAATTATCTTTCCTGTGAGAACTGCTTCTTCATCGGAAAATAAATGGCCGGTGTCGTAATATTTTGTCCCATGAAAATATAAGAACGTAACGAAATTCTTCAATTCTTTATGGTATTTCACTTGCTAGTGCTAAATTAAACGATTATTTTTTAACGTCGAGAAAATTAATTGTTTGTGTTTGGGGGGGGGGGGCGATCGCCCATATCGCCCCCCTTTGTATCCGCGCCTGTCTGCCACTAAAGTGGAGGAACAAACGGTCCTTGTAATGGACTATTAAACAGTGGGGCGAATATCAGTGTTCTGGGAGCTGGAGCGGATGAATTTGTGGTAAAAACGTTGTACCCCGGAAAAAACTCTTAATATGAAATAGTACGTTTGAGTACGTAGCCCCTCAGCTAAGTCATAAACCTTATCTCTGTATCGACTTTTGGAATCTTTTCAAACTGGCACCTCCCAATAACAACGAATTTGATACGCTTATTGAACCACAAACACCAAATCCGAAAGTTTCAATGTTTCATCAAATTTACAAGAATTGTCCGTCAGACAGCAAATCAGCTTATCGGAAGTCGTGAAGTTGGAACTGCGCCGCTCATCGAGTAACATAGTGCTTGACAGAATAATTGCTTAGACATGAAGGGAGAGCGAGTGTTCTTGGTCATCCCCAGTAAACATTGTCAATAATGCAAATGGAAAGGTTCGGTTATGTCTCGACGCTCACATAAGATTATCCCTCATCGGTTGCATGACCGAGTCTTTGTCTACCTCGAAAACCTCTTGGTCGTTTCGGCGATTTTCGAGGAATACTTATCATTTAACTATAAATGTAGAAAAAAGTAAATTTAGTTTGAGGGAGACTAAGTATTTGGGATATGTGATTGGTGAGGGATGCCTTAGGAATGATTCAGAGAAAGTCCGAGTCATCACCGATTACCCTGTTCCTCGAACCGTGAAACAAATTCATCGTTTTCTGAGGATGGTCGGTTGGTATCGCCGATTTATACAAAATTGTTCAAGTATATCTGCTCCAATCATGGACTTGTTGAAGAAAGGAACCGCACAGTGCTGGAATAATAAAACCCAATTGGCATTGGCTCAGTTGAAAATTTTCAATATCACCATTCACCTAACTTCTATAAGGTTTATGTGAAAATTTTAATTTTCAAATCTGAATTTTACATTCATATTTTCAACACTTTGAGAACCTACATATTTATATTGTTGCCATTAGAATTCTCAGATTAAAAATCAGAATTTCATAAAAAGCATCAAATTACAATTTCTCAGTTTTAGGAGAATTTTAAAGGCAAACGTTGATTTCGTAATTGTTTAAATTAATTGAACTATTCCTCAAAATATGTCTGCTTATTAATCGATCCAACAGTCAGACAGAACTAAAATCATTAAAAATTAATATCTAGTAAGAACACCAAAACGTAATAAACTATAAGATATAGTTTCACAACAATTTTACGTGGCGGCGCATACCTAATTATCAAATTCAAATATGTATCCAACTACATAATTAATTATTAATTATAATATTTTCGATTATATAAATTTAAAACACAAAACTAATTTAATAAAAAATTTAAAAAAATTTAACCGATCTTGCCAGGAGTCGAACCTGGAATCTTCTGATCCGTAGTCAGACGCGTTATCCATTGCGCCACAAGACCTGCATAAATTTAAATTAGTAAACTTTATATTTTATATTATTACAACGAGGCCCTTGGAGGATATAATTAACATTATCGCAATAAGCTATTAAGTAATTACCTAATCAATAAATTAATCAACGTTAAAAAATCTTTTGTCAAATTTCCATAAATTCATTAAATATCAATTAAAATAAAATATCATTATATCCAAATCATTTTGTCTAACATGTTGATCAAGTTGATATTGTTAACAAGTTCGATATTAAATCTAAGTGATACACTAACTCTTTTGCAAGGGCCTGAATCAAATATAGAATTTTTGAAGAATGATTTGAAGCGGCTTTTCATCGACGTGCTGCACCAGCATCACCACCATAACACTTACCAACAAAATGATATTGGATTTTTACAATTTGGAAACGATACAAGTGATTTTTTTGGCGAGTTTTTGTTAAAATATGGGTCACAAATTTCGGATCGCGCGATAGTAATAACAGAAAGGCCTTTAAAAATGCCGAATGTGGTTGTTACTAAAAATCAGATAATAGTGATCTTGATGGGATATTTTGATCAGAAAAATCTTCAAAACCTTTTAAAGGAAATGTCTACGTCAATATTCTGGCATGGTTCATCACCCATCCTATTAATGCCGATATTCGCGATCAAATTCAAAACCAAAGCATGGCTGCTATAATTATTCCACATGTTTAATCAGGAATATTTGTTCAATGTTGCAATTATCTACTACTCGCAAGAATATAACAGAATCGAACGAGTTGCATACAATCCGTTTGCACAAGATCCACTCGAATTTAGCACGAATTACTTATTTTACAAAAAGTATTTAACCTGAATGGGTACGAATTGAAGGTGGCACATTACGAGCAAGTCACAAGATTACAAATTAAACCGGATGGTACGCTTCTTGGAGTGGATGGAATTGTTTGTCTCATTGTGTGTCAACATCTCAATGCTACATACAAGACAATTACAGTTGGTGGTACCTTGGAGATCGACAAACATATACAAATTGATGAGCTAATTTTGACGAGAAAAGCGGATATAAGTTTCAATTTCCAAATATATTTCAATAGAAACTATTCAACCGCAAAACTGGTCCCGATTTATCCGTATGAATTGGAAACTGTAGTGCTTATGATTCCCGCTGCCCGACGAATACCACCCTATCGATATTTTATTGATCCATTTACATTTACACTTTGGTTAACGATTGTGTTTACATTTTTCTTGAGTGGTGCCGTTTTATATTGGGTATACAGTAAATTGCGAAATTCATACGATCATAGCGAATTAATTGTTATCTGGAAGGAGTTGGTGCAAATACATTTATCTCAGCCATTGCCACGAAGTGTGCACAATAAACCGAAACGTATTATATACTCATTTTTAGCAATTTATACATTTATACTGTTCCAGTCATATCAAACTAAGCTGACCAGCTTTTTAATGTCCAGCCGGCACTACAAAAATTATCAGTCAATAAGTGAAGTTAATAATTCTCAGCTGAAGTTAATCACGGGTGGAAAAAATGAGTACTTCGCGAATATTTTTTTGATCGACCAACCAATGCTTAATACTTAGATTCCACTGGTTATAGCGGTTTGGCAGATGCAGGATATGCTGGGAAACTTCTAGCAGATTTTGAATTGGAGTATGCATTTTTTGTACGCAAACAAGAGGCCGTCGCATATGAAATTCCTTATTTCAATGAAAACCACGGCGAGAAAATTATGGATACGATTAATGAGGCACTTCTATCATCTGCTATAAGTTATACTGTATTACGTGGCAGCCCCTTCGAGGTGGCGGTCAATAATATAGTCCGTAGACTAAGAGAATATGGCTTATATAAATATTATCAAGAGATGTCATGGGGCGAAACAGAAAGAGGCAAGTACGCGTATAATGTGGTGCATAAAGTAGTGCGAAAAGATTCGCTACTTTGCTGAAATGATATTAAGCCTTTGTTTTTTTATACTCGAAATATCTCTTGTTTGTATTCGAAATACTCTCAGGCGGCTTAAAGCACGACTTATTCGAATCGATATACCATCTAAATGGATGAAAATGAGGCTAAAATTTAAATTTTAATATCAGTGTTGCGTGACTGCACAGTAGCACTAAATTATATGATAATTAATTGCTTTAATTCCCTGCACTGAAATTAACTTAATTAAAAAACCATCAAATAAATGATTCTATTGCTTTCCGTCGACTTGTATATTTCATTTAGCACAATGAGTTGGCTTCGCGTGGTTTCATTAAATATTTTTCTAATAAAATTAGGTCTTGGATTAAATTCATTTCTGCAACCGATTGCAGTTCGAGAGGTTGAGGAAAAATGGCCTGATAATTTACGTTTTCAAATCATAAAATTATTGAATCAGCATCGTGTCGCGAATCAATACGAAAATAATGATATGGCTTTTCTACAATTCGGGAATGACAGTGCCGGATTTATTGATCAGCTATTCATAAAATTATATCAGCAATTTAACGACCGAGCAATCATAGTGACACAAACTCCTTTGTTCATGGATAATGTAGTTTTCAAGAAGAGTTCGATAATGGTGATGTTCGTGTGCTATTACGATAAAGTGAGTAGGTACAAAAAACGCGACTATTTATCGTATAAACTAACTTTTATTATATTTCAGAAAGGATTTCAAAAATTTCTCAAAGAGATCCAGCTTTCCGTATTCTGGGTTTCAGTGAAACCAATCCTTGTGATCCCAACATTTCAAATTGCAACCAACAACTATAATTGGTTGAAGTACATATTTGGCTTTTTTAAATACGAATACATGTTTAATGTTGGCATTATTTATTATTCGCGGCGCTACGATCGAATCGAACGAATTGGGTACAACCCCTTTGCGACCGATCCAATTATTATTGAACCAAAATATTTATTCACGAATAAAGTAAAAAATTTGAATGGATACGAGTTAAAAATTACGCAATTTGATGATCCACCACGATCAGTATTCGATGATGAGGGCATTGTAAATGGTATGGATGGATTAATACTGTCTACGGTTTGTAAATATATGAATGCATCGTGTCGTGTAATGAAAACGGCCGGAGGACACGAAACAAGCTACAGTAATATTGTTTTTGATTTGGTTACGCGACGTGCCGACATAAATTTTAATCAACGCATATTTTGGAGTGAAAATTATTTAAATTCGATCATTATTCCCATTTACCCGTATGAGCATGACAATATTGTGCTCATGGTCCCATCTCCTCAAGCTGTGATGCCCTACCGACATTTTATCGATGCATTCGGAACAGAACTTTGGATTTTGATTGCTTTTAATTTTGTTTTGCTTAGCGGGATATGGTTTGCCGTTAATAGTTTCAATGTTTTAAAAAATCGTAGCGATACGGTCGACATTTGTTTGGATTTAGTTCGAATGCATTTGGCACTGCCTTTACCACGAGTGATAACTTACGTTCGTGAGCGTCGAATATTTTGGATAATTTCAATGTACACATTTATCGTTTTTCAAACATATCAAACAAAGTTAACGAGCTATTTAATGTCGCGCCGCTATATGCCGAATTATCAGACAATCGCAGAAGTTAACGATTCAAATTTGGAAATAGTATTATCTAAAAATTATCAGATGCTGGTTAATCATTTTCTAGAGCTGAATCCAATGAAGAATAAACAACTCGACATTGATTTGTCAATATGGCTGCTGAAAAATGCTCTACTTGAAAATGAAAGGTATTATAACAGACGACAGGCATTCTTTGTAACGCAGCAGCAATCGGACTTATTTAAATATTCCGCTATGAATAAAATCGATGATGATTTCATTCTGGAGCCGATTAAAGAGAAAATACTGGCATCGGTCGCGAGTTATACGGTACTCAAGAATAGTCCTTTTGAGGTAGAAATTAGTGATGTAATACGTCGGATACATGAGAGTGGACTCTATGATTATTTTAAAGTGATTGGATTTTTTAATGTGCGACAGCACTTTAATTTAACTACCCAGATTTTGATACAAACAAACACACGACCATCCCGCGTTCAATTATCGGTTCGTGTGTTTATGCCAATATTGCATATGTTTGCAACCGGATTATTTATTAGCCTTGCTTGCTTTCTGTTGGAATACTTGTCTCCCTGGATGCTTATTTGTGCAAAGTGGATAAAACGCCGTTTACGAACATTGCATATTAGAACTACTTTAAAGCGGTGGGTTTTCAGATTTATTCAATATCTGCTGAAAGATTAAAAAAAAAAATTACATCTGGCAAGTATTTGTAGGACAACTATGTAATAATAATAAAACATAAAGGTATTTAACACCAAAGCTCTGAAAACCTTTTATTTTGCGACCAATAACATAAAATAATGCACTTAGCTTCCGTGTTTAATGCGAACACGGAATATATACGGAATCCCCAATCCGTACCGTCCCATTTTTGCGAAGACCACAATGAATTCCCATAACCGGCGACTCGCCAGTCTTATCGAATAAGCGATAGCTTTTAAGCGTTTTTAACGGTTCACCATCTTTATTTTTTGTGCCCGTTTCCGGATCGATAATGGTAAATACACATCGAGTACACGGTTTAATGTTACGCATAACGACATCAGAGCCCAACTTAACCCATTTAAATGTATCCTCCTCAAATGCCGTTGGTCCTTTGATCACGAAATTAGGACGAAATTGAAGTGGTGTTACAACGTGATCAAGTCGTGTATTTAGTTCGGCTACAGAACTTTCATTCATCAACATATAGCTAGACGCATCATGTAGTGCGCCCGAATCTTCCCGATGCATGGTTGAAAAAATCCTATTATGTTCCCGAACATCACGTGTCGACACCCTTGATGGGAAATAAACAAGTCGTAAACCAAAATCATCGGTGAGCACAAATCGTGAGAACCATCGAGCGATTTCTTCGCCACAATCAATACAGTCGACTGGTTGACCCCAAACGCTCGATTTACTGGTAGTTTTCTTTGACAATTCCTCCAAATCCAATTTATGATTAATCATACCAGGCGCCGTGAGTATTAAAAAATCATCCTCAATCGTTGGCTGCACTTTAACCAATTCGGGATATGTGCGAGCCGTTACAAAATTACCATCGAGCCGAGTTATCATAAACACACGATCACGCAATTTATCACTCTCAATTCCCAAAATAGAACAATCGACACTCGAAACCCGTATCGGACCGCATGATTTAATTGGATAATAAATCAATTCCGTTACTTCACCGATTTTCTTCCATTTCTTTGGTACTCGGTTGGCAAGTTGTTTTCTATAAAATACCAATAATGCTGATAGTGTCGCGACAGCTACCACTCCAATTCCTGTAAGTATTATGACTTCTTTGCTGTGAGCTAAAAATACATTTTATAAAAAAGAAAGACGCAAAAATTAAATTAACACACAAGAAATTAACACGTCTAATTAAATACTTCACCTTTTAGTAATTTAGACATTTTTTGTACACTTCGTGAATCACTATTTTTGGATTATAAAATCAATCAAATACACCGGGTGAGTCGTCGCCCTTCCCAAACATCAAACCACAAACACCAGAAATAATGAATTAAAATGTACGATACATAAATTAAAAATATCACACTTTGATTTGATAAGAGATAATTGTGTTGTGCTCGCGATTCACTTATCAATTAAACTCAATTGTCGTACTTTATTTATAAAGTAAAGAATTTTTTTTTTCGTTTATTATCACATCTTTCAACTTAGTAAAATGATTGTCATTTTGGATTGGAAGTGTTGTTGTATTCTCCAGACAGCAGCGACACTGGTGAATGTCAATGGCTTTTATGTGTACAGAATATATTTTGCGTGTCGATAATGTAGATTACACATAATTTATAAAATGCAAATTTAATTAAATAATTTAATGAATATAATAAATATTTAAATGCGATTAATTACAAATTATTTAATTAAATCTCATGATGTCATTAAACATGTTTAAATAATCGGTAAAATGCTTTTAAATAATCGTTTCTTTATTTGTATTTTAGCCTAGACTCAAACCAACAAACAGTGTAATATTTTTTAAACTACCTACCTAATTTTTATTTTGAAAAATAGAATTATGTATATTCGGTTAACCACTTGTTATCTACATACAATTCTAATTTTAGAACTAACCTTTGTTCATAACGCAATTGTTGTGCTTGTGACGTCAATATAATTACGAGTTGTTTGATATGTATACAAAAATAGTTTTATTGTTCTCTTGATTCTTAATAAAATTTAAGGAAAGGGGAAAATTATGTACAGTACCAAGCAGAGATAGAGTTTTGCCGTTTTGTTGTGATTTTATGTATATCGTGAGTGATTGAAAAATGTATGATGTTGACTGGAAAATATATATTAGATAAGAGATATTTTTAGTTTTAGGTAAAATATTTGGCACGTTTCACCATCATTGTGCATAGAACGGTAGTATAACCTTTTTATAACCCGCGCGACTGAAAACAAAAGTTTCTTACTTGATTGCATTTTTGTTTGTCAGAATCCGAATGTCGATTCTATGTAAGTTTTATTATATTTTACCACTTTAATGTTTTCGTTAATGCAATGTTTTTTGTCATTCAAGTTTCATTGGTCTATATGTGTTTGCGTTGTAGTTGCGTCACACCTGTAGTGGGTAATGCGAGACGAGGTAATGTGTGGAATACCATCCGCACTACTTGCTTCGACACACACAAATTTAGTTTAGTCAACACGGTTTTATATTTTTTATATAATGTATGTTTATTTATTTATAATACATATAATGTTGGTACTTGCGACTGGTGTAATTGCGTTTTTATTGCGGTTGACCGCTGGTAGAAAACGTTATAAATACAGAGGATGCGACCTCTTTCGCAGACGTATGCGAAAATTCTTGTTTTTTGCTTTTGTTCACCATTCCTTTATATAGCGGAAATTTGTTTAATCATCGCCTCATACGATTCGGCTGATGTGTCTTTGATTTTTATTCACAACATCTTTCGAATCAAGTGCGCACTGAATTCGCTACTTAAAGGTAGGTGTCGCCACACCTAACAACGCTGCACATTTTATACTGAACTCTGTCGTCGCTGTTGTATTGGCTCGCTCGTTACCCGGCCTGTCACAACATTAAGCGACGGCTTGTGAATTTTGAAATAATAACAATAATTAATTTTGAGTTAAACTAAAATGCCATCGTTTAACTAGTTTCCCTATTGTCAGTGATCGTGTTAATCACCACTCAAAGCCCCTTCCCAGTGAATTTGTCTGAATGTTGGAAGTTTGTCTGAACGTTTGTTCGTGTTATTGCTGATGCTGGTAGGGTGGTGTTTACTCTGCTTGTCTTCATGTACGACTTCGTGCTGCTGTCGTGTGGTTGCGGATTGCTGTTGCTTGATGTTTGTTCTGGCAGGTCGAATCTAACTCGTGGTTGGCGTGTTCCCGTTTTTAACTGTGCCGATGGTGATTCTTCTGCCTCTCCTGCCTGTGACTCGATTGGCTTCTCCTGCTGTGTTGCTGTGGCTGTTCCGCTCTCTGGTGCAGGCGGTAACATCTGTGCATCTGGTTCTTCCAGTGGTAGCATGGGTTTAACCGGTCTATTGAGATCTTGCACGGCTTTCCCCTTATGCTAATTAGGAAAGCTTTTTCCTCTCGCACTAGCACTTGAAAGAGGCGGTTCGGACGAATACGTGGGTTCACGTGCTCAGCTCTGCTGACACAAATATCTTCGAAGTTGCGTGCCTAAAGAGTGTTGCCGGTCGGACTCTCTCGAAATGGCTACGTAGTTCCTTCACGGACTCCGACTGGTGAGTATGAACTGTCTTCTGTTCTATTAACTGGCTTGGTACTCGAATGTTGTCCCCATATATCAGCTCGGCTGCTGATGTCTGGAGATCCTCTCGGTATGCTGTTCGTAGCCGGAAGAGGACCAGTGGTAGCGTTCGTGTCCACTCTATCCCGCCTTGACACATGATGGCTGACTTCAGCATCCTGTGCCATCTTTCGAGGAAACTGTTGCATTTGGGGTTGTACGTACTGGTCCTTTTACGCTCGAAGCCCAAAGTCTTAGCGAACTCTGCGAATAACTCTAACTCAAACTGGAATCCATAGTCGGTCACTATCGACGTTGGAACTCCAAAACGTGCGATCCAATGGGTGAGTACTGCTCGGGCCACGGTTTCGGCTCGAATGTCCGGCACAGGAACTGCTTCCGTCCACCGAGTGAATCTATTAATGATGGTCACGCAGTATCTCTACCCTTCCGATGTTGATAGTGGGCCCATCATGTCCATGTGAATTTCTGCGAATCTGGTGCTCACCGGTTTGAATTCGCCCGATGGGCTTTTTGTGAGCCTGCTGACCTTCGATTTTTGGCACGGTATGCAGCATTGCACCATCTTTCGTACGTCGCGCTTCATCCCTGGTCATATGTACTGCTTTGTCATAAGGTGAACTGATGTTGCGGCGCCCGGATGTGCTAGATTGTGAGCTGTTTCAAACACTTGCTTTCGATATGCTAGTGGTATGAAAGGTCTCGTTCTTCCTATCGATCTGTCGCAGTATATTGTCTTTCCCAGTTTGAAAGCTAGCATCACCGAGGTAAACCCTAAGTCTGTTTTCGACGTTAACAGCTCTTCTAGTTCCTCATCCTGTTGTTGTGCGTCGGCTATTTCTTCAAAGTTTACCGCTTCTGGCATCTCTATGGTCTCTAACCTGGATAGTGAGTCGGCATTAGTCAAAAAAATTGTTTATCTATCATTGTAATAATCGTACTGGATGATTATCCACAACGCGTAATTATCGTTAACTCGTCAATAAAAACCGAGTATAGTAACAAAATTTTAATCTCCCGCCGTGTTTTAACTATTTCTATCGGCGTGTTTCACAATGAGTGACGATGAAAACGAACCGGAGGTGAATTCAACGACGGGTAGGACGACTCAAGTATACAAATTAACGGTGAAATGCGCACCATGGATCGTGACTATCCAGAAATCTGCGGTACACACAGTTGGAAGCACAGTTTGGAATTGGGGGCATTGTGGCCGATGCTACCATAAATGGGCATCTCATCGCAGCTCGCGACCCACACACGGTTAAATGCATACGCGATTAAATACTCGTACCTCCTAAGGTTAACAAATATGAAACTTCTAAAAAATTACATTTGAACGTTTATGCGAGTCGGCGAAAATTAAACTCGATCGATTACCGGCAGCTCTTACGAGAGATGGAATCGTTGTCTGTTAATCAAGTAACCGAGCCAGTATTGCGAAATTTAAGGCTACAGCGGCTCCCAACACACGCATAGGAAATCCTATCCTGCATGGATAACTCAAACCTACAAAAGTTAGCAAACGCTGCCGGCAAAATAATCGACGTGCAGAAACCAGCTGGCATATATAACTTAAAGGCTTCGACAAACGAAATACAGGACACACAATTGAATAATTTGGCAGCTCAAATCAGCATCACAAATTAACTCATGGATGATCTCAAAGTCCTAATTTCGCTAATTCCCCTCGTCAACGTAGTACTTCGCGTTCAAAGAAACAGGTTGCGAAACGTCAAAATTGCTGGTATCATCACAAATACGGCAGCCGTGCCAGAAAATGCATAAAGCCATGCCATTTGAACAAATCCAGCTCGGAATCAATCAATCCGGGAAACGAATAGGCACCTCACTTCCTAATCATTATCGATCAAGCTGCCTAATCATTATCGATTCACAAAACAAATTACAATTTTCAATCGATACAGGCGCCGAGATTTCCGTCATACCACCAACAAACCTCGAAAAATCCAATCCATCAGCATTTAAATTGTTTGCAGCAAATTCGGCAACCATCGATACGTACGAATACAGAAATCTTACACTCAATATAGGTCTTCGCAGACCTTTAATATGGAAGTTCATTGTGGCTGCAGTCGACCGAAGCATTTTGGGCGCCGAGTTTTTTATCACACTTCGGTTTATTGGTCGATATTAAAAACAAAAAATCATTGATCCTATCACGAATCTCAATGTCCAAGGTGTATCCATTTAAATTCCATCGTATGGCATCACTACGATAAAATAAAGATTCGGTACAATCCGAAGTACTGGAAATATTACAGTAATTCAAAATTGTTACCCGCGAGTCGACCAACTTAAACGCTGTAAAGTACAACGTAACTCATTGCATCGAGACTACGGAGCAATCCTTTCACGCAACAGTACGACGGCTAAACGCTGACAAGCTGAAAATGACTAAGGCTGAAATCGAAGCTTGGACAGCACAAAACAAGTTCACTACACATAGCCAAGGAAAAAAAAGGTAACTGGCGATAATGCGGCGACTACGGAACCCTAAACTCGGTAACAAACCCCGACCGTTTCCTGATTCCATGCGTAATGGATTTTATAAACCAACTCGAACCATGTACAATATTTTCAAAGATCGACCTCGTTCGCGCCTATCACCAGGCACCCATCAAATGGATAACGAAAAAACGGCGATTATCACCCCATTTGAATTGTTCGAGTTTCCGCACATGACATTTGGGTTACACAACGCGGCCCAAATGGTCCAAAGGCTAATTCACTTCGTGTTTCGAGAATTGGCATTCGTATTCCCCTACAACGATGATCTTCTGATCACCTCATCAAGTATGGAAGAACACTTCAAGCACCTACGTATCGTTTTTCAGCGGTTAAAAGTCTCGGGATTGGTAATCAACCTAAACAAATGTGAATTCGCCAGGGCTAAAATATCTTTTTCGAATTTCACATCTCAGCAGACGGCATGTTCCGACAAACAGCGAGTGGAAGCAATTTAGAATTTTCCACGACCAGCTACAACCGACGGTATTCTTCATTTTTTGGGGATGATAATATCATATTTTCTTACCCAAGGCTGCACACGACCAGATTCTGTACAACTTCATCAATGGACGAAAAAATGGAGAATTCACCGATAAACTGGACCGATGAATTCATCAAGGCGTTCGAGCTATACAAATCCAAACTAGCCGACTCAGTTGACTTATCCCATCCAAACACTAAATTCGCTATCCTCGTCAACGCATCAAACACAGCAATGGAAGCGGCACTGCAACAATTTACCAAAAAAGGTTGGCCACCACTCTTCTTTCATTTGCGAAAGCGTATAAGCGATATTCGGATATAAAATATTTCAAAAATTTCGTCGAGGGTCGAGAATTTATTCTATTCTCAGATCATAAGCCGTTAACGTATACACTTCGGCAAAATTCCAAAATGTCATTCATCGACGCCACTTGGATTTCATTCCATAATACACGTCAAACATTCGTCACATCCCCGGAGACAACAATGTCGTCGCAGACACGTTATAACGTGTCAACCAAATCCACCTCAGAAGCAGCATTGACTATGCAACAATCGCGGATGAACAAACAACCGAAGTGAAGCTCGCAAGACTCATGGAAACAAACACGTCTTTAAAGTTCGAGCCAATTCCATTATTCGGAACAAACAAGGAAATCATATGTGACGTTTCAACCGGCACACAACATCCGTTCATTCGCAAACCATTCCGTCGACAGGCATATGAATCTTTCCACAATGTTTCTCATCCAGGAATTCGCGCTACGGCAAAACTAATCGGAAAAAAAGTTATATGGCCAGCGATGAATCAGGAGATACGCTCTTGGGCCAAACAGTGCATTCAATGGGGAAAATGCAAAATTTCGAGACACGCGCCACTACAACCTCCATATGAGGGACCATTCCCAGTGATCAGACGTAGCGAAAACTACTTTACGGTACTGGTCAAGGGCAACGAATCATGGATCTCAATAAACCAATTGAAGCCATGCTTCACAGAGGTTCATGAACAATCTCCATATACCATACAAACCAAACTGTGCTCAACACCCAACGCACATTCAACACCACCCGCCAATACCAACAACCGATTAAAAAACTGGATAAGCAGTAACCTTCAACCTCGCGGATCAACCAAAGTCCAGAATGGGCCGTTCCATCGTCAAAACGGTTCAATTCCGCTAATTCTTTTATAGTTCACCAGTTCACAGGGGGTGGAATAGTGTGGCGACACCACAACATTTCAAAATTTTATAGTTACAATTTACAGTTCATTGGTAAAAATCAATAACGAACCGATAATTACGCGACATATTGGATCCCGCCTATTACGTCAAAATAATAACTTTCGGGACAAAAAAGTTACCCTAAAAACCACGAGGCAAGCACATTTAACATAAAAAGACATAAATGTTCATTTACTTAAATCATTGAATTACAAGACTTTAATTAATGTAATTAATGTTGTGAAATTAAATGTAAACATTGTTTGTTTTAAACTAAAATCGGTGTGAATAAATTGAGTTTCCCGTAAAGTAGCCCGAAATTACCCGTTGCGCTAAACGCGTGGTAAAAGTGGTGCAGTGGCCTATGTCAACATACGTTGAACCACAAAATACCCACACTGTAACAGTAGTTATAATCGTAGTAACCTAGGTAGATGGATGTTGAATTGATCTGCCAACTCGTTAAGAGGTGAGAGACAATTCTGTACTACTTTCGACGTAGTCGGTGAGGCAGAAGGTAATGTTTATTCGAAGCTTCTCAAAAAACACCCCCCCCCCCCCACCGACTTTGCTATCCCCATCCGTTTTAGAACCATTCGAGAAGAGATTTATACCTCCCGGTGAATTTTCTGTCCGAAACGAGACCCTGATACTTCGCTTATATAAAAAGGTCAAGCTGATACTACTTAAAGACACTTAAAGAGGGAGGATCAATATGTGGTGATTTATATTTCCTGGAGAAGAGGATCAATTCAGTTTGGTGTGGTTTTGTGTTTAGCCCACAGACATTGACCCATGAGCAAAGATTGCACAGGGCACTTTGTATAAGTTCTCTAAGGGTACTGGGATAACATCTGCCGTATAAGCAACCACATTGAAGCTAATGCCTTCAAGTTTTAGCAACAGGTCATTATTGACCAGATTATAAAGTAAGCAGTATATCATGCCACTTGCCGTGTGCATTTAATTACAAATCTTCTAGCGAAGAACACACTCAAACTATCATTGATGATCTTACCTCATAGCATTTGATTTGTCCAGTCGCTGAGTGCTTCCATTCCTACATCCCAAAGTGCTCGAGTATCTATATCCAGAAAGGTTACCATTGCGTAGTCTCTATGATGCTCGAAACATTTTGCAATGAAATATATAAGAGAATGAAGAGCTGTCTGAACCTGAGACCTCCCTTGCAATATGCATGTTGAGATTTTGACAGTTTTTTCAAGACTAATATGGGCTTCTATTTAAATTTCCAACGTTTTTAGGAGGAAGGAAATAAGCTAATAGGTCTAAGTTCTTTCGTATAACCTTCACTTCAGTCCGTTTGTTGGGACTATCACAAAGTTCTAGGCTACTTTTCAGGATTAATTCTAACCAGAAAATGGTTAGGTCAATAATTAAAGTAGGGATAATACTATCAGACCCTGGTAACTTGTATGGTTTAAAATAATAATAATTTGACCTACCCTAGGCACAAATTCGGAACAACCTGGAAAGTGAGTCACTAGTAGTGGTCCATACACTATCCGCTCGTTGAATGGAAGAACCAGTAGACAGCATTTTGCGTAACCTTGACCTCTCTCAATACTCCTGGATTTTACCGCAGTATAGGCTAGAAGATCTATTATTGGCACTTTTAAATTCGTATTTGTATGTTTTGAAGTCTTCCTCATACCAGTCTACAACAGCACTTGTATTCCATGCGTTTTTAGAGAGCCTGTTGTATTTTTGACAGGTTTATTGGATCTCCTTTGACTACTGAGGTAGCCGAGATTAACCTAACTCCTAAACCGCTCTACAGGTATCCCAGTCGGTTTTCCGGTTAGATTAAACTTTTTTGAGGTTCTATGTCCATTCCTAATTGAAGATAACAATGATCATGCTCTCCGTAAAATGAGAATTCTACGAAAAATACTTTGTCTCTGGTTGTACCATATAAGCAATAATGACATTTGTATGGGAGAACTGCAACCTAAACTCCATTAAATTAATTAAAAGTTCAGTACATTTGACATCACGATTTTTATTTACATAATACAAGGTTGTTCACATTCATTATATCAAAATTTGGCATGCATAAATAAATATTTCATTATTGTCCGATTTTATGAACGCCGATAGAAGATTAATCTTCGGATTAATCGTCATTTGCATTTTATGAACGACAATAAACCAAAAAATGAATCCTCAGATTTGTTTTATCCTCTGTTTGATCCTCTGTTTTTGGCTTCAAAAATTTGAATACAAACAATTTTAGATTTTTGCAAAACTCATTGACTGTGCAGTTGATTGAAGAAATTTTAAAACTTTACCAACCCCTGAAGAGCTTTTTATCGTTAATATAAACAAGGTTAGGTATAGGTGACGGTCCATTAGGACCAGGCATATACACAAAATGGTCCGTAGCCATACCACAATTTATTGTTTATTCTCCAACTCATTGAAACCATTTCGAGCTATTAACGAAACGCTGGATTTCCCTGATGTCTGTTGAAATCCATCAGGTGATTAAGGGGCGCCCCTAGAAACTTTAGTCTGTTTCGTGCCAGACGAGAGCAGCTGCAAAGAAGATGAAGCAATATCTCTTCCTCCGCTTCATCCTCGCAGCTACCACAGTAGTCATGTGAGAAGAAACCAAGTCTACTCGCATGCCCGCCTATGAGACAGTGCCTCGTAATCACTCCAACAACCATACTGATCTAACTCCGCTGAAGTGAGATCAGCTGTTTGGATCACGCCAAGTCCAACTTTGGCCAGACCTGCCGAGTTATTACGCAATGCGGCGCTACCTGACCATCTATCATTCGTCAACTTACTAGCTTCCTCCGGTAGCAGCAGTTTGCTTACCGCAAGAGGCATTTCAATATTCTTTCTGCTCTTTGAAATGTGGTCCGTTGTACCACGCCGAGCCAGTTCATCGGCTTTTATATTGTCTGTACTAGTGAAATGTCCTGGTTCCCTGTCATCTCGTTAAGAGATATGCGAATCTCACCTCAACCAATCCTCACTTCTTTTATCACAGTTACTTCAGCTTTAAAAATGCTACAGTAGTCGGGGAGACAGAAGGAGAGGTTTAACATAAGTTCCGCGCAGAACACCCAGTCCCGACTTTTCCGTCCCGTTTTGAACCACCAGTGAAGAAGTTTAAAACTCCTGGTTCCAAAACAGCATCCATCATCCAGTCGCTGCCGTAGCTTTATTTACCCTCTCCATAATATTGGGTTTCCAGTTTAATTTACTATCCAAAACGAAAGTCAAGCTGAACCTATTTAAAGTGGGAAGATCGATATGAGTAAGTTTATATTTCCTAGAAAAGAGAACCAATTCAGTCTTGGTGGGTTCACATTCAATCCACAACCATTGGTCCATAATGAAAGAATGCCCCGGGCATTTTGCATAAGATTACTAAGTGTGGCGGGATATTTACCACAGACACCAATAGCAACATCATCCGCATAGGCAACCACCTTGAAGCTACTATCATCCAGTCTCAGCAACGGGTCATTTATGGCCAAGTTCTAAAGCAGGGGGGATAGTACGCCACCCTGCGGCGCGGCGTACCTCTGCTTGCAAATCTTCTGGTGGAAGATTCACCCGGACTGGCATTTATGATCCTGCCTCTTAGCATTTGATTTATCCAGTCGTTGAGTGATTCATCCACTCGGCACTCCTAGATTCGAAAGTGCTCGAGTTATAGCCCCTGGAAGTACGTTGTTTGTTAAAGGTTCCCTCAATGTCCAAAATGGTTACCATTGCGTAGTCTCTATACTCGAAAGATTTTCAATCAAGTATTTAAGAGAATGAAGAGCAGTCTCTACAGATCTCCCCTTGCAATAAGCATGTTGAGATTTAGACAGCTTTTCCGGCAAAATCGTGCCTCTAATACCGTTAGGTCCAGGGGACTTATATGGTTTGAAACTGTTTATCGCCCACAGGATCTCTCTTCTGCTAATAATTTTGCCTACGAGGCTATTTGCCCTATTACCTACTGATGTAGTAGGTGTAGATTTGGAACAACCAGGAAAGTGAGTCTCCAGTAGAAGTTCTAGCGATTCCGCACTATTTGTGGTCCATCCGGCCTGCGAGGAAAGCTTGGAATGGAAGGGCCAGTGGATAGTATTTTATGCAGCCTGGACATCTCTGAAGACTCCTGAATTTTGCCACAGTGTAGTCTCCAAGATCTGTTCTCGGTACTTCTTAAGTGATATTTGTAAGCTTTGAGGACTTCCTTATAGGAGTCCCAGACTACAGCGGCTCTTGTTTTCCTTGCTGTTTTGAAGATTCTTTGGCATCTTTGACGTGTTTGTTCAATCTCCTTGGACCACCAGAGTGGCCTCCATTAAAAGCGCTGGACAGTTCGTCCACTAAGCCATCGAGTTCTATCGTAGTTTTTAGAGGTTTAGGCACCGGCACTGGCCGTGAATTACTCAGAATAGTTCTAAAGATATACCAGTCGGTGTTCCTCCTATTCCTGTAGAAGGGCTGTTTGGAAAAACCAAGTCCATTCCAAATTGAAGATAACAGTGAGCAGAAAAGGAGTGGTCTTCCGACACTTTCCAGTTTAATAGACTAATCGTCAAAAAGTTTGAGACAAGTGCAACATCTAATACCTCCTGTCTATTACTAGTTATAAAAATCGGCTTATTGCCTATGTTACATATATGAAGGTTAGTACTTAAAAGGTAATCAAGGAGTAACTCACCTCGTTCATTAGTATCCGTACTTCTCCAGAATGTGTGATGAGAATTTGCATCACTCCCTAGGATGATTCCAACTTTACGCTTCTGAACCTCCAAAATTACCTAGAATGACTGGTGGAATATTCACTTCGTCGTAAGCTAGGTAAGTTTATATTAGCCTGAGGTTCAATGCTGACCTCCACCTACATCCCCATTGCTGAAATTTGATAGCAGAAAACAACTTATATTATTTTTAATGCGAATACACCACTGAACCCTACCTTATTTTCTCACGTGTATTAATCTATATTATAGGACCTTGAGGCCAAGTACCCGGTTTTCATTGACCCAAAGTTCTTGGATCAACACGACATCTGTCTATTCTTTCCCAATTTTTAAAATGAGAGCAGCTGATGCTGCCTTCGAGTGGTGAAAGTTGGCTTGCAGAAATGTCAGTGTCATCACCACAGTATAGTGGCTGAAGCTGACGTCGGAGCTTCCGGCTTATCTACGTCCTTCTTGTACACCTTGAGTGTGACTGAACTGAAACCATAGTTAATTAAACCGTTGTTTTTCCAGCCCAGTCAGTGACTTCCTATTTAAAATAATAACAGCTGACCTAATAGTCAGCTTTTGCCTCTTCGAATTTGGCAACTTTCCAGTTGTGCGTTGGCAAATCCGGATTGTCAACCTGCAACAACTAGAGTATCACCTTCGGACCACTAGGCTCCGAAGGGATGTACATCCTGGTTCTTGATCTACAGGGTAGGTTAGGCTAGGTTAGGTTGAAGTGGCTGCTATCGCACACTTAGGCCAGCAATGGCCCGTTGTGATACCACAGGATCCCATCTCCCCATTACTCCCGTTGAAACCAACCAGAGCTATTTATATAGCGTAATAAATCTCGCACTCCACAGTCCGCGAGTTCCGAAAGGCTGTCCATACCGTACACACCCAAATACTTATGCCTTCTGTATGATAGCGCCGGACATGAGCATAGGAAGTGTTCCAAAGTCTCCTCCTCCTCTTCGTCCATGCAACTTCTACAAAAGTCATTCGTCTGTATCCCCAGCCTTCTCGCATGCTCCCCAAAAAGGCAGTGACCTGTCATTATCCCTACGACCAATCCTATTTCTTGTCTTCCCAGGGATATTAGTACCTTGGAGCGCCGCAAGTCCAGTTTTGGCCAAACTTGCTTTGCTACCATGCACGTGAGAGTGTTGATCCACCTCTCATTTGTCAAGGCGATTGCCTTTTTACTGAGCGCCCATTTTAGCACTGCCATAGGCCTCCCCAGACCTACCATTTCCGGCTGCATCTGGAGAGTCGTACCGTACCTAGCTAGTTCGTCCGCCCTGCAGTTCCCCGTGACGTCCGAGTGACCCGGGACCCAGATTATCTGGATGCTGAAATACTCGCTCATCTCGTTAAGAGATGATCGGCAATCCAGCGCCACCCGCGACTTCAGACAAACTGCCCCAAGTGACTTGATCGCTGCCTGACTGTCCACATAAATTGCGATATCCCTCCCGGATACCACATTATGCTTCAACCATGTCATGACTTGCCCGATCGCCACCACTTCAGCCTGGTACACGCTGCAGTAGTCAGGGAGACGAACAGAAATATTAACATTAAGTTTATCACAGAAGACTCCGGCTCCTACCTGATCGTCTAGCCTCGAGCCGTCCGTGAAAAATTGCACTGCCTCGTTTTCCAAGATTGATCCGTTTCTCCAGGATTCCCTTGAGGGAAAGATGGTACGGAAACCCTTATCGAAGCACAACGTTGGTGTAATATAATCCAGATTCGCCAGTTCTTCGCCAGCGAATCTACCTATCGTCGAGTGTCCCACCTGAAGACACTTCCACTGAGAGACAGCCAAGAGTCTCGTAGCCACGTTGGCTGCCATCTGTTTACCATAAAGGTCGATTGGAATAAGGTGGAACATAACCTCTAAAGCGCGTGTAGGTGTTGTCCTAAGCGCCCGGCTTATAAGCATACAGACCGTTCTTTGCACCTTCTCCATCATACCTCTATGTGTTACCTTATCCAGAGCTGGCCACCAATCGCCCACCCCGTACATTAGCACAGGTCTTACCACGGCGGTGTAGAGCCAGTGTACCAGCTCCGATTTCAAACCCCATCTCTTACCTATGGCGTTCCTACACGAGTATAAGGCTACAATAGCCTCTCCAAAGTGTTAGCCTTCACTCTTTCCAAAGTGTTAGGCTTCCAGCTGAGCTTACTATCAAAGATTATGCCCAGAAATCTCGCTCGGTCAGCAAAAACTAGTCCGCTGCCGTTTATGATAGGAGGGCTAACCACCGGAATTTTATATTTCCTAGTAAATAGTACCAGCTCTGTTTTGGACGGGTTAATCCCCAATCCACACTTGCTGGTCCATTTCGTAACAATCAGGAGTGCATTCTGCATAACATCCCTAATCGTATCTAGATATTTGCCTGAGACAGCTATCGCTACATCATCAGCATATGCTACAACCCCTATCCCCTCTCTCTCTAGTTCCAGCAGCAATCCATTAATCACTGCACTCCAAAGAATGGGGGACATTACATCTCCTTGTGGGATTCCTCTAACCACCCGTCTTCTAATCTTGGACTCTCCCAGCTCCGAGGTAATAGTCCTGCTTACCAGCATCTGATTTATTAACCTACTTATAGACCAGTCCACCTTCAAAAAAGACAATCCTTCCATGATCGCCTCCGTTTTTACATTATTAAAAGCACCCTCAATATCGAGAAATGATACCATGCAAAACTCTTGCAAGTAAATTGATTTCTCAATTGTGCGTACTAGATCGTGCAGAGCTGTGTCCACCGACTTTCCCTTACAGTACGCATGCTGCGACATTGCCCAATTCCTGGGTTCAATTCTTGATCGAATAAACACATCTATCAACCTTTCCAGGGTTTTCATCAGAAAGGATGATAGAGTTATAGGCCTCAAGTCCTTTGGAAGAGCATGTGAGCTCTTTCCCGATTTCGGGATAAAGACTACTTTGACCTCTGTCCAATTCCTAGGAATATAGACTAGTTTCAAACATCCCCTGAAGATAACCTCTAGCCAGGGGATGATGGCTGTCGAGTTCTTTTGAATCTCTGCTGGTATAATCCGATCCGGGCCCGCCGACTTATAAGGCTTAAAACCCTGCAGCGCCCACCTGATCCGCTCTCTATCCAATATGCCCTCCATAACTATTGGAGGTGTTCCTCGATGAGCTCCAGGCTCCATCGAGTCATCAAAGCTTCCCGGAAAGTGGTTATCGATGAGAAGCTCCAACGATTCCGCACTTGAAGCTGTCCATGACCCGTCTGGTCTAATTAAGTAACTAGGACTAGTTGGGTTAGTAGATAGAATCTTCCTAAGGCGGGAAGTCTCAGAGACTTCTTCCATTCTACCACAGAAGAGTCTCCAAGATCCCCTCTGTGCCTTCCTCAATTCTTTTTTGTACTTTCTTAGGTCCTCCTTATAGGAGTCCCAGTCCCGTACATGCCTCGTGTTCTTTGCCTTATTAAAGGCTGTCCTACACGCCTTCCGAAAGGTCTCCAACTCCATGGACCACCATGTCGGTTTTTGCCTGCCCCTTGGCTTTATCAAGGGGCAAGAAGCATTAAAGGAAAGATTGCATGCTTTTGTGACAACATCCACAATGCAATTCAATTCTTCCACTGTCTCCGGAAGTCCGGGGACCTCCGGCAATAGTTCCTCCAACACCTCCCCATATTTCTCCCAGTTTGTCCTTCTAGGATTCCTGAACGGCTTCTGGGTACCCGGGTGTATGTTAAGGTTATAAGTTATATATTGATGATCAGAGAATGAGTGCTCCTTCGCCACTCTCCATCCCCTAATCAACTGAAAAATAGTATCCGAGGCGAGGGTCACATCTAGAACCTCCTGCCGATTACTAACGATAAATGTCGGTTCCAGCCCAACATTGCAGACTGAAAGGTTAGTATTTAATAAGTAATCAAGAAATAACTCACCCCTCTCATTAATATCAGTGCTCCCCCAAATTGTGTGATGCGCGTTTGCATCACATCCGAGTATCACACCAATCCTATTTCTCCATCTACAGGGTATCTCCTTTCAATCAATAAAAGCAAGGCTGGCTCCGGGCCATACCTCGCCAAGCCCCCCCCCCCTTAGCCCACCCCCGTCCACTGCCTTCTCATAAAGCAGCAGAGGCCTCTGATCTGCAGAGGCAGTCAGTTTCACCTGATTCCTGTGCCAGCCACCATCCGGACAAGTCGGAGCAGGTCCTAGATTTTCCAACAGGATTTTCAGGTAGGTGGTGACTAACGCCCCTTCCACCTTCGTCCAATTGGCGGACTCTTGGGATTGGTCAATTATTACTACAACTAGCTGATCCCTGAGTAACTCAGTAAAAGGCCTCATACCGGTAGCGTAGAGCTTCCTCCTTTTGACGATCTTATGACTTTCCTCCTGCGATCGTACTCTATTTAGCTGTAGGCCAGCTGAAGGGCCTTCTGACTTCTGTTCGGTGACTTTCTCTGCCCACGCAAACGTAGCTTTGTATTTCTTCGTACGGTCTTCCGGCGAGTTGTTATTTATTTTGACTAGGGCCCTCAAGGCGTTTCTCCTAGTATCTCATAGTACGTTGGTCTTGAGCAACCAGCCTCCTTCGTGTTATGGTTCCGCTTTGTTAGCCCAGGTTTGGTGACCCGACTGGAGGGACCCGCGCTGGAGGGTCCCGCGCTTTTGTTGTAGGCTTAGAAGCAGGGCTACATACCCGAGTCTCCTTGTCTACATTTTCCGGGTTTATTAGAGAGCCGGACTTTTCCGGAGCTAGTTTTAAACTGGGACCCTAGTCTGGTCGATTATCGGCACGGTAGGAGTAACTCCTTAACCCAGCCCAGCGAATTGTTTAAAGTTGACTTCTTTAGCGCCGTGTATTAGCCTAGAAGAATAAAAATAATCAATCTAGTTACCAGCGGTCACCACGTGGAGGTAACACGAACGCTTGTGGAAGCTGCAATTTCCGGAGCTGACAACAAATGCCAATTTGAATCCCTCAAAACCTGTAAAACGAAGAAAGAAATTCGTCAAAATTTAATTATTCCGCGGGGGAAATACAGTAGTGTTAAAATTAGAAGCCCCTCCCCCTCATTGTAGGTGGGGCGGGGGGGGGGGGGGTTACTTTGGAACTAAGATAGGAATCCCTATTTTGTATTGCAGATTCGGACTCTACGGCTAAAAATACGTAGGATTTGACTGATACATTTTTTTCGATTCATAATAGATGGCGCTGTACTGTAATTGACGATATTCAATTTTTTCGATTTCTCCTACTGAAAACCTACGCAAACGATTCTGCAATACGTCTGCAATAAAAATACCATGGTTTCGTTGTAAATTCACGAAGTTGGTCTTAAACAATTTATTCATTTTGCAAATTTCGAATAACTGAGAAACGGGTATTCGATTTACATGAATCCCCTCGCCTCATCATCTTTCAATTAAACTAAGTGCTCAAATGATGGCCTTCGATTTAAATGCACTTAATAATCCGCATTTCAAATGACTGTACACAACTGAGAAGTGAGTCTGCTTGAATATCAGCACAATCATTTCTGATTCGCTCAATCATATTTTCACGTGTTGTTGGTTTTTGTTTTTAAATTTGGTCTTTGAGATAGTCCCATAAAAAGAAATCTGGCGAAGTAAGATCTGGTGATCTGGCGGGCCAATTTATCGGACCAGCTCTACCGATCCAGCGACCATTGAAATCACGATCAAGTACCTCACGTGCTACCAACGAATAGTGTGCAGGACAACCATCATGTTGAAACCACATGTTCAGTCGTACTTCAAAGCTCAAGTCTTCAAATAATATTGGCAGTACATTTTCCAAAATATCTCGGTACATTTGACCATTCAAGTTGCTTTCAATAATGTGGAGGCCGATCAGTTTGTTGCCAATTATTCCACACCACACATTGGCAGTCCAAAGAAGCTGATGTTCAACTTGACAAAGCCAGTACGGATTTTTAACACTCCAGTAATGCATGTTGTGGCGATTAACTGTTCCATGGTGTGTAAAAGACGACTCGTCGGAAAACAATACGTAACGAAAAAAATTGAGTTTTGCTGTATTTGTTCACGTGCCCACTGACAAAATATTACCCGATTTTGAAAATCAACACCATGAAGATCTTATTGTAAAGACACATGTAGGATGATAGTTATGACGTTTTAAAATTTTCCAAACACTGGTCTGGGACAATCCGGAATCGCTAGCTATTTCTCGTCTACTAATATGAGGATTATCAGCTACTGCAGCCAATTCATCAATTTCATTATTTTCTTCTGTGACTGTTGCTGGACGAGTACTTTTTCGGCTGAACACTTCCATCAGTAATAAATTGTTTGACAGTACGCCGAAACACGTGACCGAATCCTATCCGAAAAACGCAAAGCGTAGAGAGTGACAGCATTATCAAGACTCCGACCAGCTTCTCCATAAACCAGAATCATTTCAATTTTCTCTTGTACAGTTAGATACACCATTCTGAAGTAGTATTGATAGCTTTACACAGGTATTGTTGTTTTCGAAATAATCTTCGGACTGAATCGGTATTTTTAAAACAATTTCATCAATTTGAAAGCCGATTTAAGGCGATGATTCATGTACAAATTTTGTCTGGCAGACATAAATAATAATCGCTCTGATTGGTTGAAGGTCGGCCATATTTTTTTATCGTACGACAAAAATTAAAAATTGAACAGTGCTCAATTTTGTATAAGATAAATACATAACCTTAAAAACTTTGACAGCAGTGAGAACAAAATAACATAAAAAACCGATATTTATTGCATATATGCTTGTTGTTCATTTTCGAATTAGACATTATTCACTTCCACTAAATTGTATGTTATGTTTATTCAAATCAATATGAATCAAATTTCAAAAAGAACAAAAATTAAAACATTTTTTAGGTTATGCTTTATTAAAATGTCAAAAAATGTCCATACGACAAAATTTTATACATGTATCGCCTAAGTATGAATTTCATTTTTATCGTATAAGACAAAAAAATATTAACCAATCAGAGCGATTATTATTTATGTCTGCCAGACAAAATTTGGACATGAATCATCGCCTTTAATCGCATGTTCCTTGATTGAAAATTTAATGCTGGGAACACATGAGCAGATTTCTGTAAGCAGCAAAATTACAATACACAAGTTTAAATGAATTGAAATACATGTATTCTGCTTGTCATGTAGAATTCTGCTTCATGTCTCTATTTCTAATTTTGCTGCGAATCAGTAGGCTGTACATTACGTAAAAGGTAAGAAATCTAGTACAATTTGTATACTTTTTTTTTTCCAATCAATTTTTTTAATTTGTTGACAGAAAATACGTTTTGTGTGACAAGTGCCAAAATGGAGGATACAAATAAATTAATTTGTGACAAAATAATGCACAATTCATTTAAAAAACGTACATTAAAATACATTAAAATTAAATATGTATCAAATAAATGCCACAAAAAAACATTCTGCTTATCAAAAACGACGCTCATGTAGTTCACCCGAATTTCTGCCGGCAGCGATGCTAGCAGAAATTCTGCTCATGTGTTTCCAGCATCGTTGTATTGCTGCATAGTATTGCAGAATCGTTTGCGTAGGTTCTCAGTAGGAGAAATCGAAAAAATTGAATATCGTCAATTACAGCGCCATCTATCATGAATTGAAAAAAATGTTTCAGTCAAACGTTTTAGCCGTAGAATCCGAATCTGCAATAATAACTAGGGGTTCCTATTTTAGTTTCAGAGTTACCTCTGCCCCACTTACACGGAGGGTGGGAAGAAAGGGTACTAATTTTAACACTAATGTATTTCCCCCGCGGAATAATTAAACTTTGTTTTTACCATTTTTTTCGTAGAGTTCTTATTTTCCGAGATATTTGAGTGTATCAGGTTAAAAAAATCACCCGGTATAATAAGTCCTAACGATTAAATTTCAATATGTATGGAAAGAACAAAATAAGAATTTTTAAAATTTATTGTGCCACATGCACTCCAATAGAATCTGGTCACCTTAACGTCTTTCTAGCAATTGCGTGAAATTTTAATTTTTATTTTATTTTAAATAAAAATGATTTTTTGGAATTGACCCCCTACCCCCTCCCCCCCCCCCCCGCCCAATTAATGGACAAAGTTATAAAATTGATGGACGAGTGAAAGGTTAACGTTTTGAACAGCGTAGAAATTCACTTTGTCAAGATTATAAAGTACGGATACGCTTTTTTCGACCACCACTGTACAATTATTTAATTCATTCAAATGTGTATATGGATTTAATGAAAAAAATAAATAAAAAAACACCAAAGTAGAAAACGAAAAAAAAAAAAAAAACTTTAAGATTGTATTGTAAAAACTTAATTTTTTCAGCCACACTGCCACACATTCGTTCGTGATATTGGAATTGGACTCATATAAGAAGAGTGTAAAACGAACAAAAATATTAAATTGTACACAAAACAAAAACAGAAAAAAAAACAACTGTACACAACTTGTAAGCAACTCCAACAAGAGACACAAAAATATTTGGTATTTTGTATAGTTTTGGTTTTAGTTTTAGTTGAATTGTCGACGCCAATTCGTGATGTACATACGTCCGGTATAGCTGCCAGAAATTATTTAGTTGCATATTTTTTTTTTTGTATGTGGTGCATTTAAACACTTCCCCGGCCTTACGACGACACTCAACACATCCCCAATGGATTTATAATTTAACTTTAGTGATAACGGTTAAGGAATTAAGGAAGGATCATAGTCAAATTATAGTTATTAGTTTTTAATACTAAAACAAGAAAATTGTGAAATTTTATTATTAATCAGTGAATATTAATAATAAATATTAATTATTTTGTGCTAGTTTTTAATGATTACTTGAAATAAATAAGTAAAAAAATAAAAAAAAATGTTCGTTTATGAATTATATGTGTGATGAAAAATAAAAAGTGATTTGGTGAAAGTTTTAAGTTTTATAAATACTTATTGTATTAATTATAAGTTTTTGGCAGTATTATTTTGTAGTGAAAAATATTTATTTGGTGACGTGAATCTACGCGCGCAATTTGAATTTTTAATTTATATACATCAGGATTTTTAACCATAAACAAACATCACATTAAAAAATGGCACTGACGACTGCCGCAACGGAAAAAACGAAAACCAATTTGGATTTTGTTATGAAAAATTTATTAGCTGGCGGTAAGTTATTTAGATTAATGAACTGTTATTTATAAATATTGATATAATAGTGTTATGTTAACTGTTGGTATACATATTTATTCTAAACTACTACTGAACATGATAGATATATTTGGTTATAACGCGATTTATTCCCAAACCGGATATTACCTGTATTCAATCATTTGTGTGCTAATATGACAATAATGTGCATTGATTCACTGCACCATGTTGCAAGGTGTATCGATCGCCGTAATTAAGTAATTTTTATTATAACGCGAAATATTTCGACATTTAAGACGATGAGAAGTAGGTTAGATGATTTTTGACGTACTTTATGGGTATGTAGTAAGTTTTTTTTTTTGTAATCGGTTGAATACTTTCTTATACAATTGTCTTATGTATTTTATTTTATTTTATAACATTGTGGTTGGTGTTCGAAAAAACAAAAAAAAAATAGAAAGTATTTTATTAAATTGTTTTTTTGTGTTTATTTCATGCATTGTATGAATTTTAATGATAGCTTTACCAATCTCGCTATAAAACAACACAAGAAGTGTTGAATTTCTGTGCTATGCACGTTAAAATATGTTTGTTCAATGAGACGAATAAATATAGGAATTTATTGTTTTTACGAGCAAGAACAAGCAGCATCTTTGCAATGTTAAATTATTGAACTAAAAAAAAAGTACATTCTGCATGCTCTGGTTAAGTTATATAAATGATTCATGAGGATTTTCTCATGAAATTTGTTTATACTTATCATTAGAAGTTCGGTAAAATATTTATTTTCTTTTATCTTGATTTGATCTAATCTAATCGCATTTATTTACGATTTAGTTGGTTTGCAAATAACTTGCTACTTTTCGAAGTATTTTATTAAATGTTTGAATGTATGAAGAATTTCAAAGTTTATTGAATTGAACGTTTTTTATTGATAGAATCACATTTCTTTGCAAAAAAAATTCTTAAACGAGAATAGAATTAAACATATGTTTTTTTGAAAAAATGGAGATGTTCGACCACACAACGTTCTTTTACAAACGGGAGTGGAATTTAATTTTAATCTAGTACATTGTGATTGAGAGATACCTACCTGAAATTATTTGTTTTTAGCGGATAATATTCATTAGTCACTTGAAAAATCGATGATTAGAGAGAAGGCGGGATCTAAAATAATTATAAAGAAATAACGATCTTCTCAATACACACCAATTACATAACCTAATATAATTATTATAGTACCAGATTTGATGGAGGGATTTTCAACTCAAAACACAACTATAATCCACTTAATTTATACTAAAGCTCCTTCTCTTTGGCTAAAATTGTTGGCTTATTCTCTTTAATCTTCTCTCTCTCTCTCTCTCTTATTCTTTATTTAAAATAAAATCAAAAATCAAAATTTAACTTCCCATTTCAACAAAATCATTAATAAGAACATTTTGTCTCGACGAATTTTAAAAGTCTAGACCAGTGATCGTAAATACGTGGCACGTTTAGAAATTTTTCTGGCACTCCAAAAAAAATTTGACTCTTCAAAAATCGACCTTTTTTGCAGTTATTCTTACAAAAAAATAGAAAAGACGTTTTAGAGTTCTGATAAACACCAAATATTGAAATGCTGGGAAATGGGAAACCATGAAATCAATTGAGATATATTATACATAACCGCCTTTACGAATACCAAATATTTTCGAGAAATACGGAAAACTCGAAAGAAAACTACTAGGTGATAAAATACATGGTTGGAGCAAAAAATCGAGATATTTTTAAACTTCGGGGCTGCATGTCTAGTTGTTACAAGTTTTTTTTTTGTTGTATTGGTTCACTTGTCCCTGATGTATCATGACATTTTTAGCTATATTGGATGCTTAGTTTATTGTTGGCTACAGTTGGCTTAGTTTATTAGTTGGCTTAGTTTATTAGTTGCTTACTACTTATTAATAGCTTACTGATAACCAGAACCTTCATATTCTTTCGAACATGACGAGCGTTTTGCGGTCTCGTCTCTTCAGGAAGCTTCTATTAGAACCATTAGGCCTTAGTTTCGACGTCATATTCGTACACTTCTGTTTTATCACTAGTTAAGACCCCCGTTCGAGCAGTTCTGGATGGTCTCTGCTAATTATATTTTGGCGCATACATACATTTAACCCATAAATCAAAAAATTCGATTTGCCAAAGAAAAATTTGTTTTTTCAATACATAGCCACTAGAGGCCTTTCTTGCAGTTCCAGCACCACATGGAACACGCACGTTTGTCAATAGATTTACATTGAATTATTTACGTTCTGAAGAATTTCCTTGGGTTTTATCATTAGAGGTATGAAATGTCGCCCTTGATAATGCGAAGGCGGATTCAGTAAGACTCTAGGTACAACAAAAATTGCTGAAAGGTCCATATAAATAGGTCGATACAAAATTCAGAATTAAATTGTTCTTCGCTCCTCATTGAAAAATGATCATCCCTTCCCTCTTTCGTGGGGTTGGGGCACGGTACCAATTAAGGAAAGCAGGAGGTCTGCTTTACGGAGGAGAAGAATCAGTCCCAACAGCCGCTGTAATTATTTATAATCTGATTCCATAGCAAAAAAAAATGTCTTTAGATTCTTACAGATATTTAGATTTAGGGTTATACATCTTTTAGCAAAAAAAAATTTCGCAAGTGAAAGTTTGATCAAATTACTTTTAGCAAAAAACACGTTTGGCAAACATTTCTTTGGCAAAGAAGTATGAATGGCAAATTCACCTATATGTCAAATATTTGTTTGGCAAATTTCTTTTTGGCAAATTATTCTTTAGGAATTATGAGGCATTTTGATCGCGCGATCAAAATGCCCCATAATTCCTGAAGGATAATTTGCCAAAAAGGAATTACTCTAAAATTTGAACAAAATTTCCGCGTGCCGCGCCTGAATTAATAAAAATAGTTTTGCTTCAAAATGAAAATTTAAATTCTGGAAAATGAAGACTTAATCTTCCTTTTCCAGAATTTCATTTTGAACTATTCTGGAAAATGGAGATTTCCATTCCAATTTTACTAATAAATCTCTATTTTCCAGATAATTCTAAATCTCCGTTTACAAGCACAAATATTTTTATTAATTCCAGCGCACGTCATATATGTGCCAAATTGCATCACAATCAGTTCAGAAATAGCCAAGTTACAGGCTAATTGGCTATATTCCGAAAGTTCATCCAAAATCAATGAAGCATCCCATTTTCATCATACTTGTCGAATTTCATCATAATCGGTAAAGAAATAGCCAAGTTACAAGCGAATTGGCCATATTCAAAAACTTCATCTAAAAATCATTTAACAATCCCATTTCCACCGTACGTGTCAAAATGTATCATAATCCCGAAAGAGATGGCCAAGTTACAGGATAATTTGCGACATTCCAAAAATGCACTCAAAAATCATTTAACAATCCTATATTTCCACCGTACCTGTCGAATTTAATCACAATAGATTAAGAAACAGCTAGGTTATAGGCTAGTTAAATTTCAAAAATGTATCCAAAATCATTTAAAAATTTCATTTACATCGTACCTCTCAAATTTATAATAAATTTTTTTATCAAACATACATTTGCCATTTAATTTGTTTTGTCATATGATATTTGCCGAATGTGCAAATTTGCCAAAGATATTTTGATGAAAAGTAACTTTGTCAAATGTCGTTTGCCATTTAAACGGCTCCCAGATTTAGCATAAAATTCGCAAAACTCGCTTGAAATCAAAGCGTCCTACATGAAACAATAACGGGTTTAGTACCTGCTAAGTTGATTGGTTTGTAATATGAGCAATGGTATTTTAAAGTAAGTATGGTCGTAAACTGCTAACTTATATGCGACCACCCATTTGCTAGACGAATAATCAGCTTTGCTGCTACCCAGCTTCCGCTTGTTTCATTGCGATCTTTATAAAAATCAAGAAGTAATTGCTGGCTATTTCATCCTAGAAAAATACATAACAGAGACTGAAATGAATTCCTTGTTTACCTTTAGGATAACGTAAGGTATTTTTTTCCATAAATCCGAAAAAAATAATTTTTTTCAGTTGTCAAAATTTTAACGTAGAAAAGATCCATTGTTGGTCACCATTCATTAACTCAACCGAAAATTAGAGAATCTTCATCGCGACATGATAGTTTGAGCATAAAGTGAATAATTAAAATTTTAAAAAATTATCGATATACCGATATATCGGGTAATTACATTTAAGCTAGTTTATCAATCCCTACTTCAAATGTAATTTAAACTCTCCTTTTAACCTGGGAAATTGTTACAATAAAAATTCAAATACTTGGTCAAGTAATTGGTCTACGAATTTAGGTGAAGGTCCTTTGAGTAGACTATGTGACGTAAGTATTCTACCAAATTCTTTAAATCTGGTATTTAGTTAAGGTCACTTTGTTAATAAAATATTTTAACTTCCGTTCGGGTCTTTTGAATGAATACCATACATATGGAAATGTCATCGATGTAAAAAATGACATTCTGTACTCCTAGCAGGACTCGGTTCATTACAAGTAGAAATAGAGAAAAACCTCTTTAACGTACATATTTGTGGTTAATAACCGTTTTGAAATTTCAGAAAGAGAAAGAAACGAATATGTGTTCCGAGACAAATTCAAAATACAGAAGCAGTTAAACCTCTCCACGGCAGCAAATACTTCATCGACCACCGGGAACGGAAAGTGCTCCATACTAATAAGCCTATTTATGGTAACACTAAAATCGCCGATGGAACACTATATAACTTACAAAATTTCAGTAGAACGTTTTCCTTGATTAGAGTTCTGGCTTGAAAAACAATTGAATCGTTTATTCTTGAAAAGGCTCTTGTCCACTTTTTCAAATTATTTCCTGAATAAACTAAAAAAAACTTTTTTGACATGAGACCTTTCTAGAAATAAATGATTTTTTTGTTGCAAGTTAGATACCGTTCCATTAACCATATGGTAATTTCGTCTTGTCATAAAACTATATACGTGTCTGTGATCTGAGATACAAAACCGTCATAATACTAATTTTGACAAAAAGTGGACATGATCCCTTTCAAGAATAAACGATTCAATTATTGTATCGCCTCATTACCTTAATACATCTTCCTATTAGGAATTTTTTGTAATACTACTCTGGATATATTATTTCCAGCCAGACACTTCCTATAGTAGAAAAAAACGGAGCAGCATTAACACCAAACATAACTTTTCCTAACGTACGCAAGCACTTACTTGAATTGTCCCTATATGATAACTATTTTATCACTTCAAATACATTTCTCCAATATCTGATTAAAATTGTTATTAAGTATAAACATTTTTATCTATTACTAAAAATGAAGCATCACAACATAATCAACTTCCATCAATACATTGACATTTTGTATTAACACTTCAAGCAACTCCATACGGATTGCTATTTTTAATCGAATTTATTTCCCTTAAATCAGTCGCAGCGAATACTCTTCCAATTGATAGCTATATACTTATTTATGACATGATTTCTACCACATTAGTTACAAACACAATTGAGGTTGGTTCTTGGTACACGGTTTCTACATCCAGATGAATAACGTTTAAGGTTTCAAGATTTTGTTCCTTATACTAAAATTGTGTCGGATATAGAGAGAAATTCTGTGTTGAGAGCTCAGGCAAAATTGAAAAGGCAATAGTTAAAAATTTTAAAAAATTATAATGAGCAGCTCGACGAATATATGGTCTTCTAAAAATACATAAAATTGGTTAGCCAATGAGACAAATTGTTAACTATTTGGAGTCACCACTGTATAATTTATCTATTAGTGCAATATTCTAAATTGTTTTGTAGGCAATGTGACGCAAAATGTGTCCATTTTGCAGAAAGACACTTCAATATGCACAATAGGAAATATTGTGGTTCTGAAAATTACATTTTTTTGACCAAAATAATACAATCATATTTTTTTAGGGGGTTCTAATGTGGTCATCTCTCATTGCGTCATTAAATCTGCATGCTCGAGTTAGGATTTAAATCCAAATTCGAGCAGGAACTACAAAGACATCCATATTCTATAGCACAGATTGCCTAAGTAATTAATGAAAACTCCTCATGTGAGTGACGAAGTTATCTTCTTCATTTTTATGGTGAATTCATGAGGTCAGCTTTTTTACCCTAGGATACCCAGCTAAAAGACAGACCTCATAAATCAGCCATGAGTGATTTGAGTGGTTAAAGACCTCGGAACTAAATAAACTAGGGTACAAACGGACCTCGTGAATGTGAATCCGCCATACACCTTTATTATGTTTCGATCGCGTTATAGGCTTGAAGCTTCCTGAGAACTTCTAAAATGAGGCCCCTCTTGATTAGCAATTGAAAACCTGTTTATATGTCTGAATACCCAGATGTTCTGGAAAAAGGTTTAATTGACTATTTCTAAAAAAAATGATTTTACGCTATTTTATAAATATTCCGTGCACAAACTGTAGATGTGAAAGGCCGTTTTCCACTCTTAACAGTGGGGTCGTCTTTAGAACCAAGTAAATTGAATAATTTGAGTATGCTATCTATAAAATCTGGTTAATTGAAAACTATGGAAGACACACTAACCATTATAGTTGAATTAAAAAGTATTTGAATGTGTATTAAAACGTTATGTAACGTTTTGTTACGTTATAAAGTTACTAGTCTCTTGTTGAAAATATTTTTTTCGACCGATACTGACTTACCGATGCAGCCAACACAATTTATGCTATCTTCTCGAATACTGAAATTTCGTTGTGATCAAATTGAAATACGTGTTTATTTGTAACAAACATTTGTTGCGTTTTAGTTTTTATTTGTTCAACGTTTGTACACTATTTTTAAAAGTCACAGAGTTATATCATGAAACTCTATATGAATTCTGTTCCTTTTTTAATTCATTGTCGTTGTAACTATAACGGTCTTCCTAAAATTAAGATCTTTCGGTTTCAACGGTCTGGAGGAATAGAATCTAATCTTCTTCATGAAAAGGAAAACCAACACTCACTAATACTTCTTCGTAACTTACAGTTTAGTTCAAAATCGTTCGAAGAGAATTAATATAATTCTCGAATCGAGAACGTCAGGATACTTTGAACTTATTTCTGATTCAGCCGCGGCGTTCTTTGGATTTGAATAAATGATTGTATGTTCATTAGGGTAGTCTAACAAAAATGAACTATGATTTCGCTCTTATCTCACCATCTTGTTTTGTGTCAACTGGGGCCTATTTAACCATCGCACTTAGCAGCTTAGCAGTCACCTATCACTTTGCAAAATTTTGCTAAGCGAAAATCTATTTTGATAAGTTTAAGGGTTTTGTTCCGTAAATAGAAAATTACATATCGTCGGCGAGAAATGCAAAGTGTGTAAGTCCAAAAACAATTTTATTCAGGAAACAAGGAAAACTATTTGTCTCCCCTTATTGTCTACATGCAAATTTTAATTTTCATTCCAAATTTTTCCCTCTTAACATAACTTTTATAATATTTTATAAATGGTGATCGATGCACAATGTTCCCCTCTTTCGTTTAATATGAAAAACGGAAAATTGGGAAAAATGGACTTACACATTCTGCATTTCTCGCCGACGATATGATATTGTATAAAAATTATATGTTTAGTATCGAATACATGAATCGAATACATCGAATAATGTGATTTATATACAGTGAAACCTCTATATATTGGACAGCGAAGGAACTGTCCAATTTATGGAGGTGTCCAATATATGGAAAATTTCTTCTTTTATTAATAAAAAATTAATGGCGTGCACATTAACATTTTTATTTTGAATTCAGATTAATTCCATAGTTAATTCAACATTTTCGCTGTCTGATTACTTTTGTTGTCCAATTTTCAATATATAAAGGTTGCCCAATACATATCGGAAAAAGAGCATTTTTTCAAGGGTCTGAATGAAAGTGTCCAAAATAGAGGAGTTTCCAAAATAGAGATGTGTCCAAAGTAGGAGGTTTTGCTGTATTTAAATATTAACCCTGCGTGTGTATACTGGGTCTTTGAAGGATCAGTCGAAATTTGAAACTCAAATTTCTCTCTCATGAATAGAGGGCGGACTTCTGTTACCTCCTCTAGAAAATCTGGGTAGTAGTGGGCACTAAAGGCCGAAATGACGCCGGGGTTTGGCAGTTTACTTGCAAACGCCAGCCAGTGCAAGACATGTCCGTTCCTTAAAACGGTCAGTGTACACACGACGTTGGTATTTTCGAAGGTAAATGAAAGCAGTTTTTTTTGCGTTTCTCGTAGTTTTTCAGTATTTGTATGGCTAAAATAAATGTTTTATGTAATTTGATATTTGATGCTGTTTTGGCTAACAAAAACACACAAACAACCAAAGTTAAAACAAAATAAAATTTATTCAGTCTCGTCTCAAATTTATAAACGACAACACGTTGCTCCATAGTGTTGCCTTTCGGCCATATTTTTACTTTCGCGTTTTGCTGGTGCTAAATAATAAAATATAAAATTGTTCAAAATAATAAATTATACATTAAATTAATTTACAAAAACTAATTCTGTTTGCAGTTGGAAGGAAAACAAAAAAACAACGTATTCTTGTGCATCGTTCGAAACGCCGCCGCGCCGCCGGTTTGGATAATCATTGAACGCACTTTTAACACAATTGCGCACTGTAAATTCCTTTTTGTCACTAATTATTATTAGTATTTTATAATTTTTGTATTTGAAACAGTAAAAACTAATTTTGTGCCAAATAATTACCGTTCCATTTATTATGACATACCTGAATCTGTAAACTATTCCTCATTTTCAGGTGCTTCAACTTTTCATAATTCAACTTTTTGGAGCCCATACCAAAGACACTATATTTTTTGAAAGCTCATAGTCTAAGCTACAAAAGCCTTTAACCGTATTTTTTTTAAATATTTCTTTAGTGTAGTTACAAATTTTGTAACAAAATTCGATTTTATCCGCTTTTCCACTATTCTTCAATTTTTATTACCAACGGTTTTAAACTTTGGATTTTCTCAACTTCTGGACTATATAGTAGACACTTCAAGAAGTAACCCAGAATTTTTTCAGATTTTTGAAAGCTTAGAAAACTTAGAAAAGCCAACTTTTCCCAAAAAGACCCAGTGTACACACCGTGTCTCAAAAAATATAGTGTACACACGCAGGGTTAATAACGCAGTACACAAATCTCTTTGGAATCAATATAAATAATATTTCTAAGTGATAACCCGAGTAACCATTCGTCACAAAAATGCCACAAAATTGCCACAAAAAATGGTGAATGGTCGACCAAAATGTGGAATAATTTGTCACAAAATTGTTATGTTGTTGTGGATGGAGTTGACGCTGATTGTGAAATTATAACGAATATTTTGTGAATTAGATTTGTGGGTGTTTTGTGGAACATTTTCTCAACTTTTGTGATTTTAAAGCGTCAAATTTGTCAGTATTTTGTTCGTTATTTTAGAAATTAAATTGTTTGTTACCTTTTTGGGACGATTTTCATTGAAAGTTTATCACGAATAATTTAAAATAAATATTTTTTCTGTAATTTCATTTTTTTTTTTCATTTATTATTTAGATAGGTAACTCTAACAATTTATAATTTCAATTAAATGTTAAATCGATATTCGAGATTATAATAAACTATAATAATAAATATAAATAATAAATAATACTACAATAAAATCATAAACTTAAAATAAGCTCAATATTAAGCTTTTCGGTTTTTAAATTTTCTGAACCGTTCTTTTCCTCTTTGTAAATAATTTTTGATTTCCGCTTCTGCGGCTGTTTCCTCAAAATCGCTTCTTATATCTTTCACGGCGACTGAAAATTATAAAAAGTTCATATAAATAAATAAAGGAATTTTTTTTAGATAAATCTATTTTATACCGAGAATAATTTGTTTAAATTAATGTTTTGCTGTATCTCTAAAGAGAACAGTTTATTTATAACCCGACGTGTTGCTTTTTTAATGCTTTCTCCCCCACACGTTACGAGTTTTCGAGTCTGTAATAAATTAAGCCAAATCAAATTAATGTTATTGAATTAAAATAAGAAACCGACTAAAAAATACCAATGATTTTGCGTATTGCGGGTCTTCGCAAGATTGGTCCATTTCATTAAAGGTATCCTGATTTGTTATTGGGATGATAATAACGGACTCAACGTTGTTGCTGAATTCATCAGACCGTAATAATAAATCATAATTAATTTTGTTAGGTATTTCGACCACAAATTCTTGCAGACATCTAACCTTTTGTTAGTTGTCAACTAACTGTGTTCTAATCAATCCTAGTTTTAAGCCATCTGTAAACCATATAAAAATAACATATTGCTCATACCATAATTAAATTTATTAGGTAATGTTACTTATTTCTGGCATAAACATTTCCTGCATTTTCTTCATTTCTCTGGTTATTTCGCTATAGGGTCCAGGCTCGACTTCCGTACCGGCCATTTGGGTCATTATATCTGAAATAAGATGGTTTTTAAATATTTTTAAAAATTAAATTATTCCCTTAAAACTTACTTGATTGCTGTGTATTTTCTTTTCCAACATTTCGTTTTAATTGAATGTATTTACCTAATTGGTGGTAAATATCCAAAGATGAAGACATTTTTGATTTGAAACAGATTATTATAAATAACGTAATTAATAATGTAATCAATCATTATATCGGTTAATTAATATACTTTAGTTTAAAAGGGAAATAATGAAAATGTGTTCTTCATAAATTATCCCAATACATTTTCTAATCTCATTTGTAATTTTCAATAACTCGATTTTTCTTTCGTCTTTATGATTCCAAATAAATTTTAGCAAAGTAGTTTCGCAGTTTTCTCCCAATAATGAATAGACGGGAACGGGGTTAAACAAAAAAAATCCAATTGCTATTATATCATTTTCATTATTATAAAAAAAAATTTTAATAACAAAACAATCATTGGTGTTAATCATTCTGATGTTATCTTTGTCGTTAACTTTTAAGGTATACCTTGATAAAACACATTTTTTATAAGACGAAGTTTGCTTCTCAATTAATTAATTTCCTGACCATTTTTCATATAAACCTGTTTGAGGCTCCTTGAGTTTTGCACGTTCACAGTATGGTAACTCAACAAAACGGTTTTCCAATTGTTGTAACAGATTTTTAAAGGACCTTATTAATTTTTTTAATTTATTTAAATTATTCTCAAAATGAAAAGCACTGTATGTTTCCAAAGGTCCAAGTCTATGAACATCAGTCGTCAAATGAATTAACATATGCATATTATATAATAATGAAATTTACGCCATAAAGCACTGCTGCGTGTTGTACAAATTTACGCAACAAATTATCAGCATAATTTATTCGTTCAAACGATGAATTTTTTGACAAAATAACAGTTGCCATATGTAACAATAAAAAATGATTGTAAAGATCTGGATCCAAAATTCCTTGTAGAATAACGGGACCTGTATAAATTAGGAACATTCTTAATTCTGTTGCTTTCCATAACTAACTTATAGTGCTTTATGCTCCTAGGTTTTCGAGCAAAATCTTGAGGCATTTGATCTGATATTTTATTTATTCTTGCGTCGACTTAAGTAATTTTCTGTGAATTTAATTGTACAAATTGAAATTCTGGCGCCTTTGATGCATCGAATTCACGGGTTGGTGGTAACTGTGTTAAAGAAACGGTATTTCGAAATTTGATTTTATCTCCATCAACCCAAAATTTATTCAGTTTTTTCATCACGCCCAGATATAATATATGCATCGGATCTAAAATAAAATCATGCACCATATCAATCGGAAGCTGCTCCAATATTGATCTTTCTTCCTTATGATGCTCTATTTGTTTTCGATGTCGGAAACTTTCATCTGATCTTACATAGTTCACTATCCATCTCATCAAAATATAATCTTCTCTTGTATTCTCCTTTAGTGGTATATCTTGGGCACCCATAATATCCGTTGAAGTTTTTGATATATGTAATTTCCGCCTTAGCCGGTGCATCACAAACAAATCCGAGGATTTTTATCGAAATTTTATTGTTATTTAATATTAAACCATTAACAATTAGATCATATAATTCATTCGTAAATTCTGCTAAGTACATATTAAATGAGTGGGGTTTCTGCGGGCCATGGATACCAGCAACAAATATAAAATCATTTATTTCAACCACTTTTATTTGAATAGGCCAAATACAATCAGTGGAACTATTTGCTATAAGCAGCCCATCAATATTATTTAATAGACCTAGCGTCCTGGAATCAAGGGGTAAACCTAAACCAAAATTTGCCAATATTTTTAGCAAAGCCGTCAATGATTTACCCGAAATATTTTCTCGAAGAGCCCATCCTCTTAGTTCATCGCTTAAATTTTTATTTTTATTATTATCAAGTAATGGTTCTATTGTGTTTCTAGGTGATAAAGATTCTGAAGTTATGGTTTGAGAAGGAGGGATATTTATTGAACTGTTTGGTGCATATTCAGAAGACGCAATGTGTCCATATGTTGCTGTTCCAGTATATTAACACAATCGGTTAGAATTGGCTCAGGGTTACAATATTGAGCACTTCTTATTGTTTGTTGAATGGTTTTCTTAAACTTTTCTTTCAATAATTTATGTCGATATTGTCGAGACGCATCTTTTAATTTTTTCCCCATTCTACATTATTTATCCCGTTTTGAATTTCAAAAATATAAAATATAAGCCATCGATATGTAGAATATTTTTTAATCGACTTACGAAATACTACATAAAGTCTAAAATATTATATATACAAGTATGTACATAGTTTAATATTTAATTTAAACACTTACCTATAGGGATTTTAATTTAACCCTATAACTTTAAATTATTAAAATTTTAAAATATGTACGTATAAAGCACGGAAGCAAACAAAAGACAAAAGGGTATTGAACAAAACATAAGAAACACTAAAAATTACTTAATTAGTTTTCATGGCAAACTATAGTACATATTTTGAATTTTTTTTTTTTTTTAAATTGGATGAATGTATTTTATATTCTATATTAGTTGCGAACATTGAACACATACATAATATGTTATCAATTGATTAATGAAGAATGTTTTACTTGCGTAATTTACTGTAATTTGTCACAAAATCCCCACATAAATATTCACAAAATTGTCACCGTTAATTTGTGACAAAAAGCAACTTCCATTTTGTGGAAATTTGGTGAGAAATTTTGTGATCACAATTTTTGGTTACTCGGGAATCATTTCTGTACAATGAACATTTAGCAAATTTTCAGTAGAAATTAGCCAGTTCACACCATGTATTCAACGCATCGCAACACTTCCTCGTTTCATACCTCTTTGCCTATAAACTTTGACGGAGGGGTAATTTTTGTGTTGCATCGTTTCAACAAAAATTTTATGTGGTGAACGAATTGCAACTCGCTAACACAAACAAAAAAACCAATCAAAATAGTTAAAATTTTGTTCATCTAGTATGCTTATAATAAAATGTTACTTATACATAGATAAATATCAAGAGTTGACGCAACATAGTGTGAACGCGAGGCTGTTGTAGTGTTGCGATGCGCTGTATACAAGGTGTGAACAGGCTGATTGAAAGCAAATAACACTTGCACGTTAATGTGTTTTTTTCATGACCAACTAGATAAAATTTATTTTATTCGATTCACAATAAAAACACAGTGTTCTTAATTTTATTTAAATTTTTTTCTTATTCATTCGCTTGTTTCATGATACAGAAATAAGTTACTTTTTAAATATTGCTGTGTTACGCAAACCCCGAGAATCATGCACGCTTCCGGGCCAATTGGCGTTGTCGGCATAAAATAAATTGCTCGGTCCGTAAATCATCATTACATTTAGTGAATGGTTTCCGTGTCTTGATGGTGCATGAATGTTGACGATTTTGCCATCAATGCAGCCGCAAACATTTGGAAACCCGCCTTTGTTATAAAAATTAGAAGCAATGTCCATCACGTTTTCCCGGTTAAATGTTTCATTATTGCATCACAAACGCCATGTATTGTGGTGCATACTGTCTCCTTTGTAACGCCGCGCCCACACCATGATATTGGGATCCTTTGCCAAGCGTCAGGCATAGTAAAATTTGTTGTATTCGGGAGAGCGCTTTATTTTTTGTGATTTTGTGCTTAATTACATCCCCGAAATTTTGTAAAATATATTCTGCCTGGTTATATTTTATTCGGAATGATTTTTTAAAAGAAAATTCGTTAGAAATATTAAAATTTATCCTTTTCGGCAAACAATTCCAATTATTGTATCGTTTCCGAATAATAATTCACGTCGAATCATTTTTACGACCTATGTACATACATATATGTGCATTATACGAGAATCAACTACACTTATCACAAAATGCAATGCAAATTTTCCTTTAGCAAAAAAACATGAAAAAATATCAAACAACTGAACATAAAAAACCCAATAACTGTTTGGTTTTGTATTAAAATGGCAGTCCATGCACTTAGCACTTTGCACATTGAATTTTTCAGTAAGAGTTTGCACGATCGAAATTTTAAGTTTATTTGCGTTTATTGTAAAAAATCTTTATTATTCTAATATTTATTGTTTATATACATTTTATTTCGTAAAATTAACAACTATAAGTGATTGTTTCTCTACTAATCATTAATATAAGATCAATAGCAGCGACGTTATATTTGCAAAGTTTTTATGACCAGTTAAATTCTTAGCAATTAGCAAAATTTTGCAAAGTGCTAAGTGATAAGTTTTTGGCTAAATCGGCCCTGGTTGCTCAGTAATATCTATGAAAATACCCTAATTGCAATAAAAGAAATATTTCAAACTTTTATTTACCTGCCATAAATTGAATTTTATTCTAGTTTATAAAGGTACGATTTGATCAAAAAAGGAAAAAAATATGAAAAATGATATTATACGAAAGTACCCTTTGTCCACTCATATAAAGGAATTTTTTCGTTACTCACATAAGGGATAAAATAATATTTTTTTCAACTCACCCTTCTTAATAAATTGTTTCATCTCATTTAATTGTTGAATTTGTCTATTTTATTTCAACCCGGAAACATAATTAGGATCACGAATGTAAAATCTGTATTCCAACAAAACAGCTAAAAAAACCTTTGTTATAAAATTTTATACAACAATACATTAAAATTGTGGCTAAATCAATGAATATAAATCACAGTCCCTTTTATGTTCACCCCAAATTTAAATCAAATATCGTAAAAAATTTGTAAGCCCATCATCTTTAAAAAAAAAAAAAAAAATTAAGTAACGCGTAATTCAAATGTTTTTCTTTTATAAAGCCAATTTACAGGTTTGTACAAAAATAAACAGAACAGCAACGAAACTATTGTTTAAGCAATACGATGACTATGACAGTAACTCTGTTTAATTTATAAAACAAATTAAATTATTTATACGTTTTGAAAATGGGCATAAACCTTGGAATTTTGTTCAGATTTTATTTAATACCCTGTATCTTGAAAACCAACAACAAAAAAATGTTTACTCTCCATCATTGTTATCATCCGACCCGCCAAGCGGCAGACTATCTGGACAATGATGGTTCAGGGACTCAAACGGTACTGGTATGTGATCTAGAGCATATCCAAGATACCATATAACTGAAAAGATATGATCACATGCAAAAACTGTTTGCGCACCCTGAATATATGGCAGTAGAATCCTCTAATGCTTTAGACATTTTAGGTAGACTTAAATCATATAGAACAAAAGCCTTGTATACTTTATTTCTAGAGGGTCATCAACTGTTTATTTAATATGTTGAGATTAAATTGCCTGAATTCATTTAAAGTAAAGCTGTCTTCTATTCCAACTTGGGTCTCATAACCGGATTCACCGTACATATGGTCATCTTAGTAAGCCAGACACAGTTTCATTTGACATGATCCTATAAAGTACGAGAGACTAACAGGCTCATTTTGAACCGTCCCTGTTTTGGAATAACGGAAGTGAGCTGTTTGCAATGATCTGTGACACAATGAACCGAATCGATTATGAATAGCCGGTGCAATTTTCATATCAAAATGCAGAAATAGAGTCCTGTTCCCAACCTCATTGGTTATTAGAGCAGTAAGATCATCAACAATATCGCGGAAACTCCGGTCAAGGACAAAGACATCACCTGGGAGGAATCGATCTTAGAAGATAGCAGAATCCAATATTGTTTTCAAGATGCGTCTGAGAATTCCAAATTCCGAATATGTCGATGATTATACCATATGGAGTTACTGCAACCATAGGCTTCAGCAGATTACGCGATTTGTGGGAATTCTATGTAGCCGCTTAAAAGTGGAAATGACTGATTTTAGGAAGATACTCGGATTTACCATTCCAGACTATAACTTCTGATTGGTTTCTGCATTATTCGAACGGTGATCTATCTAGATTCGACGTGTTTATGCGGTATCCAAGATTGTTGGCAACAAACACTGAGAAATCAGATCTGGCAAGTTTAATGTAGTTAGAAACTCTTTGTTGTAGTGTCGTGAATGTTGCCCTTACCTGCTCTTTGGGTGAACCCAGCATACAAGTGTATCAGGTATACACCCAAGATAGTATCTCGATTTTTGTTTAGCCTCGCTGTCAATTGCTTTGTATTAGCTAGCTTTTTGAATTGATCTAGATCTCGACAACAACAATAGATTGTGATTTACTGGAATGTTGCCAAGCTACTTAGTCTAGCTTGAGTAGACTGCTATCCAAGTGGTGGGAACAGCAGCGAGCTCCTTTATGATGAAGATCTTATTAAGTTTGAGAACTCGAATCTATGACTCAAACCAAACTGCTGGAGCCGTTACACGTGAATATAGAGTTACTGTCCAGGCAGGGACTTTGGTTCCTCGTCATCACAAAAGTGTTTCAATTCTGGTGCGTTGTTGTAACGATCTTTGTAGCATTTTAAATACCACCAACCTTGATCATTCTCATGATACATGGGCTGTGTCTGTATTCTAGTATTCTCAATGGAAGTTGGTAACTAATTTCCTCCGAAGAATCTATTAATAATATTCTATATTTCAATTAATAACTTTTGATTAATTATTCAAACAAATTAAATCAATGGACATGAATTGACTCAATGTACTCACAGTATACGCTAAATCTGGTCTTGTACACACAGCTAAATACATTAATGCTCCAATAAGTGATTGATATAAATTTCTTTCTGATTTATCGCTTTCTTCTTCACTCGAATCAGTCTTTTGTAACTGAATTTTGGGTTCTAAAGGGGTTTTTACCGAATTTGAATTAGTCATTTTATACTTTGTTAATATATCGTCAATGTATTTTTGTTGTGACATTGTGATTGTATTATCAATCGAATTTTGAGAAAATTGTATTCCAAGACAATAATTTAATTTCCCTAGATTTTTCATGTTAAATTCTGAATTTAGGCTTTCATTGATCTGAGATAACATTGAATCGTTATTTGTTGCGATTATTAAATCATCGACATAAACAATTGAAACAGCCCAACTTTCTTTCTCTAAAAAAAAAAAAAATTTAGATACACAAATTTACCTGTGTTTAAGTGTTGGCTGGAGAAGTGTTTCCTTGCTTTAAAGTCCTGGCCCCATTCCATAATGGCATTTACCGAATATCTGATCTAAAAGCTAAAGTTAAACAAAAAAAATCGCTCACGGAAAAAACAAAACATATCAAATCACCATACATACATACGTGATTCTCATTAAAAAAACAAAACAAAAACAAACTAAAAGTTTGACGTCTCATAAATATTACAAACAATCACAAAATGGTGAATAAGAAATGGAAGAGTGCGGCACAGTATACGCTACCAATTTATTGTCCAGGCGAATGATTAGGTAAAAAGTTGATTGGTTAAAATGAAGATGGCAGCGAAATTAGTAAAGGGGACGCATAAGAAGTTATAAAAGGCGGTGATTGTGAGATTCGAGAAGGAAAAAAAGACCGAGAAAACGGCGGAAAAAAGTCACAAAACCTCACGTGATGAGGTGGACATAAAAATTATATACAAAAAAAGAAAAAAAAAAAGACAAAACTTGGGATAGATGAATTGGCGTTATTTCCCATTGGACATTAAGTGTTTTTTTTTTGGTGTGCTAAACAAAAGTGTTTTGTTGGATACAAAAGTGTTGGATTTCGTCGTAAGCAGAACGTCGCGAGCAGCCGGAATTAGATTCGGCGGGGCCCTGCTTTGAAAAATCCATTTGGTTCGTTGTGTATTATGTGTTTGGTGTCAAAATAATTTGTAAGCGGCCTAACGGTACAATTAGGCATAGACAGTAAAAGAAAAACTTACAAGATAATACAAAAATGAACAACAAAGGAAAACAATTAGATAAGGAAACATATAGTGAAACACAAACAAGGAAGGTCTTTGTAAATTGAAGAAAGGACAACGAGATCGGAAAAACAAACATTGGGTGTGCGAAACGCGACACTCACAGGTTAGTGCCATCTTTGGTTCCTTCCTTTTACAAGCAGCGTGTAACTAATTTTTTCCCCCAAACAGTCGCTTCCCATTGTTACACCCAGCCCGAGAGTCTCTAGCCAACCTAACGATATCTAGTCGGACCCGTGCGCGCAGGCTGGCGCCCAATTAGTGTAAAATTTAAGTTTGCCTGTAAATGGTCAGAAGCGAAGGCGATCCAAGCGTCAACAGAATTTATAACAAAAAAAAAACAAACAGATTGGTGTAAATAACGATAAAGAAAAAACGGTTAATTAAATAAATCTATAATTAAACGAAAAACAAATTACGGAATTTTAAATCTCGTACGTCACACAATAAGAAATAAGACTCCTTCGTTGCGTTTCAGATAATATAAGCATTTATCATAATCGCTTTGAATCGTACCATTGTCTGTCTTTTCGTACCATTGTCTGCCTGATTGTTTTAGTCCATATAGTGATTTTTTAAGCAAACATACCAATTTTTCCTCATCTGAATTTACAAATCCTGTTGGCTGTTCCATATAAATTTGTTCATTTAAATCTCCATTGATATATGCAATCACTACATCAAGTTGATGAAGTTCAAGATTTTCTTTTGCAGCAATACTTATTATCAGTCTAATTGTTCCAAGTCTTGCTACTGGTGCAAAAGTTTCTTCGTAATCTATTCCAGGTATTTGTGCATAACCCTTGGCAACTAAACGAGCCTTTCCCTTCTCCACTGTTCCATCAGGATTGTATTTAGTTCTCAAAACCCATTTACAGCCTATAATGTTTTTATCCACCGATCGAGTTACTTTTTCCCATGTCTTGCATTTAACAAGAGAATCGAATTCTATTTTCATTGCATTTGTCCCTTCATCTGCATGTGGTCCAGCCAAAGCTTTTTCTACAGATGGACACGTTATCTCACTGCAAGCTACTTGTGCTACAAATTCGTTGGTATTGAATGATCTTTCAACATAATGTCTCAAATATTTTTTGGTAATATTTGGTTCTGGATTATTTTCAATAATCGGTCTCTTTGCTTTATCAAGAGAATTTGATTCATTTATCTGTGAAGCATTCAAATTTTCAGAGTCCATATCTGGATTTTCTGAAATGGATATTTCTTGGTTTGGAAATATGGATGGTAGTATAGGATTTATAAATTCGACTTCACGGCGTTCAATTATTTTTGTATCCTTAATATTCCACAATCTATATGCTTTACATTCTGCCGAATATCCCAAGAAAATACATTCTATCGATTTTTCTGAAAATTTTCCTGCTCCAAGCGCTTTATTTAGAGCAAATACTTTTTTGCCGAAAATTTTTAAATGCATGATATTAGGTTTCATATTCATCCAGACTTCATACGGAGTTTTGCTTAAAATTGCTGTTGGAGATCTATTCCGTATATACGCTGCGGTACTAATTGCTTCGGCCCAAAAACTTTCTGGTAAAGTTAATTCGAGTAGCATACATCTTGCCATTTCGACTAGTGTTCGGTTCATTCTTTCCGCGATTCCATTTTGTTGTGGAGTATAAGGGACAGTTTTTTCATGTAAGATACCATTATTTTCTAAATGTTTGTTGAATTCCTCTCCGGAGTATTCTAAACCATTATCTGTTCTTAAAATTTGAATTTTCTTCTCTTTTTGGTTCTCAACAATGGTTTGATATTTGATAAATTCGCGTTTTACTTGGTATTGTGTTTTTAAAAACCTCACTTCTACCCAACGAGAATAACTATCAATGAAAGTACAGAAATATTTTGACCCTCCTATGGAGTTTACACGCATCGGTCCACTTACTGTTTGTTTCGCTTTTATACATACTTCGCATTTTTCGAATTTTTCATGTATATTGACTGGAATTTTTGCTATCAGTTCTTTTGAAAAAAGTTTTCGCAAATTTGACTCATTGAGATGACCAAACCGTCTATGCCAAAGTGATAACTCATTATTTTCAAGTGTAACATTAGCAGATTCTACATTTGAGGTTAGAAAATACAGATCTCCATATCTTTTCCCTTGGGCAAGAATATTTTTTGCTTTTTCAGTGATTAAAACGTTTTCACGAGTGAATAGTACAGAATGTCCAAGTAAATTGTTTGTAATTTTCGATACAGAAAGTAAATTTGATTTCAATTTTGGTACACAAAGGACATCTTTCAACTCAATCTCTTTGGTTACTCCATTATTTTTAACCTTCAAATAAGTAGACCCTTTTCCAAAAATTGCGAAAAATTCTTTATATCATATGACATGTGTGACGTAGCTCCACTATCAATGCACCAAACATTTTCTGAATTCATATCCTTAACTTGAAATGAACAATAGCTCCAACAGTAGTTTCAAATTTTCGTTTGTCGTTATGATTCCAATTATTATTCTTTGAAAAATGTGCTTGTGGTTCATTACTTGTATCTTCATGTTTTGACCTAAGCTCCTTTTTTGCAGCACATTCTTCCAATAACTTTATTTTGAATAATTCGGGCTTGGGTAATTCATCGCGTACTTCTATGGCACAACGAAAATAACTTGGAATGCTATATAAAATGACAATAGATAATAGATCATCGGCTATTTCGATATCCATGCCTTTCAGTTTATCAACAATGTTGAAAAATTTATTCAGATGATCTATCATATTTCCAATTGCTTCAATAACGTAGCTTTCCTGGCAGGACCTTTTGATTCATAAACTTGTGATAATTTTTTGTTCATACCTCGCTAGATGTTTTGCAGTCTTTAATATTGCATAATTCAGATGGTGATATTGCTAGAATCAAGTCAGCTTTTGCTTTTCCATCATGCATATTCCTTTCAGAAATCATTTTTTCCGTAGCTTTTTCACCTGGCTTCGATTTTGATCCATTTGCGTACAGGCAGTCATTTTTAATTAGAACAGCTTGCATTTGAAGCTTCCAGGTTATTATATTAGGTACATTTTTATTATTTTTGTATTATTTAGGATGCTGGGCCCATAACCTATTAATAATATTCTATATTTCAATTAATAACTTTTGATTAATTATTCAAAGAAATTAAATTATATTTATTTTTCTTCAAATTGAATTATTGAGGTTACATATATGAGAGAATTTTATCAACTAACTAACCAAAAAACAAAAGACACACGATGAACCCGAACTTGGCTGCGTTGTTAGAATAAATTCAACAGAATCGATAGCTTATCAGCCAAAGTACTGACTTAGCTCGAGGTTGCCCAAGCTGTAAATTTACAGGTCACTTAATGACTATAGGCTCTTGCCTCCCTCTCCTATGTTGTTGTCATTCGTAAACATTCTCTCTCATTTTCATTTTACAGGCCAATCTTGCTAGTCTCCTTTTTATTACTCAGTGTTCAAAACATAAAAATCAAAATTAAAACAGGACTTCGGTCTCATACAAAGAATTTGTGACTTTTAACGTATTTTTTCTATATAAGTAAGTTGTTCTCCTTGAACTATTATTCAATTTTTTAAGATTAATAATTAAAACAAATTAATTATAATTGTACAAAAAAATTTGTTTTCGACAAACACTATGAAGTCATCATGAGAGTTAAATTTTTAAACACCTTAAATTTAAATCTGTTGATGATTTCATAGTGTTTGCCGAAAATATATTTACTTATATAATGCTAATTAATTTGTTTTAATTAGTAATTTAAAAAAAAATTAACAATGGTAGTGAAACCTGTTACTTATACAGCCCAGGCCGATGAGAAAAGTTAATCGCAATAAGGCGTATTTAGTCCTCAAAAGGTAATTCATTCTGGAATACCACACAGTCAGGCAAGAATTTGATTCAACTTTTGCTGCCCTACCTAATGAAATTATCTTTTTGTACAATTAACACACAAAAACAAATCGATTAAATTGTAATAAAATATTTGCTTGAACTAATTGAATATGTTTTAATCAATATATTTTGTCGCCACATAAAGTAATCGTGATTTCATGTTTTACTCGAAATTACTCATAAAAATTATAGCGGAACATAAACACTCTACTGTAATATATCAATAAACCGATTATTCATTATCATTAAGTTACATGTTACATATGTTATGCTTTAGACATCAAACTTCTATAAAATTGATAAATACATCCATAAATCAGAATTTGTATGTATAAGTGTTTATTATTTTTACAAATTACAACAGTACGTCATTAAATCGATTATTTTATTAGCGCATGTTTGCTTTGAAAACTATTAGGTAATACCTGCACACAATTCACCTTATCGATGAAGTAGTTTCCTGCTGTGTACTTTTTATGATGCACATATTTATAAATTGACAGATGTTTGGCGGTGTTTATAATTTATTCGTATAATATGCACCTGAAATAGCAGAAATATTCGTTGAAGGTCTCTTGTTCTAAATAATCGCGTGAATTTGATATTTTCAAGGTTTTTATTTTCATAAAATGGTTAATAATGGTTTTATGCGTTAAGAATGTAGAACTAAAATTCTTCAAAATTCGGTTTTGAATTTACTTATACAAAACATTACTATACCGTTTCAGTTCAACACTTCAGCTAGGTATGAAATAGTCTTATGATTTGTGGAACCGTATTGTCACAATATTACCAGATTGATGAACTGATTCTGATGGAGCAGCTACTTCACTGAGGAATCATTGTAGTAGTACTACATAAATCTTAAAAATGGAACCACAGCGCTTGACTAAATTATAATTTACAAAACGTGAACTTTAAATTGCGGTGATCATCAACATTCTCGCCAATTGAAATGTCACAGTTGTTCTAACATTAACCTGGGGAAGACGGCAACATTTAGAAATTCCACATTGTAGTACTTCTTTAACGGTTTTTATGTCGGAAACCTGAACTGATCCATCTTTTCCGAGCTGCCATTCCAGCAGGAGTAGATTATCTTCAATAAGGTCTATCTACTACTCGATTGCGAGTTTTTATAATGATCTTGCCCACTACTCTTACTCTTACTGTAGGGACGTGTGGGCGTTCAGCCACCTCGCACTGCGACCTATAAAATCTTTTGTACTTGGACCCTGCTTAATTATCCGTCCAGTCAATACCACTAACCGTCCAAAAAACGTAACTCCGGTGGTTCTACTCATCGCCTAACACAGTCGTATAATTCGCGTTCATCATCAACGTTCAATACAACCATAAAAATCAACAATAGTTTACATACGTATTATCATAACGTGTGCTTCTGCCGCCATTAATGTATCAGTCGACCAGTTCAACAACACACTGATAACAAATCAGAACAACAATAAATTCAATAAGGATAGCTTACATATTTATTACCACAACAACAGTGCGATGCGCACCAAGGGACATACATACATATGCATCATTGTTATGCATTGATTACGATGTTGTGGATTCTTACCGAAACCTGGCAGAATTCTCACTTCACATCGGAGGAATATCTTCCAGCCTGCTATTCGGTATTTCGTCGTGATCATGAACCCAACAATATAAAGAGCGTTGGAGATGGCGTTATTATTGCGGTACAGAATAATATGGAGTTTGATCAACTCAACTTAATTTGTATCTCTGGAGAGTCACTTGTCGTCAAGGTCAAATATGGCTTGTTTTGGATATTTGTTGTAGCGGTTTACATACCTTTTGGAAGCACTGCAGATGCATGGATTTATGAAATTTATTCACAATAATGTTTTGCCGTTACTTAATGGTGATGACCAGGTATTAGTTGTTGGTGATTTTAATCTACTAAAAATTTCTTGGTGCTGGATAGACGAATGTTTTATGGGTTCTACTGTTGATGAGGGGCACTCAAGTATATAACACACACTACTTCTAATTTAATATTATTTTATTGATTGCGATTTAGGAAATTTTGTTAACAACGATTTTGAATATGATTTCAGGGCTACAGATATGTTGATTGGAATTTGTCATTTGATGGGCTGAGTGTTTCGGCCGCTGCCTCTGAATTTTATAAAATTTTGTCATACGGGTTTGATTTATTTGTTCCGAAGAAATTAGCGCGCTCCGTTTACTCTGAGCCATGGTTCAATCGTCGGTTGAAAAACATAGCCAACTGGAAATCAAGAGCGTTTAAGGCATATAAGAGATCTGGGTATGTAAACGACGAATTAAAATATCGCGTATTTTGTAAAGATTTTAAGGTTCCAACGAATTTCTTTAAAATACATATTTGATACAAATCGAAAGTGAAATTTATTGTCACCCGAAATGATTTTTCGCGTTTATAAATAAAAGAAGAAAACCACAAGGTTACCCAAGGGTATGACGCATAATAATGATTCTGTCTCGGGTTCATCTGAAATTTGTAACGCGTTTGCTAATTTTTTTAAGAGCTCATTTGACAGTTTCGATTTGTTTCACCCTTCAGGTGATGACTATATCTATAAATCAAATGTCGTAATCCAACTTTCTCCCTCGAAAATTATAGAGGGATTAAACAGTTTAAATACTGCAGGTAGTACGGGTCCAGTCAGGGTGGCACCTTTGATCCTGAATAAGTGTGCCCTTTCTTTGTGTGAACCGCTTTGTTATTTGTTTAATGTTAGTCTTTCTAGTGGAATATTTCCTGATATTTAGAAAAATTAATTTGCTGTCCCCATTTTTAAGTCAGGTAGAAGAAGTGATCTTACATGTTATAGAGGCATTTCGATCCTCTCGGCGATTCCTAAGCTTTTTAAATCTTTGGTGAAGTCTAGATTAGAGTTTCACATAAGACATAGAATAAGTTCGCGTCAACATGGATTCATACTTGATGTGCTATGTTCTAAAATCGATTGTTCTGAGCTCCTTGAGAAGTTGTTTATTTACGCCCCTCAGCGAGCACTTAGATCGCGGTCAGACTCGTTACGTATTCCGTTTAGTTCGAACAATTTTAATAGTACGGAACCGCTAATTAATGTTTTTAATGCTTTCAATAACTGCGACAGTTTTAATTTCGGCATGTCGAGGGACTTGTTTAAGAGAGGGTTAAAGCAAAAGACCATTCAATTTCGTTAAATTGTTTTTCTATTTTATTTATTTTTATTTAATTTTTGCTATATTGATATGCTCGTTTTTATTAAATAAATCATGTGGTGATGGTGGATATAATATTATTATCATACTTTGTAAATTCCATAACCTGATAAATAAATAAATAAATAAATAAAATATTCAGGCTCTTATTGAACCTGACAATACTGCCGGCCGGTATGCGATACATACTATCTGGGATCATTGCTTTCCCTCCTAGGAGTTTACTATAGCATGTACTTCTGCTAGAAAGACGGTAGCGTTGGTACCCAAAGGTTACGGAGCTGGTAGATTAATATTTTCACCTTTAGTCCCCCCCCCCCCCTCCAATAGATGCCAAGCCACCAAACATTGCCGAAGAGATCACAAATACTCGATCGAATATCAACCATTCTATAACGTTTGATGATAAAAAATCAATCTGTGATGAGCACGCAACTCTAAATTGGATCAGATAAAATTAGTGATATCACCGGAAAACACCCATTTACATTGCCCTCGGGCGGATACAAAACATTTCAAACGACCCAGGAACCCTTGTGTAATTATAGGTGAGAGGCCAACTCCAAGTATATTGCAGAGATAATATCGTGGTTGATGGCTTACCACAGATGCGATAATAAACAAAGAGCAGGCCGCCAAAAATTGCTCCTACTTTGTGAATAGTGATGAGGCGAAATCTTTCCGGTAAATTTCCCATTTGTTGCGTCATAGGAATAGGCTGAACACGAAAACAAATCTTACATTCTTGAACCTATTTTGTGCGTACCGTTGTTCCATGCAAAGGCCAATAATATTGATGCTCAGAAGCCAATAAAGCTTGAGGACTGTAGTTTCCCGTAATAACAATTGAATCGTTTATTCTTGAAAGGGCTCATGTCCACTTTTTCAAATTATTCAGGAAATAAAAAAAACTTTTTTGACATGAGACCTTTCTAGAAATAAATGATTTTTTTGTTGCAAGGTAGGTACCGTTACATTAACCATATGGTAATTTCGTCTTGTCATAAAACGTATATACGTGTCTATGATATAAAACCGTCATAATACTAATTTTGATAAAAAGTGGACATGAGCCCTTTCAAGAATAAACGATTCAATTAGTAATGTGAGCTATGTAATAGGGTTGGATGTTTAGGGATATTGGGTAAGGTGACCACTCATATGAATCATGTGGCCTTTGTTCTTAATAAAATGTCTTTCCTTTGCAATCTCGTGTATTTAACAGGAAAAGGTTTTTAATTATGGTGTTAGGAGCTCCTTCCAACTCTTCCAGTTTTAGCGGCCTGCTAAATATATGCTTAGGTGTGATTTTGAACCGAGGCATGTAAGCAATATTTCCTTTCAATTTTGCAAGGTCGCTGAACGATATTTGATTTCAGTCAAATATCATATAGATTCAGATATCGGGTTGCCACCGGTTGGTATGCAGCCAATTTTAATAATAGCATTTTAAAATTGGAAACAAAAGCCTTTCCCTAATGTTGTATTGGTTAAGTCGGACCAAACCAACGTTTCGATCAACTTTCAAATTCTTACAGTGAGAATCTGAAAGAGTTTGGCAATTGGTATGAAGATGTTGTGGATGAGATTAGTCAGAATCCAACTTGAATTGCCGTGATGACTGAGAATACTACTGGCACTACTAGTTTGAATGCATCGTAAATTCGCAGCCATTAAATTTGTATCGGGAAACAAGTCACCAATCAATAACGCAGGTGCCTTTTTCGATAGCTGCGAGGGAAATTAAGCGGCGAGGAAATATCCTTTTAGTTCGAGAGCCAGCTGCTTGAGACATCAATGGTGATAGTATCATGTGTGACGGTTTTAAGCTTAAATATGGAGTGGGGTTCAACTGGAGAATCTCGCAACAAAATTAATTGAAATTTGCGATCGTTTTAGTGTAGTTTAATTTGCATTTTAATAATGTCAGCGCTGACAGTCCATTAAGCGATTCTAGGCCTTATTGGCTACATTTTAAATTAACTGTGAATATTCATATTATTGATTCATATTATTTAGACACTTAACTACAGTATCGGCAACTGATTCGTTCCACCCTTATCAAATCGTTTCGTTTACTGACCATACAAAATTTCCAAAACTCGATTTTTTTATAGCGTAAATATTTTTTCCGATTATTATTTAAATGCGCATTACTGATGATATTTGTATAGATTTGGAAATGCCCCATTTAAATATATATCTACTTATATTAAACATATTATTATCAGAAGCACATCTGAAGAAAACAAGATATGCGCCTGATATTAACATGGCATTGAAATGTTGTACATTGTATGTATATTGAAAGGAAATTTTAAAAATATATATGAGCAGTTAGATTAAGCTTGATTTATAAACATAATAACGCAGAAGAGTAAATTATACTGCGTGGACCGCTTAATTCATCTAAATAATCCGAAAATTAAGCATTATATCAAAAAATGTTTCGATACAAAGTTATTTGGGTTCGAGGGCAGAAACCTATTGAAATTATTTTTGGTGACCTTGAAATTACATAGCAGGGCCATATCAAGGTCAAATCATTTTTGGAAAGCAAATCTACCCGTTTTACGCAGAAAAGCAAACAATTTTTGACTGACACAAGGTAGATTTTTATGAAAACAATAAAGTTGACGTAGATCAGAGAATCATGAGATCATACAAAATAATTTAGTTAAGTAAGTTTCCCCACAAAAACAAACAACTTCTTACTCAAACAAGCTTTCTATAATCCTTTACTTAAACGGTCCCACCCTATAAAATCAAGTTTGTTAATTTATTTTTATTCAGCCGAATTTGTGTTGTTTTCTCCTTCAATCAGCGTGAAAAACAGGTTTGTTCAATCAATGCACAAAATACCTATTTCAGAAGATGGTAATGTAAACTGGAGTCAAAAATTAGTATGTTATATCTGACATTAATGTGTAACAAATGACAAATCTCGTGTTTTTTAATCCACATAATTTTATTTCAAATACACTCCTTAGCCTATCTGCCTGCGCCACACCCCAGAGAGAACTCTGTGAGTTGGTCAATCTTGAATAAAGTGAACCATTGTAATCTAAATATTTACTCGTGTTTGAAAAAAAATGTAGACTTTTTCAGCATTATTAGCAAATCTTAAGTACCTAATCGTACATATGGTTTATTATGGTTTATTGAGACAGCAAGTCGCTTCTCGCCCTTTGTGCGAAATCCCAGTCCTGCCTATTTCTACCAAGACAACGATGACATTTTTATAAACACTACCAACCTTTGGAAAAATTTCAGACAATTTAATTTTAGATGAGAACATTACGCATATATCGCACAAAAAAAAAGTATTCGATGCACGTACATACTTATATTTGTTTATCCATTTGCCGCACTAATATAAACAAACAAATAAATCCAGAGTTGAAAGCCAAATTGGAATTTTGTTCTACTAAATAATTAATTTCTAGCAGCATTTCTGTAAATTAAACGAAAATAGATTTTTGAATAAGTATTCGATTGCCAAATTTAATTATTTTTTTTAAAAATGTTTTTCAACGTAAGTACATAATGTTCTGTTTTAGAAACAATATAATTATACGGTTATTAATTTAAAACAGCAATATTAATTAAGTTATTTGAAATTGTTGCTAAATGACTTCATCTATGTACATATATACATATTTATATTTTGCGCTCGTGTTATCAACATGACCGATTATAAATTGCCATTAGCTATATTGAGTTATAAATATAAAAGAGAAACTCTCGAAATACTTAAGAGAAATAAAAACTTTCTTGTTGACATAAACAGACGATGTGTCGCCAATTTAAACAGCTTAAGTGGCCGCTAAAAACTGGTTTACAACGGATATTTCATTTCATTAGGATTTCGGGAGAAAAAAAATCAAAACCTAACTTTTTCAAGCGAACATTCTAATTTCTTTAATATAAAAAATAAATAAATAAACAGGAGCCTTTTAGCTAAAAAACTAAGGTATATACATACTGAATTCCAAAACATCCATAAATTTCGATAATATGCAACACTACGCTACACCAAGCAACATTTAGAAAGACATGACGCTATTCACATATTTGTTATACTTTCACTCTATTTGCATAAATGAATTATGTATTAGATCATCTATATTACAGACTAATAAACGATCTCATCGCGGATATGATGCATTTACCGTCAAACAAGCCACGAAACAACCTTGAAACTTGTTAAAACAGTTTTACCGTCAATTCAATTATTTACAATTCTATTTCCTTCGCATCATTTTCATTTAATTAATCTAAAATTATATTTGAGGTCGATATTATTTGATAGTACGCACTTGTTTTTAACAAGACATGTTGTATTAACGCATGTGTATTGCGTTATCTTTTACTTTTGCTGCGTTATCAATTGTGCGAGTTCCGTAACAAGTGGTTGAAGTGGTGTAATTAAATTACGACATTGTAATGGTTTAAAATTTGTATAAAGAGAAAGTGTTTGGGACAAACTGCGCACGAGAATGATAGGAAATTTATATACAGTCCCTGGTCAAATTATTAGACGCACATCAATTCTGTTGGGAAAATATGTTGACTTCTGGCGATTTATATATTTCACTAAACATTTTTATAGCCTAGCCATACAAAACTATTATGTGTTAAGGTGCATTCAAAATACAATGTTTTACTTTGTACTAAATAATATTTGTACTAAAAGTAGAAATACATTTTTCATCTAAATTAGAAAAAAATTAAAAAAAAATATTTTTAGCTGAGCTAGCTCAAAATATTTAGTGGATGCATGTTCCGTATTATTGACTCTACATTTCTTTCATTTGGAGTTTTGTGCTATCTAGGCTAGAAATAGCTCTCAGGGTATGTATTATAAATTTAGATAATAATATTTAAAATTAGTACTTATTGGTATATGTACTAATTAGAACTTATCGTTATTTTTTTAAGTGGAAAATTCATCAACTGTACTTAAAATGTAATTTTTATTTGTGTATGAACAGTTATAAGGGCTAAAATTACTTATTGTAAAAAGCACTAATTTTATTCATATTAATCTACATTTATTTAATGCACTGAGAGCTATTTCTAGCCTAGATAACACAAAACTCCAAATGAAAGAAATGTAGAGTCAATAATACGGAACATGCATCCACTAAATATTTTGAGCTAGCTCAGCTAAAAATATTTTTTTTTAATTTTTTTCTAATTTAGATGAAAAATGTATTTCTACTTTTAGTACAAATATTATTTAGTACAAAGTAAAACATTGTATTTTGAATGCACCTTACCACATAAAAGTTTTGTATGGCTAGGCTATAAACATTTTTAGTGAAATATATAAATCGCCAGAAGTCAACGTTACCCAACAGAACTGATGTGCGTCTAATAGTTTGGCCAAGGACTGTAGGTAGACTATAGGTATGCTGGAAACTAAGTTATTTTAACTCAAACTCCGAATTATAAAATTTATATATTTTGGAATAAATAGAATTCCTGTCAAAATAAAATTTGTAAAATTAATTTTGCAAATTTTTAACCACATTTTAACTTTTGGAGATTAATTATGGAACACCGGATTTTTTTTAAAATTTTAAAGATTCCAATCTTTGAAAATCAAGTTTCGACATGACTTTGGAATAGAGTTTTAAATTTTATTCAATCAATTTCGAAAATTTAAACTTCTTTGAAATGTACGAATTTTAATCTTAGCTTTGTTTGGCAAAATCATTTTAATTTATGTTGATTGAAATAAGTTTCGTTTTTTTAATTGAGAATACTTTTTGTTGTTTTGTGATATTTAATTTTGCCGTGATTGAAACCAAATTTAGTTGGGCTCCTAATTTTAAAAACGAAAATGAAAATTTAAAAATGGATGTAATTTCATAATTTCGAACTTTTAGAAAATGCTTTACCTAAAATTTAAAACTTAAATGAATCTTAATTCGATCCAAACTTACTTCTAAACCCAATAAATTGTGATATCAAATAGAAATTTACGAATTTTTAGAAATTTAAATTTCTGATTAATGACTTAAATTTTTTACAAATTGGTATTTTAGATTAATTAATTTTGGAAATCTCAGGTACACATTTTGACAGTCTATGAAGAAATATTAGAAAATTCAATCAATTAAATTGGAATGTTAAACTCAACGTTGTATTTCGATTATAAAATTTAACAATTTTAAAAGGAATGTAAAATAACAACCAACGGAATTTCAAAATTCGTAAGTGGAATTTGAAATGTGAAAATGTAAATTCGGAGTTCGAACCCTATTTCAAACTTTCATTTTTGATGTTGTCGCATGTCGGCTTAAAGATAACTGAAAATAAATTGGGTATAGTAAAATTTCCAAAGTGATTTTCAAAATCCAGAATTTTGCAAATTTTGAAAATTCGCATAAATATAAATCTAAATTTTGTAAAAGTTTAGATTTTGGTAAATTCCGAATTTCAAATTTTTAAATATTTTCGAAAATGTTATATTATCTAAGTTAGTTTCAAAATTTGAAATTTACATAATTCGCAATAAAATTAAAAGTTTCAACAAACCGAAAAATTCAAGAAGTATTCGGTGCAAAATTTCATTATAACATAAGTAGAATTTTAATTACATTTAAAACTGCCTTCTCAAATTGAAATCGGAATTCGAAGGGTCAGACAAGCTAAATGTTGGAAATTCAAGAAGGTTAAATATTTAGGTAGTTATTAACTAAAATATTAACATTTTGAAATTTTTGTATTGAAATGCTACCCTATGAGTGTGATCTTCTGTTCCTCAAACTCAAGTTAAATCATAAATTAGTTCTTGCAATACATTGGAATGGTTTCGTAGCGATAAAACAAAACCGGCATCGATTCTGCTACGTTTATTACCTTTAAACATTGTGCCGTGTGACATTTTGTTTAGAGCATGTACCATAAATGCCTTTCACGTTCACTATCTGAATTACATGTTCCTCTGGCCTTATTACATGTTCCTCTGGACTTTTATTATATTTATTATACAAACGAACTACAAAAGTTACATAAGTCTGTGTAAATTTGTTTGTTTTGTACAAATACAATTTATTACACAATTTTAATTTTACTTTTGATGTTTACTCGATGAGCGACAAACTGAAAACTTTTTAACACCATTAATTTGTATAAAGTCAGTTTTTAGAAATAAAATTGTTAAACCAGGGTTAACCTTTTTAATTTAATGGATTGGGACTTTCTACAACGCGGTGGAGATTTGAACTTGAACCCGATAACCTTCATATTTAATGAAAGCCATCGTCGCGGGTTTTTCCCCGATCCTTGGAAAATTTCTTGTATTCATCCAATCTTCAAGGTGAAGTGTAGGAGAAGTGATGTGAGTAATTACTGTGGGATTGCCATTCTCTCCGTCTTGTCCAAGCTGTTTGAGTCTATGGTTCACAAAATCTTGCAATTCCATACTAAGAATTTCATTTCTCCGGCACAGCATGGATTTTATCAAGGTAGGTCTACAGTAACCAACTTGGTATCATTTTGCGATGTTTTATTTGATAGTTTAAATTCCAGACAGCAGCTCGACGTTATTTGGACAGTTTTTGTCAAGGCTTTTGATATGATTGACCACTCTATTCTTATTAGTAAGTTAAATAGTCTAAATTGCCAGCTCATTCCTATTAAATGGTTGCGTTCCTATACCTTTCTAATCGTTGGCATTCCGTTGGATTCTTGGGTTCTTACTCCCAATTGTATCGTGTGCCATCTCGCGTGCTTCAAGGTAATCACATTGGCCCATTGTTGTTTTCACTGTTTATCAACGATGTTGTTCAATGCTTTGAGTTTGCTAACTGCCTCCTCTTCGCAGACGATATGAAAATTTTCGCCCGTGTTGCTAGTATCTCTGATTGCGTAAAGTTGCAGGAGGGCTTAAATAGATTTTGCGGTTGGTCAATTAACAATAGATTGGCTCTGAACGTGAGCAAATGTAAGACTCTTTTCTTTAATCGTACCCATTTTTCACCAATATCAGCTGTACAATGTAGACGTTGACCGAGTTGAGTTCATTTCTGATCAACACCATTATTTTAAAGTCGTATATTATGTTGGGCTTTATTAAACGAAACTGCAGGGAGTTTAGAGACCCGATAAGTTTGACATCACTCTACGTCTCGTTTGTTCGTTCTATTATGGAGTACGCATCTCCAGTTTGGGTGCCATCCTACCACTGTCATTCCGGGAGGATTGAGAGTGTTCAGAAACAATTTGTTCTTTTCTTGCTCCATTGTTTGCCGTCCATGCGTACTGTGGAACATGTCCTCCCACCTTATCAGGATCGATGTAATCTTCTGAAACTGCAACGTCTAGACTGTCGGCGGGACGTAGCTTCCGCGCTTTTCGTGTGCGATATCATCAATTCCCGCATCGATTGTACCGAGTTACTTGCACGTCTAAAAATCTATGCTCCAGAACGTCGAATGCGGCAACGTGATGGGCTTTTATTCATTGACCCGGTGCCAACTAACTATGGTCTTTCGAAACATATCCTGAAAACATCACGGATGTTCAATTCAGTATTTAAAATGTTCGATTTCCATTTGTCGAGAGATTCATTCAAGGATGTTTTATTTAAATTTTTTTTGTATAATTCTAATTAATTGTAGTTAGCCGTAATTGTTTGTACCGATTGTAACCACTGTAGGTATCAAATAAATAAATAAATAAATTCGTTTTAAGATAACCTGTGTGTAGAGGTCAAGATTGGAAATTGTTTCGGTTCTGGTTTTTCAATGAATCCGATAATTCGGAAGCTCATGAAAGAAGCAACGAAACCTTTCCATTGGATTAGTAAATCCTGGTGCCTTGAATGTGCACCTCAAAAATATGCTAACGATTAGGCTATGCATTAGGTGATCCAATTCAGGCTCATAATTTAAAGTCATGGTCTCATGGTTAAAATCGACACCTTATACTTAAAATAACTTCGCTGAATAAAAGTACGTAACAACTTTGAGGCCAAATTCGGGCTGCTACAATCCGAGAAAGAATTTTAACTACAATGTGGAGATAAATATTCCAAAAAAAAGTATCCTTCATTTTTGTTGTGAAATACTTCCATTGCACCAAATAAGTCTTTGGCTATACCAGAACATCATACGACTATAGATCTCTTACACGGTCTTGGTATGGTGGCTGAAGACAAAGCAAATTAGTGCTTGTTCAATACTGGACAAATTCAGAGACTAAATTTGTCTAAATCTAAGATCTACCCCACTGCTACTCTCGAAATACTTTTGATTTATTGATTGATCAGAATATACGACCAAGCCTAAGTTCAATTCCGGATGACACCGGTTGGGGGAGGGTGAAATTGCATTCCATCATCACTTTCCCATGTGCTTCACGTTGTTGTGGAAGCTGTTGCGTCTCTTATTTCTCGTCTACTCGCCACTCAGCAGCTCTCGAAAGACTTTTTACTCATAAAAACACCGGACTATCCAAAAAATTTCACGATAAGAATACTCGAAAGGGATCTAGTGAAGAACATCCTTAACCTTCAACATCATATCTTCCTTAGCTCATCAAGCCGCTATATTGTCACGGGTCAAAAGCAACTTGGGCGTGGGTGCGAGCGTTATTAGACCTAGTTTCGAACTCCGCCATTGAATTAAATATAGGCAGCATTCCAAGCAGATACTGCCATTAGAGTATGTATGTCCCAATATTTCAAAAATAAATATAAGAAATCGAGATATATTTCTACATATTGGAGAGAAAACAAACTTACTCTTTTGTGATCTTCCAGCCACTCTCCACTCCAACAACAATCCAGATTAGGTAAATGCATTAGGAACTGAGAACTGAAACGCTGAGAGGTCCTCAGAGAGTTCTCCAGTCAGATGGAACACACCAAACACCTCTTAAATTATAAAGTCACTTATCTCAAGTAGTTCACCCCTATTTAGAATTTATAAAGATAAGGCAATTTTAATGGCCATTTAGGAGGTCTCCAACGAATCATTGCAGATTCTCTAACATAGAAAAGAAGATATTCGTACATATAGTCTTCACGTGCCATGCCATCACTCTATGAAATTGCTCATAAATATGAACCTAAACTTTATGTAACAATCTACCCAGAGATGCATAGTAAACCTTATTGGTCGCAAATAGTAGGGTTTTATTAAGCTCACCCTCTTACAAAAACAAATTGAATACGCTGGCAGATTGGTTACAAACTTAGATTGGAAAATTCAGTAGACGACATTCTCTGTGGTTTAGCTAATGCAGTCTTAAATTGGTTCCGGGTCTTTTCTTTATAAAACGAAACTCACTCACTTGATACCAAAATGTAGAATGCAACACGTCGCGTCTTTCTGTGCAACTGGTTTTACCTAATAACCAATAAAACACGTTCCACATTCAATTTTGTTCGGCCCTAAAGCGTATGGTATTATCTGTCAAAAATTTCGTTTTTTTGCATTTCTTGAAAAATGTTAGAAATGTGGGTTAGAGATCGGCTCTAAGCCACCAGATTCACTAAGCCATCGATATGCAAGTCTGCGCGTTACAACTTTGTATAGTATAATTGAAATCGAAATGTTGCTCTCGTTGTGTGTTTCGTTCTTTATCTCCAACCTCAAACTATTACTACAAGGTGATTCAGGTGATTTACTAATCCAAAATATTCAGTTCCTATGGCTTGCCACAACTGGCTCGATTTATAATGTAGCTTCTCTTCCGTTTATTGTTAAATAGTCGCATATCAATCTCATTTTGATCGCAGTTATTGATGTTCCGGATCGTGCTTGCCCTGAACTATCCACAATGTGTAAACACGTATGCATTGTGCGAATGGAGCTCTTTGGTGGACCCAACATGGTGTCAATGGTGTTCGTGTGCAGACGAACTGTGAAACTGATTTCTTTCGTACTGTTCATTTGATTTTGTCAGTTGTAGTTGACGATTTTCCTATTCTCATCGAGCGTTCGTTGTATTTCTGGCTCGGCTTGGTCGAGTGTTTACTCCTTTACTGTGTCGCCTTCTAGCTTGAATACAGTTAAATTGATTTTTGGGGAGTTTTTCCAATTGATAATCCTCATATCTTCGGTTAATTGGAGCTTTGCAGACATTTGACTTGCTTTGCTAGAATCATAAATTTGTATTGTTTGCGCTACTGCATAAAGTGTACGAATACAAGCGTAAATTTTGTCTGCATAATTGAGCTCTTATGAGTACTCCATAAACAATTCTTTGTAGAGTCGATTCCAGCTCTGGAATGTTTGAAAGGATTCTTGATGTCGCTGAATTTCTTTCTAGCAACTCCCCTCCTTTCCTTTCCTTACTGTTTAAACTAATCTAAAAATGTTTTGGAAATCAAAAAAATTTTTGTTTGCCCTTTTTTTCTGAGATTTTACCGATTTGTACACAAAAACCACTATCATTGTTCCAATTTGTCACCACATACGGTCACCGATATAGATAAGTAAAATCAACTTATGATAACAAAACACATTTATGTATTTATTTAGACAATTATGCGAAAGATTACAACTTTACCCTCTTACACTCGTTTTACTTCTCTCACTAAGTATCATATGTATATGTTGTACTTCGTAACTTCTTTCAATTTCCTTGTTGTGTTGCCGACATTACTACATCATATTTGGTGTTATCGCTATTACTAATACGAAACAAATTTGTGCAACAATTTGATATGTAGAAATTATGAAGCTCAAATATGGAAATTAGGCTTGATTTCAATGATATTACAAAAATGACATGATTTCGAATATACATACATACATACATTAAAAACCTTTGCTCACGTACGCCACATAAAGGTCTACGTGCTTATAAAATTGTAGTAGCAGCCTATTGTATTAAAAAATCAAAAGTTGTCTACTCAATTATTTATAAATTAATTGTATACAGTCCCACATGATTCAGGCATTCAATAATCCCCCGGACACTTTTTATTAGTGACACATTAATATTCAATTGACTTTGATTAATTTAATCAATTTGATTTCATTTCTGTTTGTGTACTCTACAAAATGTCAACAATTGTCCCAAATTGACAATAATTATAAACAAAAATATTTGAGAAATATCTCTTACTTATATGGCACGCATAATACGGTAATCATAATAATGCAAGAAAGGTATTCAAGAAAGATGCGGATAAAGAAAAAGTCATCAGGTGATAATTTTTTTTTTTATCATAAGTAATCATCAAACGAAATAATTATTTCCCCGTTTTATATTGACTTTTGTGATATACATACAGATACAATACATACTTATTTGTGTAGTGGGTAAGCTGTATAAGAAAATAAAAAGAACAAGATCCCAAAAGCAAATAATTCTTGTAACGGAAGATTACTTTCATTGGTTTCAATCATGTAGTTGAAACCGGTTGAATTCATTTTTATTCATTTTAGAAATTTTTCCATTAAATCAAAACAAAATATCTTACGTTAACCCATTATTGTCGAATTTATAACGAAATGTTATATGCAATCTATGAGCACATGTTATTCGAGGTATCAATGTTTGTATTTGTATATGTATACCACAAGATTTGATAAGAAAATTAATTTCTTTAGGCGCACAATATAACTAATGATAAACAAATTTCAGTATCACAGCATAACCAAAAACTGGGTTATTGTATAAACTCCTTTTATAGAGGGTGTTCCAATAAACTGGTTTCATTTGTTTCGATTTGTTTGCTGTTTGAGGAAGACTGCGACTGTACCAGTTTAATTTACATAGGAAATCTTTATGTTTATATAAACAAACAGCTGCTCTCTAAAACAGCTCAAAATAATGTGCAATGGGAGTTCACAGCATTACCAGAAATAGGAGGAGGGGAATGTGAGTACTGTCATCAAGAATCTAACATTTCATATGGGAGGTCTACCATTTTATCAAAATAAAAATTTTTGCGCGTTTCGGATTCAACACAATTTTCATCATTTTGTCTTTTTTCAGTGATGTCTTCTTTTAACGTTGAAAACGTTTATACTGGGGTTTCTAAAGAAAAAGCGAACGACCAAAAAAATCGACCCAAAAAATGTAACAAAACACAAAACTGCCGACTCTGTTTAGGTACTACACAGAAATTTGAAAAATGTAGGAATTGACATTTTTTATGTTCGTTCTGTATTGCAATAAAATTGTATTACATTCAAACAATTTTATGTAATAAACCAAAACCAACACAAATGTTTTATATACAAGCAAAACCAACAGAAATGTCTTATACAAGCCATATTATTTCCTTGACGCACGCATATTATTAAATCCAAAACCTACTATTTTCTGTAAGTGTTAGTGATATTTTATACTGTTTTTGATACAAACTACAATTTAAAACCAAAGTATGTAAAGATTATCCTATATTATGACGCTAATACTTACAGAAATAGTAGGTTTTATTTTGTGTTTGTATGGCAATAATACGGCTTGTATAAGACATTTGTGTTGGTTTTGACGAAGAAAACTTTTCGTTTTCAAAATACATACAAGGAAAAAATCATAGCCTTCTATTCTAAGCGCAATATTTTTTATTACGATAATGAGGGACTTTCCCAATCCCAATATCGATTTTAGTTCATTTGTCCCCACGCTTGGGCAGCGCTGACTACTTTTTTTTTTTTTACATGGAAAAACAAGTAAAATCATGTTTACAAATACAAGTTTCTTGTCTAAATTAGTGGATGTCCCCCTACTTTTTTTTTGAGTAATAAAGATGAGTATGTTGCGATTAATAATAAATATCAAATTTTAAAATTAATTTAGTCGAAATTAATAATTTAATGAAACATTCAAGATACATTTTGTCCATATAAAACTATATACGAAATATTTTAGCCGCCAGTCAGCAAGCGTTGGAATTATATTTGGGAAAATCACTAATTGGGCGCTTTCAGATCCGCAAACTGTTGGCATCATGTTTAGTGAAATTATTGCTAATTTGATTTGAATTACTAATAAAGTTCTTAAATTTCATAGCGTTGGCCGTGATTTTACTCAACATGTTGCCAACTGTTTGGTGCTCTGAAAGCGCCCATTGTGTGTTGTTGCGGTTTGTAATTTGAAATAAAATCAGTTACACGCCGTCTACACTATGCAAATTCACTGATATTTTCTATCATGATATAAATTTTATCAATGTATGTGTGTGTATATTATACGCATTTTGACACTATTAGCAAATTATCAGGAGGCTATTTCACGTAATTATATTAGTAAATTATTATGAAATGCCATAAAAAATTAATGCTTGAGGTTATGTTTTGCCATTTGAAATTGTTCTCTCAAGTTGAAACATCGCATTATAATAAAGAATCATAACCTGAATACAATTGTATGTCTTTTAATAGCGAAAGTACAGTGCGATTAATCGACTTGTACTGCAAAAATGAAGTTTTATTAGAGATAACTCATAAAAATTACAGACGCGTTGACATAAAAACTTCCGTTTTACAACAAATAGCGGACGGCGAATTAAACGTAAATGTTGATCATGTTAAGAAAAAAATAAGGAATCTACGAAATATCGTCGTGTCCAAATAAGACTATTACGGGGAAGGTAAGTTTGCCCGGCAAAATCCCGCTTTTCAAAATCCCGCTTTTCAAAATATTGGTTTTGAAATTTGAAAGACGTATTTTTTTTAATTCGAGCCGCGCTTTTTGGTGAAGGAAAATTTTATGAAGTAAAATAAAAATAAGAATCGGGATTTTCTGAAAACCGGAATTTTTTATTTTTGCAGAATCGGGATTTTGAAAAGCAGGATTTTAAAAGAGAACGTGTCAAGTTTTAATTTTAAATATGGCTTAATTTTTTTTAAATAAAATTCTTGCCACACTTTGTGGAAAGGACTTTATTTATAAAAAAATTAAGACAAAATTAGCTATTAAAGACTTCAAATTTAAAGCCTCTCCAAAAAATTAGCGACTCGTAAATGTAATACTCTTATTTGGGTATGACGAACATAAAAAATTAAAACCAAGTAGAAAAACGGAAACTAGAAGCGCTGCTGTTGACGATAAAAACCTTGGACAAATTTACCACATTTATACTGGGGTCCGATTATCTTAAAGTTATCCTCATAATAATTTATTATTGGGTTTTTTATGATAGGTTCGATTGAATTAAATAGTGTAGAAATAATAATTTTCGATTATGCATGTTTCATGAAAAATTACTCAAAATCTATAATAATTAATAAGGGAAAGATAACCTAGGTTGAACCCTAAATATAAACATACTAATTATTTTTTAACTTAACCAAATAACCACAAGTGGCAAGTGTTAAAAAACAACTAATTTTTTAATAGTAATGAAACAATTTTGCTTGACATTTGAAGATATTATTATGATAGTGAAATGCCCGCAGCTATGATATTTTTTGGACAAATATTTCTCAATACATTGAAAAAAACATATACAAACATAAAATTGCTGATAGAAAATATCAGTAAATTTGCATAATGTAGACAAGCGAGGATGCACAATATAACAATATTTTTTTCACATGGTAATAGGATATATTTACTGACATTTGGTAGAAGAAAAAGAACATAAACAAATCGCAACAATTTGTATCTTCAATAGTGCGCCTTCAAACTGGTTCAGGATAAGGTGGTGGTTTTGGTTGGTGGTCCTTTGTTTTGTTGACTGTCTCGGCTGTGGCATCCACTCTTAAAGAGTTGAAGCGGCTCCCAATTGTTTGTTTGTGCTGGCTTCTTATGTAGTTGTTTACTCGGACCTCATTTATTTTTACCGTCTGGTTGGCCGCTGATTCGATCTCATCGTCATCGTCTTCTTCATATTCATAATCCCCATTAAGCATTTTTCTTACGGTTTCAGTGATGTCGCTGTTTTCGTCTAATTCGTTCTCCTCATCTGTATGATTTTTAGATTTTTTGCGGTTAGTATCCATTTCTAGGGCATCTTCATTTTGCCTTTTATTTTTGGCACTGTTTGTTTGGCTGTCAGCTGATGGTGAGGCTTGCACTTTTATCGGCTCATTTACTTTGGTGAATATCCCATCGGTATGATTTTTCAGTAGTTTGTTCACCAAATTTGTGATATGATTTACGGCCTTGTCGTCCAGTAAGGATGCTGATAGTTTCCTAGGCATGATGCTAGGGATGCGCATGTGCGCTCGGATTTTTAAGTGAACCCTCCCTGAGTTACTCGGTTCTTTGCTATCCTGTTCTCAAGCGTTTTGTTTTCTTTTCAGTTTTTGTGGTGTTTGTTTTTCTTCGCTGACACTTTTTCCACGGTTTTCTGATTTAATTTTTACTTTTATTCTGTTTCTAATGTTTTTGGTTTTGATTTTTTATTATTATCTTAGGAGTCCTTGATCCTTATTGATCGGGTGTAGCTATAAGAGGCATGTAATTTTGCTGTTCCAGGCTAGCGGGTTATTATACCCAATCGTCTGACGATTCCTTTTATTTTAAAATTAATTAGTGGCCGCCTTAGTTCCAATAAACTAATAGGTGTAACCTAACCAAGCTTGAAAACGTAATGTTTTTCGATTCATTGACAAATCAACGGGGATCACTTCGTGATAAGTAAATTAGGCGAGGTTAAAATTCAAATGTGGTAGGCGACAACACAGGAGAAGATTTTATCGAACTACTCGTATTTTAAGTATATTTTAAAATCGAAGGAATAAATAAATTGTAAACCGCACCTGGGTCGAATGACATAACCAAATACAATTCAAAATTATTCCGAGACTCAAGTTACAGGTGGTCATATTGAGTACTGGTTTATGGTGCTGGAAGGGAAGAAATAGGTCCTGGTTCTTTTTAAATAATGGACTGTATCTTGTATGCTATATTTTTCATCGATTCTAGATATGATCAAATAATAAACGGCTTTTTTTATTTTTATTTTAAATTTTTATATGTATAAATTGTATTTTTATTTTTTCAACGAACACAAAACAACGCGTCCTTCTTTCCTCGTAAAATCGATGCGACTCCTTTTCTTCGCTAATATTTTTATTATATCAAAATTGCAAACTACATCGTTGTTTGAAATTAGAAAATTAATATTATCCATATACCCCGCCTTGAAGGGGTAAGGACTCTTAACAATTCAATGAGAGCAATAAACTTAAAACTAAAATTCATCAATGAAAGATTATGCATAGCTCTGCCAAATGCTATTCAAGGGATTCAAAATGTCAGCGACCAAAGGAAACTGCGATTCCCGAAATCCCGACTCTTGTAAAATCAAATGGCAAAGCTACTTACAAAGTTGAGTTAACTGAAACTATTTATTTTAGATACAAAAATTATAAACTATTCTTGATTTCTTCATGATGTATGGTCCTCAATGGGTAGTCGAGCCAATCTTACTATGTCTCGTTTGTATTCTCCTTGTTTCGTTTTTACCGTGGCGCAATGCACTTTACCATCCGATCCTGGAAACACTTCGGTAACTCTTCCCATTAACCAACCGATGGTAAATTCTCATCGGCGATAATTACGAGCTTACCAACCTTTAAATTATCCTTTGCTATCTTATGTCTTTTTCGATTCTGGAGAGATTGGATGTACTCAGTCCTGAACCTCTTCCAGTAGTGTTGTGCCATTTGTGTGACTTGTTTCATGGTTCAGCTAATGATGTAACAGCTGCCTCAGTGAGAAAATTACCCGGGGTAAAAGGCTCTAAGTCATTTGGATCCGAATTCATCACTCCTTCAATTTCAACTACAGGGGTATACATTAGCTACAGGGTCATTATTTTGGGTCCGACGATTCGCTTTAAATGATGTTTCAGAATTTTTATATTAGATTCCCATAAACCCCCGAAATTTAGAGTTCGAGAAGGTATGAATCTCCATTGAACACCTTCATTGGCACAGAACGATGCAATTTCCTGTGATTGACTTCGGATGATACCTGCAATTTCCAGCATAATGTTGTGTGCCCCTACAAAATTGGTACCGTTATCACTCCAAATTATCCCACTGCGATCCCGTCTGTTGAAGAAGCGTTTTAGACATGCAAAAAACGAATCAGTGGTTGCGTCCTCTACTATCTCGAAATGCACTGCTTTTGTTGCAAAGCAAATAAAAATACAAACGTAGACTTTGTTGTACGTGTCCTTACGTTGGTTTCTGTATCGCACAGAAAAAGGTCCACAAAAATCGAGACCTGTTGTATAAAACGGCCGACAAACTTCTAATCATTCTTTCAGTAAACTTCCAATAATTTGACTCATACCTTTTGGTTTTGCGTGAAAACACGGAATGCATCGATGAATGATTTGCTTTGTTTGATTTTTAACCATTGAGCGGCCAGTATTTTTGTTTAACTGCAGCCAATGTTTGTTCCAGCATGTTAATTCCTATTGTGTTCATGACGTATTATCAATAAAAAATGATGTTGTGGTAATAAATACTGATGCTTTTGATCAAAACTTAATGAACTTTTTCCGACTCGGCCACCTACACGTAATAATTGTTCATCATCAAGAAACGGATTCAAACTGAAAATCTTGCTGATGTGGGATAGTTTTTTGTCAATTAACAAGCTCTTGATTTCAGATTGAAGTGCATTTGTCTGAACTTGACAGATGAGTGTTTTATTTGCAATATCCAACTCGATACAATCTAGTGGGCCCAGTTTTCGATTATCTTTTGGTTTTTTTTTTGGATTCTCATATTTTGAATAAATCGTAAACAGTATGCTGTAACCCGAAGTAATCTTATGTATCCACTATATTTTGGAATATCTATGGTATCCTTGTTTTCGACATGTATGAATGTGACCACATTTGAATTCAACTCCGGCAATTGACACTTTTCGAGTTCCGCTGGCGTGATTCCTCTTCATAATACATCTGCAGCATTGTTTTTGCTATCAACATGCCTCCAATACATCTTTTCAGTTAACTCCTGTATCATTGCCACAAGATTGGCTACATAAGTCTTTAACTTGTACGGCGGCAACTTTATCCAGGCGAGCACAATACTCGAGTCGGACCAGAGCACAATTTTTTCAATGCGTATACCGAAATTTACAGACACCTTGTTAGCGAGATTGGCCAAGAGTAGAGCTGCGTTAAGTTCGAGCCTTGGTATCGAGGTAACCTGCAAGGAAGCCACACGAGACTTGGAACAAATCAAATTCACGACAATACCCTCCGACGTACAACTTCGCAAATATAAACAGGCACCATACGCTACTTGTGACGCGTCGGCAAAACCATGAATCTCAAAATAAGTACCGCTCTTTGGAAAAATACACCGATTGAGACTGATATCATTAATGTAAGTCAATTCTGACTGAAACCTTTCCCAAGACTGTTTGATTGGGTGTGGCAGTTCCTCGTCCCATTGAATTTTACTTACCCATATTTGTTGCATAATTTTTTTGGAAATGACCAGTATGGGTGCTACTAGCCCTAGAGGATCGAAAAGCTTAGCAATGCAAGATAGCACATACCTTTTGGTAATCAAAGAATCAGAATTCATTGATTTAATTTTGAAATTAAATGTGTCTGTGTGGGAATCCCAACAAATCCCTAACGTTTTAATAGTCCCATTAGAAACGTGGAGCTCTTTCACGATGCTCAATAGGAATATTTTCCAATAATCTGTCATTGTTTGAAGCCCATTTCCGTAATTGCATACCGGCTGACTTCAACATTTCGACAAGTTGACGTTATATTTCTAAAGCTTCTTCAATGTCATTACTTCCTGTCAACATATCGTTAACGTAAAAACTGTTCAACGCCACTTTTGATGCGAGTGGAAAGCGATTTGCTTCATCGATTGCCAATCTTTGCAAAACCTTTGTGGCAAGATACGGCGCAGACGTGTGCCGTACGTCACTGTCAACAAGTTGTAAGAACGAATGGGTTATACGGGATTTTCCCTCCAAAATATTTGTTGTAATCGAGTATGTTCAGTACAAACATTTATCTGCGCTATATATCTGGATATACCTGTCGAAGTTTTCGCCGAAGCATCGAACACGACTCTAAGCTTTGTCCTACTCGAATCTGGCTTTAATACAGCATGATGCGGAAGAAAATAGTCAGGCAACATGCTTGAATCAACATTTGACCTCTCATTACTTGGAATTGGAACCATGTGTCCCAACAATTCATACTCTCGCATAAATTGTATATGTTGATTTCTCAGACCGGCATCCTTCATTAATTTGGACTCTAGATATTCGAATTGCTTCAGCGCCATATTACGTGAATCTCCCAATCGATCTACATCTTCCTTCAGTGGCAAATGAACCATATATCGACCATTTTCATCACGCGTAAAAGACCCGTCAAATAAACGCTCACATTCGCGTTCTTCAGGTGTCAACACAGTCCTTTCATTAAGCGATTCAATTTTCCAAAACCTTTGAATCTTTCTATCAATACTTCACTCGGAATCAATGTCGCAATTAATTGATGACAAAAAGAAATTGAAATTGTCTTCGCATTTACCCCCGATAATCCATCCTAAAACTGTATTGTGTAGAGAGGGCAAATCTACCGATATTTCACACGGACCTATTTTTAGAATTTTATAATATAACTCTGCACCTAGCAGCATATCAATAGGACCGGGAATATTAAATTTTGGATCCGCCAATTCAATTTTGGAAGACATTGGCCAATTTTTGATGACGATATATTCGATAGGTAACTTTGTTGCTATATCCGAAACAACCAAAAACTTTAATTCCTTACTAAAATTACTAATTCGAGATCTAATACCTGTTTCAATCTGATGCTTAATATTTACTTGACACACTATTTGACTTAAATCCAAGCTTTGAACTAAATTCATAGGACATAAAATTGGACATAGAGGCGGAGTCTAAGAGTGCCCTGCCTAAAATTTATTTTCCATTGACATCACGTACCTGAACTAAAGCTGTTGAAATTATAACCTGACTTTATCTAGAATTACAGAGATAATTATATGTCTGTTTACCACCCTCTGACCTGGTACTAGTCGCTGCTTGAGAATGAGATACATTCGAATTATTTGATGAAGCCGAATTGGCTACGAAACATTGCGCCTGACCTTGTTTAGAACTTGTCAAATTAAACATTTGTTAAATGCAACAATTTATTGTGTTTCCTGTTACAAACTGAGCAAGGTGGCGCTCTAAAAGAAACTACTCTGTGGTGGAGTCGCAAACAATTTATGCATAGATTAAAGGTTTTAGCCTTTACAAATCTTTCTTTTGGGGTTAATTTCAAAAATTCGAAACATAAATTAATATCATGATCTTTCGAACAAATATGACAATTTTTTATCCGTTGAGACAATTTTGTGACATTACGTGACCTACCGTTTGAATTAAAGTCTACATTGAATCTATTATTAGTTACCTCATTAAAACGATTTTCATTAATAGCCACTAAAACTCGTATTCGACGTTGTAAAAATTCCTGTAATTGTACCCACGTTGGAACTTCATTCACTTTCACTTCGTTTTTCCACAGTTTTAATGTTTGATTATCTAACTTTGTTTTCACAGTATGGACTATAACTACATCCGACAATGCCTCATTCAAATTATTTAATGCATACAAATGAATTAAACTCTCGTCAAGTAAATTTTGAAGTTAACTGGCAGATTCAATCCTGACTGATTTCGTGCTGAAAAAACCTCCTATACGCGAATCAACAATTGACCGAACGTCATTGTACGACCGTGACATTAATGCGTTCCATGCTACTTTAAACCCAAAATCAGAAAAATTAATTTTATCAATTACCTTTTTTGCTGGATATTCCAACGATCCATCCAAATAATGAAATTTCTCAATGTCGGAAATATTTTTATTTTCCTTGATCAATCTCAAAAAGGTATCACGAAACTTTATCCACTTTTCTTTATTGCCATTAAATCGCGGCAATTTTATTTTCGGCAAATAATGAGAACTTATCGACAAATTTGGCTGCGCAGTCAAAATATAGCTATTTGACTGCAACTCCGATACACTACTCTTGCACGCAATCGTGTGACTTGATTACATTTGTTATATTTTGTTGAACATTTTCAGGAAGCACTAACTCATTCTCTCGTGCTCTCCGGTTTTTCGAAACAATTTTGCAAATGAGATAAACTTTTACGCAATGAAAAAATGCTAGCGGGTTGAGTAGGAGACTAATCAACTGGAAAGTTGTTCTTGCGATCGGAGCAGTAGAGCGATATCTTGAGCCATATGCAAATGGTGCATTCCAAATTCAACTTTTTGCAATGCAAACTCAACCAAGAAACCATTTTCGCAGTTCAGCAATCATGTTCACGTTGGTTGCAAAGTTAGTTGGCATTGGTTGCAAAACACTGACAGATGACAGACAAATCATCACCAAACAGTTTATTACATTAGCGCAAAATTTTCTTAAGAGAAAACCCATGATTACTCATCTGACATTCAAATCGACAACCGGAATTAAGATTCTCAATCATTGAATACTATAAGCATGCATACACTTAAGCAACACACATTTATAATAAACAGGTGTTCCAACACTTTCTCTTTTAATAATTTCTCTTTATTACTTAGTTCATTATCTTATGTCGTCCGTATATTGACATTACATAAATTCAACATTTAGTTTTTTGGTCGTACGTGTGATAAGGCGCAACTGCATTAAATATAACATTTTGATAACGCAAATAGGTTCACGTGCGATAATACAGCATCAAATTTGAATACTGTGCTTGAAGTCAAATGATATCGACCTCAAATACAATTTGTAAATAATTAGATGAAAAATATGTCAAGGCAATATTATATATCATAGTATGTACAAAGTAATTTTCGACAAAAATGTTGTATCAAATTTCAAGGTTGTCCGCTTGAATATTTATTGACAAATAATACAATATCCGCAACTAATTATTTTGTGTTTCCAACTAATTGCTACATATGGTAAGCCGTAATCTTTCTATGTCAATATTGTGAAAGTAAATAACAAACGATTTTTTTGTTATTCGAATACATACGAAAAATATGCGATTGACATCACGTTTTTGTAAGTTGTTGTATCGTGTTTCATGGTGTTGCAAAGTGTTGTAATTTTTTTTGTTTTTTTTTTGTAAAATGACCTAGAATTATTTTATTTGTTTTAATCTAATCGATACGAAAAAGATTTTATGTTTATTAGAATGCAGACATCAGCTTATTTATAAATTTAAATATAAAATACAAAAATTCCAACATTTAACGTTATTTGAATATGTAATTTGATTTTCATGTTTTTGAAAATACTTGGTGTATATACGAATACGAGAAGAAGTCATGTTCGTTGAAATCTTTGAATAAATTAATGTGCGATTCTTATTAGAACTATATATACAGTACACTCAATAAATTCTAATTATGTGGAATATCTGCTTTATACCAATATTATTTCACCGCTGGTTGTTTAATTGGCGGCATATCGTCTATAACTGTATTAACAAGAATCAAGTTTTTATTTCTTATGTATGGCACCAATAGTCTCAATTTCGCCAAAGGCAAAATAATAATCGAATATATTGATAACACGAGTGCAAAATATAAGTGGGGTTAAATGGATGATATCATTTAGCATTTTGACAAAAGAATAAATTAATGTTGCATTTTTAAAGTATTATTAACCGTTTAATTTAATTATTTCTATTTTAATTTAATATTTAAGTATCACTAAAAATTCAATTTAACAAGTGTTTATTCCAAAATGTTATTTGCTTACATTACAATTTATCAAAAAAATTTAGAATTTGAAAAGAAATTTAACCGGGGAGAGGGGGGGGGGCAAAATTTGTATTAAAAAAATTCGAAGAATAAAACAGTTAAGCTCCCCTTTAAACTAAAGAGAACGTTGGTTACAAATTAATTATCCGCCAAGGTTGAGATTATGCATTTGCTTTCAATTACATTTAAACTTTAATGTTTCATCAATCACCTTGAATTAAAATTTTCGACATTTATAATTTCAAAATCATTTCAGAAAGCTCAGCTTCAATGTGAGATTACATAACAAAAAAAAAAATGTTAACCGACTATTTCGGTAAATTAGTAGGTAAAATAGTATGTGTACCTAGAGTACTAGTGGTATTCCTATTTCAAAGTACTTTTCCTGAATTTTTATCGTTAAAAACCAAAAATCAAATTGGTTTCACATTTGGTTTATTATTGTCGAATATACATTAGACATACAGACTGTTTAATAATAACACAATACTCCGCTTAATTTCGCGATTTTGATTCAAATGTATGTTGAGTTGTCTTAACATAAACCGCCCGCCTTAAATATACGTCGGTATTCAAATTGTTGATTCATCAGGTAAGGGACAAAGTCGCTACCGCTCTCTTCTAAACCATCCTTACCGGGATACAGTTGAATGATTCTCTCGAGTGACCATTTTAGCGAAGGTAGGTTTTTATCTTTCAGTAGTACAAGCTGATTTATTGTTAAATCGGGTTTTTCGCGTTGACCATATGTGTCGTTGTTGCGACAGATTTAAATACTCAGAACTCCATCTATGCCAAAATTGCTGATGCAGCTTATCTAGCTGATAATGCGACTTTGACATCCTTCACATCTGGCTCGATTATGGCAGATAACCGACGATTGGGTCCGACGATATTGGAGTAAACTTCGATCTGAATGACAAGTGTATCGAGCTCTTCGACGGTGAGCGAGGAGTTTCTAGTTACTCGGATTAAATGATGCTTGGCCGCCTTCACAGCAGCCTCCCGTAAGCCGCCGAAATGTGGACTTTTGGGTGGTATGGGTTTCCATCTTACTCGATCTTCTTGACACCACTGTTGAAGATTATCATGATGTGCTTGAGACTGGAACATGTCGTATAATTCCCGGAGTTCAGATCTTGTACAAACCGCTTTAGTACTGTCGTAATCGTTTTCGTTTCTTAACTCTTATTATTAAAACACATGTTTCCTCGTTTACGATTTACGCCATTATGTATTTTTCTCAGCAAGACTACTGCGCTTCGTCTTTATTACATTTTTATGGTAATTACTAGACTATATTTTAATAAACTATGATATAATAGCGCCATCTCTTATCAATAATTACAAAACATAATTTAAATTCAATTATTTAACGGAAACTTAGAACACTACAACTTGGCCATATCTGACTCGGCAATCGACCCTCATTATCTCTCGTCCAAACTGCAAGGCTTCATATTAAACGCCGCGAAGACACCATTAAACCGCCGACTTGGCGAATAATTCCGTTTAATCATTTCAATCATCAATTCATACCATTTATTTTCTCCGTCTGTAGTTAATTCATCATAAATTTCTTTGATATTTTTATCAGTTAATTGAAATTGTGCTAAGTTACGTGAAAGGCTACATTCTAAAGTCAAAATATGTGGAGCTCTGCTAAGTGCATCAACATGACGCATTTGATTATTCGTTCGATGTACGCTCTCGTAATCGTAATTTTCTAATAACAAAGTCCAGCGCATTATTCGATTGTTCCTATTCTTGTTTTCTAACGTCATTTTAAAGGAGTTACAGTCGGTTACAATTTTAATATGTATTCCATGTGGGTCCGGGTCAAAATGCCGCGTTTTAAAATGTCGCGTTTTAAAATATCGCGTCTTAAAATGCCGCGTTTCAAAATGCCGCGAGGTACAAAATGTCGCGTGGTACAAAATGTCGCGTCTTAAAATGTCGCAGTTTCAAAATGCCGCGAGGTACAAAATCTCGCGTGGTACAAAAAGACGCGTTTTAAAATGTCGCGTTTCAAAATGCCGCGAGGTACAAAATTTCGCGTGGTACAAAAAGACGCGTTTTAAAATGTCGCGTTTCACAATGCCGCGACGTACAAAATGTCGCGTGGTACAAAATGTCGCGTTTGTAAAGAAGGAATAAAATAAATGTTATATTGAGATAATAAAAAAATGTGTATTATTAAACAATATAAATGATTTCACTTCCGATATATAAAGACTTAACTTTAACATTTTAGTGAAGGAATATTCTAACAAATTTCAACATTTGCGTTCTTTTTCGTAGACCCACTTTATAATTACATAAAATTACATTTATAAATAATTTCCATTCAGTGAAGGAAAATTTTACTATATGTTTAAACACAATTTGCTTGTTTCAAATAATTTTTATTAAATTATTTATTATTTCACATCATATTGTGTTGATTTATAAGGGATTTTTCAAAACGCGTCATTTTAAAACGCATCATTTTAAAACGCGTCATTTTGTACCACGCGGTTTTTTGAACCACGCGGTTTTATGAAACGCGACATTTTGTACCACGCGACATTATGTACCACGCGGCATTTTGAAACGCGACATTTTAAAACGCGACATTTTGTACCACGCGACATTTTGTACCTCGCTGCATTTTGAAACGCGACATTTTAAAACGCGACATTTTGTACCACGCGGCATTTTGAAACGCGGTATTTTAAAACGCGACATTTTAAAACGCGGCATTATGAACGGCTCCCATTCCATGTACATATACGTGAAAACATTGCAGTGCGTAAATTATCCCCAATGTTTCAAGCTCAAATGAGTGATAACGTCCTTCTGCTTCGCTCCTTCGTTTACTATAAAATAAAACGGAATGTAGGTGTCCATACGTCTGTCGCTGTAATAATATCGCGCCACATCCTATTTGATTAGCATCGGTGTGAAGCTCAGTATACGCTTTAGGATTGTATAAAGACAAAATAGGTGATGAGGTCAATTTCATTTTTAATAACTGAAAAGCGTCAAGTTCGTTCTTATTTAGTTTGAAAATGGCGCCTTTCTTTAACAGGTCGTATAGAGGTTTGGCTAGTATGGAATAGCTTTGAATAAAACGCCTGAAGAAGCTAGTCATTCCTATAAAACGATGCAATTCATGGACTTTCTTTGGAATTGGATAATTTTCAATTGCGTCAATATGTTGTAAGGTCGGTCGTATCTCGTCTTTGGTTATTTCATACCCCAAATAGTCGATCTTTGACTGAAAGGAACTACATTTTGAAGGTTGAATTTCTAAACAATGTTATATAATAAAGTAAAATCCTTCTCAAGTATTATAAAATGTTTTTCCACGTTATCGGTCGCAATCAATATATCGTCTATGTATATTACAACGTCTCCTGAATTGATTAAATCTTTAAAGATTGTAACAAATTGCAACAAATCGTTGAAAAGCAGACGGAGCATTACATAAGCCAAACGGCATCTTGAGATACTCAAACTGACCATCCGGGGTCACAAATGCCGTGTACTTAATAGAATCTGCTTTGACTACTATGTGGTGGAATCCGGTTTTGAGGTCTATTAACGAAAACATTTTTTCCCCGCAATTTATCGATACAATCGTCTATAACTGGCAAAGGAAACCGCTCCTTTATCGTTACTTTATTCAGTTCGCGAAAATCAACGCACATACGTTGCTTTCCATTTTTCTTTTTTACAAGAACTATTCGACTTGCATAGTCGCTCGTGCTTGGTCGTATTACTCCTCGCTTAAGCAAATCGTCTACTATTTCGCGAACCTGTTCTCGATCGTATATAGAAAGTCGTTTTGGTAACGCATAAATAGGTTTTTCACTAGCCAAATTAAAGTCAAGTTCTTGTTTCGTATCCGGGATAATTTTGTTTGGTCGCTTATCAAATTCGTCAAACAACGCAATAAACTTTTGTTTGATACCGTTATCTTTTCCGATATCGTAATATATTGGTTCAACCTTAAAGTCAAGCTTCGTGTCAATTTCTAATTCCGAAGAATATTCTACGTTCAATAATTCACTAAACAAATCTTTTCTTGTCGCCTGTTCCACTTCAATACTTGGACAAATCGTTATCGAATCGTTACCGAAAGCGGTTAAAATTTAGCCCATTGTCTCGTCAGTTACAACATGAAACCTAATACAATAAAAATTAGAATTAATTTTACATTTTAAATTTAATAAGCAAAATATTATTATCTTGGCTTTGTTTACACCGGTATATGTTATCCCTTCGTTGCCTTCCAACTGAATACTTTCAGGAACAATTCGTCGTTTAATTATATTTATTGGACTGCCCGTATCGATAATTGCATTTACTTCACATTTTATACCATTTGAAAACTGAATAGATAGATCAGTTTTGAATTCGTCACTTTGAATAATATTAACATCGTTTTTGATTAATAACAAAGTTTTTTGACAGTTTGTTTTCTTTTGGATGCACCCGTTGACAATCGCCGCACCGTTCCCTTCGTTGAGGCTTTGGACATTTTTACGAAAAATGACCCTCCTCACCACAATTGAAACTATCGTTTTCATTTCATAATAGTATTCCAATAGCGGTTGATCCTTTCGTCAAATTGAATTTCGCAGTCGATCATGTATTTCGACTTCATTTACTTTAAATTCGAAATTTTTTATAAATTCGCCTTTAAACGTTTCAAAACTATCACACTGGCCTTGAAATGACATAAACCACAGTTTTTCCGAATTAAATAATTTCACAGGTATTGCAAACATAAACAACCTTTCATCAATTTGATATATCTCTTTTAGAGATTCGATTCGTTTCATCCATTGTTCCGACGATAATGATTTTATATTTATTGGGTTAAATTCCAGTAGTACTTCGATAACATCTCGAGTTAATAATACAGGACGATATGAATCGGTCGGTTTTCCACATACTGCTTTTCGTTCTCGTTCAAGCAATGCACGTTCCCTATTCAGCAAATCACGTTCTCGTGCCAAAAGGTCCCACTCACTATCCAAATTACCCGCACTTTTCGGTATTTCGTTACATATTTCGTTTTCATGATTTTCATACCGCTGTTGATTAGGCGTTTCAAAATTCGAACTAGTTTCACAAACCGCACCTTCATTCCTGAAAGTGGTATCGTCGTCACATGGTGTTGAGGACGGCAACAATCGTTCCATGAGGATTATTTTTTTTCCATCGGTCGGCAATCCCTTCTTTCTTAGTCGTTCTTTTAACGTTTGCACGTTAATTTTTTTTTTGCTTAACCTAACAATAAAATATTTGTTAGGTTGAAAATCACAATGATTTTCTTAAAACCTTCAAGTAAAGATAAATGCGCCCAATGGCGATTTAATTTTCGTTAGAAACCCACCCGTTGTCATTTTTAAATTTGGTTGTTTTTCCTTTTTTGGCTTAAACTTAGCACCTTACTTCTCCTTGTGCCAGTGTTTTGGGTATAAACACAGTGCGATAGTTCGGTTTAATTCTGCAGATAGACCATGGATGTATACGTTCAGCTCTTCATTTGACTAAATTCTATTTCTTTTTTTTGCTTTCAATGGTCCTAACAAATGAAGGTCATTTCCGATTATGACCTCATCCCAAAATACATCATCCATAATTTCCTTTGCCTCTAACTCTGGTTCTTGGACAAATTTTATTAACGAAGCAACACCTTTATTTCATCTAATGGCTAGTTTTTCTTTTACACATTTTAACATATATATGGTCAATAAAGTTGCCTGTTCTTTTAAATTTGTTAACAATAATGCTGAAGTCGCTGCAACTTTGGGTACCTGACCTACGGCATTGCTCAATATATATTCCTTCCACATTTCGTTAATTTTCACTTCTAAGGAACCGTTCTAACGTATTCTCTAAACTACTCAAGCGGTTATGACTATCTAACATAATATTCAGTTCTTAACACTCGCTCTAACTCTATAACGTGACTTTATTTTTATAGCGTTGCGTCTATCACCGGCGACTTTCTCGTAAATTACAAGGAGTTAAAAAATTACGTAAAGAAGCGTTGAAATTGTATTTTGCATTCCCGGGAAATATTCGCAACATTCCCGGGAAACGGGAATACTTTTAATTTCTTAAATTCCCGGGATGCAAGCCCTACTCAGAACTCCATCTATGCCAAAACTACTGATGTAGCTTTTGAAGACGAGCGTATCTAGCAGATAACGCGACTTTGACATCCTTCACATTTGGCTCGATTGTGGCAGATAATGGTCCATCCACTAGGAAATGACCCAGTGTTAACGCCTCTAGATCATTTGGATACGACGATATTGGAGTAAGTGGGCGCGAGTTCAGTACAATTTCGATCTGAATGATAAGTGTATTGAGCTCTTCGATGGTGAGTGAGGAGTTTCCAGTTACTCGGATTTAATGATGCTTGGCCGCCTTAAACTGCCGAAATGTGAACTTTTGGGTGGTATTGGTTTCCATCTTACTCGATCTTCTTGACACCACTGTTGGAGATTATCATGATGTGTTTGAGACTGGGGCATGTCATATAATTCTCGGAGTTCAGATCTTGAACAAACCGCTTTAGTGCGGCGATGAAATCTTGTGAGGTAAGATCTGTCACGGTCTCTAGATGGATGGTGAATACATACAAATATGGCAATAGCTGTGTTTTTTTATAAGTCTCGATAGATCTATTCAGATATTAGCAAAAAAAAAAAAATGGGAAATTGTAGCTACTTCTATCATCCACTTAAAAATACTGGCACTCGCAGCACTAAGAATTTTGTTTATTTTGATAACGCTACGTCATGTTGTTTTCATTACATTTTGTTATTCCAAAAGCATAAATACATGAGGAAAAGTGCAAATACATTTTATCCATATAAAAAAATGAGACGGACATATTAAAACTTTTTTTCTTTCAAAATGTTACTTTGATCTTTTAAATTTTGAGCAACTTTTACCAAAAATGAGAAACAGGTTCATTTTTCGATTTTTCCATTTTTTTCACAAAAAAAAACTTGGGGATTAAAAATACATTTCGAATATGCTTCTTCATAATGGAAGGAAATAATAATAAAATGAATCCTTTAAACGTACATCTTCTGAATTTTAACATAGAGCAAAAGATTAAATGTAAATCAGCTACTAGTTTTCTATTGTATGATAGATGTACTAAAAATTGACTTTCGTATGCTTCCAAGCTAAAATACAAATTTTTAATGTGTGTCTTTACTCATAAAAGGTAAAATCTGTAGTCTCGATAGCATAATATCTGGATAAAAAGCAAGATTTTCATGTACAATTAATAAGTTGTGTAATTCAAGGAAATGAATTAAAAACGATAAAATGTCGAATAAAAAATTATTCTTGATTAAAATAAACTGAATCAATTGCAGTTTAACCACAAAAATAGAGAACATCTGGATGCGATCTATTGAGATCTACCGAGACTTATAAAACAACGCAGCTAATATATGCTTTGGTTGGTGCTTTCCCTCGTATTCGACAATGTATGTATATTGGGCCGCAGAAATCAACTCCGGTCGTAAAGAATGGTTGGAGTGGCGTGACTCGTTCATCAGAAAGTTCTCCCATGAGATGCTCGATACTGCTTGGCTTGGTCTTAAAATACCGAATGCAATTGTTGACTGTACTTAGAGCTATAATTTTCCCATCAAGTGGCCAGAATCGTTGTCTACTAATGGTTAGCAGTGCTTGTGGTGCAACATGTAAGTTTTTCACATGTAAATAAAACATTAGCGTATTAGTAAATGGATTAGACTTGGGTTGGAGGAATTGGTGTTTTGAATATAAAGGGAGAAGGGAATTGTGGAGTTCACCTCCTATGCGTAGTAGACCGTTGACGTCCAGGAATGGACTAAGAGAGCGTTGACGACTAGTGCGGTGAACTTCTTTGTTTTTCTGGAATTTCATAATTTCGTCACTAAAATAAATGGATTGAAAACGGCCACTCTAGTTCTGATTTAAAGTATACCTCTGCTGATCATGTCGGCCGGATTTTCAGCTGTTGGCACATAATTCCATTGATTCCTGTTAATGAGATCTTGTATTCTGGAAATCCGATTCGCCACAAATGTTTTCCATGTGTAAAAGGACTTCTACCCCAATGACTTTTCAGAACTATTTCTCCAGTCAGCCATCTGATATACCCAATTTGTTTGCAAATTTTTTCGAGGCTGTCTATGAAGAACCTGTGGTATCATGTAACAAGGATTTAACCAACCGCGATCTTTATGATTTTATCTTTTTAAAATTTACGGAAGCTGAAGTCTATGATGGGTTATCTCAACTTGAAGTTGATAAGGGGGCAGGACAGGATGGCTTTCCATCCATTCTTATTAAAAATTGCGCAGTGAGTCTAGCCCCTCCACTGACTATTATCTTTAATAATAGCCTACGTACTGGGATTTTTCCCGATCTCTGGAAATTATCTTTCATCCATCCGATTTTCAAATCTGGCAAAAGAAGTGAAGTCAGCAACTATCGCGGAATCGCTATTCTTTCTGCTATACAAAAACTATTTGAATCCATGGTACAGAAATTTTTGTTTTTTCATGTAAAAAGGATTATTTCTCCGGCTCAACACGGATTTTATCCGGGTAGGTCTACGGCAACTAATCTATAGTCTCTTTTTGTGGACATTTATATAGCAGACTAGAACATAGACAACAAGTAGATGTAGTATACACCGATTTTTCAAAGGCGTTCGATAAAATTGACCATTCGATTCTTATCGATAAGCTGGATAAACTAGACTATCAGTTCATCCCTATTAAATGGTTGCATTCATACCTTTCTGATCGTTACCAATGTGTTAAGATTAATGATTTTAGCTCTCGGTCATTTCGTGCTACCTCAGGAGTTCCTCAAGGAAGTCACATGTTGTTGAGTGTTTTGAATTTGCACATTGTCTGCTTTACGCAGATGATATTAAAATATTTGCTCCAATTAATGAGGTTGATGATTGTGTGAAATTACAAGGTAACTTGAATAACTTTTGCAGTTGGTCGTTCAATAATAAATTGTTGCTGAATGTGGGTAAATGCAGGATTTTGTCATTCACTCGGATGCGTTCACCAATAATCCAGCAATATTTTTTGTATGATATTGCTGTTGATAGAGTTGAGCTCATGTATGTCCGACTTAGGCATAACCTTTTCTTGTGACATAACTTTTACTAAGCACATTGATTGTATTATTACAAAAGCTTACAAGACTTTTGCGACCCGCTGACACTGAAAACTCTTTATATATCATTTGTTCGATCAGTTCTAGAATATGCTTCTCAGATCTGGTTCCCATTTTATAGGTGCCATTCAGATGGGATTGAGAGTGTTCAAAAACAATTTGTTTTGTATGCCCTTCGTGGATTCCCCACTGAGCGAGTACATCAATATATTCTCCCACCTTATAATGATCGTTGTAATTTATTAAAACTACAACGTTTGGATCACCAACGAGACGTTGCATCTGATATCTTCGCTCACGATGTTCTGACTTCCCCGAATAGATTGTGACGAATTACTTGCTCATTTCAATATCTATGCTCCCATACGCTGTTTGCGCGGTCGCCGTCTGCAACATTTTGATTCGGTCTCTACGAATTTTGCATTTTCGAAACCAGTCTTGAGAATGTCGCGGCTTTTTAATTCAGTTTACGATATTTTCGACTTTAATATGACAAGAAATTCGTTTAAAAACGAGTTGTTTAAATTTCTGTCTAGTAATTGTTAAATTTTGTCTCTTTTTTTCTGTATGTTTACTTACCGATTGTATAATAATAATAATAATAATGACAGGCGTATGGTCAGAAAAAATACCTTCACTGTTTTCGAGTAGTACATAGTTTTCAGATTCGTTTGTTGTTTTGTCACAATAAAATCTATCCAATCTTGTATCTTATTTGTATCCGCTAGCCAAAATGTTAGTTTACCTCCAGACAGACTCGCAGTTTAAAGCCCGTCCAGCTGCAAACAGCTTTTTACCCTTATGGGTTGTTATTCTTGATCCCCAATATGTATTTTAGCAATGAAATCGTCTCCGAATATAAAGTTAAAACCGAGCGATTTGAGTAATGTAACATAGTTTTCTTTAGTCAGATTATAACGTGGAGGGCAATATACTGGAGATTGCCTTTTGATTATTTAATCGGTCAATAATGATGGCTACTTGCATAATTTCTTTTTCAATTTTTACTCCTACGTAATATTTGATGTTTTCCTTCATAAATATGGTTGCTCGCTTTTCCTGCTGGGTGGATGGCGTGCTAGTAGTGGTATCCTCGAATACTAACGAATGAATCTAGTGTCAAATGTGGTTCTGAAATTGGGCATACATCTATCTTTTCTATATTTAGGAAAATTTCTAACTCTGAAATTTGTAGCGATAGCCCATTATTTACATTCTAATTGGCGATTCTGGATGATTGCTGGATGGGTTATTCATCTTCATAGATTAGTGCCACATGGAAGTGATTTCATTAACTGTTTCTTGCTTATTTAACCGCGTATTTAAAGGAACCAGACTTAATTCTTGTTGAGTAGCTTTAAGTTTAAGGCCTCTATGTTCTTTAGAATTTGTTCAAGCATTGGGCTTTGACCGTTTTTCGTGTTCCCCTGTTACTTCACATCCTCTATAGTTAGCGGGATGCTGTCTGCTTGTTACACTTTACGCATTTTAGAGGCGTATTTTTAGTCAAATTACAATTTCACATATCTATGCTCTCGTTTGCAATATTTCTGCGTGTGATTTAATCCTTGGCATTTCTTACACTGAGATATTAAGCCAGTGGATTTTCTTAATGCTTTATTCTAACTGTCATGTTAAGGACTGCCTTAATACGGATTTTTTTTTCAATTTTTACTTCGTTCTTAAAGTAAGCATAAACCATCGAAGCCCCCATTTAATTGTTATCCCTCGATCACTAACGGTTATTCTGAGGCTATTTGCCGCATCCTCTATTTTGATGCCGTGGTGTTTAAGGTCTTCCGTTATAACCTATGTACTTTGATCAGGCGATCAATTTTGGCCTCGTTTGTATGCCGTTCCTTGCCGTCATCTGTCAGTTCGATTGGTGGTGGTGGCTTTCCTGAATTTTGGAAGGCTGCTTTTCTTGGTCGGGTATCTTTTGCTGATTATGCTTTAATACACCTGATTTTGAAGTTTGGGTGGTAGGTACAATTTGCAGAAGAAAACATCACACGCTCTTGCATCTAGATCACTCTAATGAGCAAACTGTTTCACAGAAGACAACTGAAATTGACATCCACGACAAGGAGCTACATGCGTCAATGGAACTTCAATCACAACAAAACTTGCATGCGGGCGTCGTCCTAAACAAAGATATTAGAAGTATTCGAAGTAGAAGATGATTGCAGAATTCTGGTAGATTAAGGTTCAGCATCCACATTCATATTAGAGCGTTGTTGTAATCGCATGAAACTTCCGAGGCAAGAGGTAAAGTCAACGTCACATTAAGATCCAGAGAGTCACCAGATCAATACATAAAATTCGAAGCTCTAGTTATGAGCAAATTATGTTCAAAGTTACCAAATCACATCTTTGATGCAAATATCACCAGAATGAAGTTAGTTCTAGCCGACCCAAATTTCAATATATCACAGGACATTGACATGATCTTGGGAGTACAGCAAATTTTCAGCATAATGCGAAGAATACGACACCAAGATAAGGTAATAGGTATTGAGACCATGTTCGGATGGGTATTAGGTGGTCAAATGCCGGAATTATCGTCAACACAGTGCTTCACAAGCCAATCGAATTACGAAGTTGATGAACTAGATACAGCATTGAAACGATTTTGGGAAATTGAGAACATTCCATCTGTTCAACAATTGACGAACGAAGAGGCTGAATGTGAGCGTATATTCAAAGAAACAACACGGCGAAACCAAGATGGAAGATTCATAGTACAACTTCCAATTAAGAGGGAATCTGCGGAACTTGGAAAATCCCTAAATCTGGCGATTAGCAGGCTGAGATCGATGGAGCGAAAATTTGGTAAAAACGAATCATTTAGGGAATCCTACATTAATTTCATGGAGGAGTATCAACAACTGGGGCATATGGTGAAAAACATCGAACCCAATAAGGAAAACGTCAATTATTTACCACACCATGGGATTTCCAAGACAACGGGTACTACGACGAAACTCAGGGTAGTGTTCGATGCATCCGCTAAGACATCAACAGAAAGTTCTTTAAATGATATTCTTATGGTAGGGCCAACAGTACCGCCATCTCTCGCATAAGATTGTGATTAGTGCAGACGTAGAGAAGATGTATCGGCAGATTTTGGTAAAATATGAAGACAGGCGACATCAAACAATCGTATGGAGATCAGATAGTGCTTCTCCGATACATCATTACCAACTCACGACGCTGACTTATGGAACATCAGCAGCTCCTTACCTCGCAACTAGAGTGTTAAATGAAATAGCTGATCAAAATCAACAGAAGTTTCCTGCTGCATCCAATATCCTAAAGGAGGCTACGTATGTAGACGATATAATTTCTGGTGCTGAAACCATAGAAGAAGCAGTAGAATTAAAGGAGAACATTATCAGCATATTGCAGAGCGCAGGGATAAAACTGAGAAAATGGGTTTCCAACTCCGTTGAATTGTTGCAGACAACCCCGGTGAAGGACAGAGTAGTATCAATAAAGGAATTTTCAGACGGAACTACTATGGTGAAAGTATTGGGTTTGCAGTGGGATCCTAAGGAGGATAATTTCACATATCGTGTTGAACTTAACGAACCAGTATACACAAAACGGAAACTACTCTCGGGATGCAGCCAAATTTTTGAACCTATGGAATGGTTGGCTCCAGTAATCATTAAAATAAAAATATTGTTTCAAGCGTTGTGGTTATCTTCAGTGGATTGGGATGATGAATTGCCAATATCCGTAAGACAAAGATGGATAACCATTCGTGAAGAATTGAGGGAATTAGAACACGTGAAGGTTCCAAGGTGGCTACGAACACCACAAAACAATGTTGAGCTGCATGGATTTTGTGATGCCAGCAAGCAGGCATATGCAGCTGTCGTATACATTCGACTGACTAATGAAGTTGGAAGAACTTGTTGTTACTTAGTGGCAGCAAAATCTAAGGTGGCCCCTATTAAAACAGTTTCAGTTGCGCGATTGGAGTTGTGTGCATCGCAGTTTCTATCGAAATTAATATTTTCCGTTAAGGAGATCCTGGACTATGATGCTACAGTCGTTACTTGCTGGACAGATTCAATGATCGTGCTGACTGGTTATCCGATGAACCAAGAAGATGAAAGACGTTTTTTGGAAACCGCACTTCCCAAATTTTAGATTTGGTACCAAGGGCAAGATGGCGACATGTCCCAACTAAAGAAAATCCTGTGGACTGCACATCGCGAGGAATCTTCCCGCATGAGATAATCAACAATATATTATGGTGGAGACTTGGAGTGGACCAAAGTGGTTATCTTCGGATCCAGGATATTGGTCGCAACAAAAGTCTCACTATGGACATAGTCAAGAAGAAAGGCAAAGATCACAATTTTGTAGCAAAATGTAAACCGAGTGAATTTCCATCACAAATATTTGAAACAATTTGAAGGTGGTGAATCGATGAAGTTCCACCTGCGCCGTGTTATTGGAGAGACGATTTTAACAGTTGAAGAATTTCAAACATTGTTGGCTTAGGTAGAAGCAATCTTGAATTCTTGTCCATTATGCAGATTGTCATGTGATGATTTGAATTTCTTAACTCGGGCACACTTTATCGTCGGGCATCAATTCACATTAGTACCTGAAACAAATATCATGGATGAGAAAATTGGGAAGTTAAATCGATTCGAAATACTTCAACAAATGAGACAACATTTCTGGAGAAGATGGCATGTGGAATACTTGACATCACTGCAGTCTCGTATAAAATGGTGGTCAACTAAGCCGAATCTCAATATTAATGTTGTCGTTCTGGTTATAGACCGAAATTTGCCTCCTACTAAGTGGTTAGTGGGGCGAGTGATAGAACTCATTAGTGGTTCCGATGGCCCAGTATGAGTTGCAGTTGTTAAAACCCAAACTGGCACATTACGGAGGGCTATCCATGCATTATGTAGAATTCCTGTTGAATCTGATGATTCAAGATCGCGGAGAATGTTAAACCGCAGGAGGTTGCAGAAATCATTCCATCTTGTGAACAATAAAATAAATTAGTCAATAAATATTATTTATAACGTTGTGGAAAATCTAGTGGTTTTATTGGTTCACTGATATTAAATCAAGTTGGAGGTTCTGGGTTTAGATAAGAACAAGAAATAACCATAAGAAAGATAAGAATCACCCGTTGCTAGTTTTGGTCCGCGGATTTATTTTATTTCCCATCCACCCAACGACAAATCGGTTAGAGTGTTCTTCTATCTTTCACCTGGGGACATGCCTGATGGCAGGCTAGCAACTCCACACCTAAAATCTTTCATGACTAACACCTTCAGAAAATCATCTTTCCTGAAGAGATATTTGAAGTGAATCACGTTTTATACATTTATCATTATCTATACACCGTCGGGATGACAAATCTTATTCGCCTTAGTTTAGACAAGAAATTCTAAAAATTGTATACAATTTTATTAAAAACCATAAAAATTGCAATGCAGGTCTGAAATGCTATTGAAGTATTGAGTCATTGACGATGCTAACAAACAGGAAGCTTAAAATCATCATGGGTTTTCGAATTTTTAACCAATTTTAACCAAAATGACACATCATATACACATATCGTCGCTAAACCATCTAAAACATTAAAACTGACAATTGGCAATTTGAGATGGAAGCGACGATACGTTGAGTGTTTGGTTTTAGTTTGCATAACTCTATTAAACACAAAAGTAATATGATTTTTTTCTCTGTCTACTAATAGTGCAAACAAACGTGTAACGTACATATGTCATCAAAACAAAAACAAAAAAAAAACTCAAAACAAATCTGGACCGGAAACCAAATGTAATTAAAAAGCAATATACATATGACTGAATATAAACAATAAACGAGTATGTACATGTATTGCTCTTATATGGTTCGTTAAATTAATACAATGTGCCACTACAATAAATTACCGACAGTAGCATTAAACTATAAGTGTATTTACATGATAGCTATTAGTCGCTATAATTCGAGGTACACACCAAACGTATACTTACTACAAAGTGTGTTTGTTAGAAAGTTGCAGTTTTTATAAAATATGTTACATATAATTATGTAGTTATGTTATATACAAGTATTAATCACCATTATTTGTTGGCGTGAATGGTCCAAATTAGGAGTAAACAGCTGATTGCTTTTGAACAAAGTTAGATGCTACCAGATAATTACGAAGCAGCGGGGCTAATTTGATCAAACAGTCAATCAACGAAATATATGGTTAACCTTAATTTGAATTTCTTTGAAACGTTTCTGCTGGTTAATGACCTATTTATGTAATCTGCTACAATCAATGAATGCTCTCATTCTATTGCAAAACTCATTTTCATTTTCTAAAAAAAGTATTTTTCATGATAATTTTGAACTTTTAACATTAATTACTGATAAGTTTTTGTTTAAAAGATGTTTTTTACGTAAATTCATTGTCTGTCGACAAATAAGATTAAAGAGTATTTTAACGTAATATACGTAAAAAATTTGTGTTACATGTATATGTACTTGAAGATTTTAACTTTGAGCTGAGTATATAAGAGCCCTTGAAATTTACTAATTTTTTCTGTTTTCTGTTTGTTTATTTTTAGGTGTGGCCGGTATGTGTTCGAAGACAACAGTAGCACCATTAGATCGAATAAAAATTCTATTACAGGCACATTCAAAACATTATAAGCATTTCGGTGTATTTAGCGGACTCAAACAAATTGTTAAGAAAGAATCATTTCTCGCCCTGTACAAAGGAAATGGAGCACAAATGGTGCGCATTTTTCCGTATGCTGCCACCCAATTTACCGCATTCGAAATGTATAAGAAATTTTTTGCCTCCGTTATACCCACAAATCAGTATATAAAGCATTCAGATAAATTTTGTGCTGGTGCTTCTGCCGGTGTAACAGCCGTAACGTTAACATATCCATTGGACACGATAAGGGCACGGCTGGCATTTCAGGTGACGGGGGAACATAAATATATGGGTATATCACATACGGCTACGGAAATTTTTCGACACGAAGGTGGTATACGAGCTCTCTATCGGGGTTTTGTGCCGACGCTGGTTGGTATGGTGCCTTACGCTGGATTTTCATTTTATTGTTTTGAAATGTTAAAATTTATGTGCATGAAATATATACCACAGTGGACGTGCTGGAAATGTGAACGAAACACAGGTAAGAAATAATTTTTATTTTACGCATATATTCGTGATTGGAATGCATGATTTTACAGTCGAATCACGTAGAATCTGAATCAAATTTGATTATTCAACGATTGTTTATTCAAGAGCTAGTGACTTTAATCACATGTCGTAAAAAGAACATCTATTAAAATGTTTACTAAGGTTAGCACTAAACTTACCTGCTTTATAGTTCTTGTGCATTTTGTGCCATTAAGTTAGATTATGTTTCTTAAATGATAAAATTTACTAATTATTTGGGGTTTTAGCAGAAATGTAAAATGCTTATTTTCAAATTTAGCCTAAACCTACTTAGGGTATAAAAATAGACCTTCAAGATTTAACCGGTAAATAGACGCCTAAAACATTCTTGCATGAACTTATTTAAAGCCGACCCAGAATGAAGTTTAGTAAAATAAGACTCCCATCTGTCACTTGTTTAGTGTCCTAAGACTACTCTATGACGATTTTGACATCTCTGATTTTTAAAGATTATTTTAAGTTTACGATTTGAAATCAAATTCGCGAAAATGTTGAGTTTGGGCTTTTATGATAAGAACAAACATTTGATTCGAGGATGATCAATTTCCTGTTCAAAATAGCTCTGCTTCAAATATTATTGTCGTTGATTAGTCAAAAAGTTTTGTTTTAGCTATATTAAAGGCTGGCTATTTGCCGTTAACATTGCTTCTTAGAATATTGCAGACATTTAACGGGGTTGGTGAGAGTTTTAAATTTCGGTGTGAAAGAATCTTAGAATATTTTCCTTTTATTCATTCTAAAGAAAGAATAGAATATTCATCACGTGATCTTGAATTATTCTACACGAGATATACTAAAACTACGAACTGGAATAAATGGAATACATATTTGACATCATTCTCAACCCTAATAAGCGGTTGAATTATTGAAGTTTTTAAAAATTTCGCGTAAAATCGCACTCCAAATGTGACAGTTTCTTAAGTGTACTGGCTAAGCAAAGCACCTCGAAAATAAACGGTATACATTTTCTTTATAATATTTTGGTTTTCTGGTGGGAACACCAAAAAGTTAGGAGCTTAGCTTTACTATATAAACTGCTTTTTTGTACGTAGAACTTCACCTAGATGGTGTATCAAATACAACTGGTCAAGTCTGAGTAAAATGTTTCAGACGTTATTCTAATTCTAGAACTTTTTTTATTCCTATTTTACAAAACCTAGATACCTTCGCTGGACAATAAGTTAGAGTAGGACAAAGTAATATTTTATTTAGGGTTCACGTGGGTTTAAAAACTTCTAAATTAAAATAAAATTTGAATCACATAAAATCTATCTGCGAGGAGGTTGTTTCACCGTGAAATAAAAGTAAAAATGGATTAGGTTGAGAGTATTGGATAAGATATCATTAATTAAAATAAGAAAAGTGAAGGAGTTAGGACCTTCCCTTGACCATGCACCAGCATTAAATTTATGTACGAGGAACGGAAGACGCACCATCTCCCGACCACTTGGATGCTAAAGAACTTCTCAATCTAAAACTTCTACTCGTAAACTCTTGTGCCGTGCTTCTTTCGAGGTTAATTAAATCACAAGTCGTTTGACCATGCCAAAACTCCTACTGTCGGTCTAAACTGTTGGTTCTTGAAAAGGAAATTGATTTGTTTTTCTAGCACCCTTGATCGGTGGAATAAAATAGATAAAGGTTAAGTTTGAGATTTCTAAGATTTTTAAGAACAATTGGGCTGCAAGAAGTTGTAACGGAGATCCCAGAAACGAATCCCATTGCAGTCTAGTCAAGTTGCCCATGTTGCGTCGCTGAATATCCCGCAACCAGATTATCGCACAGTCACCACCTGCAGCTTTGTCGGCTATCGCTCAGGGTGGTGGTGGTTCAAAGTGGTGGTGTCCTGTGAAACTTAAGATGCTGCAAATCTGGCAAAAATAATCCGCGGATCTACCTACGCCTCATTTGGCCACATCGCTCATCTCCGGAAAAATATTAAATTAACAACACATAATAATTAAGTTCGATTGTATAGCCATTACAAAAATATATATTATTACAAAAAAAAAAAAAATTGAAAAAAAAAAAAATTAATTTACAGCACAATCAAAAATAATGGGTTTGCTTTTACGTTATATACATAATATCAACAAAATATCAAAAAAAAAACTGAAATAATAATCTGTTAGGTATGTTCGTAGCAATTATTCAATTCGATGCAACTCTCGAATAATAATTAGATTGATGAACCATATCCGCGGCGAAGACATAAAGGAGCTCACAATACATATCCACCTCGGACCTGAAAATAGATAAACTCAAGAAAAAGAGAAAAAAAACAGAGCATTAGGCAACGTAATGGAATAATTACTAAACTACACTCCACCAAGATAACTAAACAAAACAAACAACAAAAACATAAAAAAAATATAAGATATATAATCAGAAAATTAAATACATATAATATAATAAATTATTTGGCTATACGTATACCGACCGGTAAATTTGAGAATTACCCTGTGACCGCGAATAAATGCACGGTGATTCCAATATCCCGCCCCCTTGGCTTTGTATGAAAATCGTTCGTCTTTCTAAACTGCCATCAGCTGATGTCTCATGATGTAGATCTTATAATTAAGAATTGCTGTTATTCAAGGCTGCTCACAAATATCCGTATTTATCCCATACACTAGCGGATGACGCTCGTCCGACTTTCCAGAGAAAATTTATACTTTTGTACTAGGTGATTGTATGCACCGTTCGCCGATGATGTACACTGGAATATGTGCAGTATCGTGTCTTCGTGTTGAAATGCCCGTCAAATAAATCCACCGATCCGTAACATATACGGTACTACGGTATATTACTCGCACGATAGGTGATCCTACCGTTAAATCTGGACTATTATTTTTAGCCCATATGTAGTTTAAAATTTAACACCGCGGGTTTCAGCAATACGGAATACAACTAGTTGATATGAAGCGATTCACTGGTAAATTTTTTTTATATTTTTAGATTTTTAGCACTATCCGGCAAATCTGAATATTATTTTTCACCAAAATTACAAACACGTTCACTATATTGTTTAACTCGTATACCATATATTGCTTCGGTACAAATTTTTATAATTTGATTTAATATTTTTAATCTGGATCCACCATTTTCATGGCATAATTTTAATAGAACCCACAGAAAAACAGCGTCTTCCCTTCTGTCTTCTTTTAATAATTGTCCTCTCGTCGAACGCTGTCATTTAGCTTTTTATACCAATTGTATCATCTGCGCAACGCCACCCGATAATACTGAATAACGTGCAATCCAAGCACTAATCACAAACACAAATTTCGCAAGCCATCTATGAATACAAATATGCGGCCAATAAAATAATTTTCCATGACATAGCGGGGAGAACAAATGACTACCGAATGCAACGAGAAAACTAACTTATTATGTTCTTACGTAGCGATAAAATCGTTACAACGTATAGCAACTAATCTGCAAGAAGTATATCATCAAGTGGTTTCAGAAGTATCTGGGAGGTTAGAATTCAAGAACAATTTGAATTCTGCTTACCGCGAAGCATAATTTTTAGTGGGTGACCGGAGGGAGAAGAAGAAGTACGCGGAATTTTTATTTGCTATTGAATCTTAACCGATAACCTTGGAAAATGCATAAAAACAGTAAAAATATCTATAACTATTGTAAGGCCACATTATTACATCTTTCGCTCTTTCTTTGCCATACCTTGTAGATGGGAATGAATTTTCGATTTATAGATCTGCTAACTTCTACACACTAAAAACATAACTTATGTGGGATTATTTACATAATTGCTTTTGTAGTATCTATTTTGTTTTTTTTTGCGGTGAATTCAAAGCTGTCGTTGTATCGACAAATAATTCTTCCGTTTTCATATAATTTTAAATTTAAACGGTCCGTTTTTGTAGACATAAGAATATTAAAATGAAAAGCGTAACACCTAACTATTATGTATTCGTAACTCCTAAGTGAACTGTTTTTATAACGTCAAAGTGAATTATTTTTATAACGTTAAAGTGGTTTGGTTTTAAAACGCCAAAAGGAATTGTTTTTGTGACGTAAACGCGAAGTAGATATTTCTGCAACACCAAAAATACATTTTCTTGTAATTCTAAAGAGAAACGGTATTCTATTAAAAAATCTCTTGTTTTTGAATTCTTATTTGTTGTTTTTTATTTATCACATTTAGTTATTGTATTTCAAATAAATATAAGGTAGTACCTAAATTCCAAAACAAAATTGTAAATTTGTATTCTTTATGATATGATAAAATGTTTCGACAGTCGTATTTCATTATAATTTAAATTATTGCAAAATAAATGGTAAAAGTTGATGATTCAAATTCTACCTCACAAAAATAGTTTACTATAATTATTCCGCAGCACTACGTGAATTAATGAGGCTAGCTTTTCTGTGGCGATCCTTCGCATATTGAAAAAAGCGTTTAATTACATATATTATGTCTCCATCCCTAGCCGTTGGGAATTTCTGCATCGTACTTTCTGAAATTATAATAAATCCGTAGAATTAAAAAAAGATTATTTAAAAACAAAAACAAATAATAAAATACCTTTAATAACATTCATAATGCTATATGATTTTACAGCTATATTTTCATGATGTCCAAACCATGAAAATGTACAGGCTGCATTATCGGTAATTACGGATCTCAAACAGGCTCGAATAAATTTGTCCATCGCATTATCATTCAACAGTTTAAAAGTGTATCTCTGTGAATTAAAAATATACGGGATATAAATCTATATGGTCTCAAGCTTGCTCATATTCAAGAAATTTAAGTTTCTCGTCGAGATCTCTAAAATCTGTAACGGTTTCCCGTGGAATGTCGAGATGTATTGTGGTTTTAGATCTTTCTAAAAATTGACTATTGGTTGCTTGTGATTTCTGCAGCTCATGTCGTAAAAATTTTACTTCCTTCATCAATGCTTTGAGCAAAATTTGGTTTTGCTGGCAAACATCGTTATTTTCAGAAATATTTCAATTACTTTTAGATTTTTCGGAAGTTCTGGAGTAGCTTGTGAAGAAGGTTTAATGTTTTGTTTCAAGCCATAGAATACATTAGGCCTTCCAGAAATACTTGTATTTAAATACGTAAACTTTTTGTGGATCAGTTTATGTGTGCTTGTTGCCGGCTTTATAGTTTTACCGATTTTTAAAAAATTCAGGTAATTCTGTTCATCTTCGGTATTCAATAAATTATCTGATCCCTGGTCTTCGTAAGCCTGAGAATATTGCTCATCTAAATTGAAAGATATACGAAATCACATAGAAGAAAAAAATATACTTTTTGGAAAATAATTATGAATGTTGTAATGGCAGATAAATAAATTTTGAATTTGTTATAAGTTTAACAATTTTGGCTTTTATATCAACTATTTTATACAGTTTCAATTCAGTGCTAAGTTCTTCTGACTGAGAGATGCTACAATAAATTGACAAAATTGATGATGGCACAGGATACTGAAAAAAAATTTCTAAATTTAATAAAGCATATGCTTTTATATAACCGCTGTTCGTTTCGTTTATTTCCTCTATTTTAAGGATATCTTTGTGTACTATGCAATAATTGTTCGGATGCACAATGGAGAATGCAAATATTTGATTAAATATTTACTCTGGCTTAGTTTCCAAGAAATGCTCTTTTTCTTTTAATCTGTTTACGATTTGTTGGATGGGCCGTGCGGCTTTTCTGACTATTTCTTTTCTTCAAAGATTGCATATAGTTTTCGAATTTAAAGGCAAGGATGTCCGAAAGATTTTACGTCATTCGATAAATGTAGCAAACTATGTACATTGTAGCAGGACATATTTTCAGTTCCATACAATATTTCAAATTGCTGAACAAATTCTATTAGAAGTTCCGAAGCACATTGATTATTTCTTATGCAATCTTCTGGATGAGATAAAATGCGAACGGCACATACAAACATCAAAAAATGCAAAAAATATTTTTTTTCTAAAATATTTTTAAAAGCCGCTATGCTTGTGTAACACAGAAACATTCGGAATTCTGTTGCTTTCCAGTGGTCTATTTCTACCAAAGTTCTCTGTTTTCGTAAAAATTCGGATGGCATGCATTTCCGAATTTGTTTTAATTATCATTAATTGCTTTAATACCATTTTTTTTAGTGAGAAACTTTTTTTCCTTTGTCTAATTAAGCATAAGAGCATTTGCCGCATGACCCCTAATAGCACGCAGTGCATGTAGTCAATCGGAATTGACTAACGCCGCCGATTTGTAATAATTCTACTGAATTATTAATTCGAACATGATGATCTTTTTGAATTTTCTCTCGGAAGTGTTCATCAGTACGGATACAATTCCCGATTCCTGGGAAGCAAACTTTGTGCTGAAAATACGTCCCTCTTCCACCCAGAATGCGACTTCACACCTATTAATAATATAAGCTAGTTATTAGAATGTATTTGATTTTTAAATTTTAACATGGTTATATACCTAAAACATATGACCGTGCTGGAGCATCGCATATGACTGATCTGATCTGTACTTTGATTTGTATTTTTTCAAATATTATGGGATTTTTTTCTAAATCTATGAACTCATGGACAAATGGTTCAAGAAATTTATTGGCACAATCCGGTTATTTGTAGCCATGATAAACACCAATTAAAAAAACCTCTTTAAAAGGTGTAATATTGCCGAGAATAGGCCATAATTGGCTGCAGGAGCTTGTCGTTAATGGAATGCCATCAATTACAATATCAAGTTGAATAAAATTATTATCAAGCAAATTATTTCTGATACATTTTTCTAAATATTTTCCAATTCCAATATGAGCATAAGATCCTTCACCCATTTGATGAAGTTCAGTTGGTATTGAAGGTTTTGGGTTTTTTTAATGTTCTCATATTTTTTGGAATATCTAGATTATAATTTTTTAAAATTTTAAGAAGAGCATTTCCAGCTGCATCCGAAATTTTAAACTCAATACTCCATTCTGCTAAATCAATGGCAAAAATTCCAAAAATTAGATGAGGCATTGGTCTTGTTTGGGTTATTATTGCTGTCTGATATTTCCGAAAGACTATAATTTTCATTATTTTCGATGCTATTTTTGCTTGGGTCTTTAGCGCTTGCTTCTTTATACTCGCCTGTAACTTCATTCTCATTATAAAATGAATTTTTGCTAAGACTTTCGCCCTCATCCCAACACATTTCCTGTACGGAGCTCTCTCCAAAATTGCTACATTTAATTTGTCGCGAACTATTTTCATAGATATTCTCAATTTCTTTTCTAACTTGGTAATAAGCTTTACTATCCATTTTCACAAGTATATATTATAATAAGGTACACTAAAAATAGCTAAATCTGCGCTGATCTGAATAAATACTTAAAAGTAAAACTTACAAAAGTCAAATGAAAAATTTATAAAATTAATGGTAGTAATACTTGCTCACAAATAACTGTATATATACATATATTTTCTTAATGTTAATTTATTCTATACGAGATTAATAAGAAAAATCAATTTTATTTTATAGGCATATTTAGATCTTTGTCACAACTTAATACATTTGTGGAAAACTATCAGCAGAAGCGATAGGAGCGATAACATTTCTTTGATCTGTGCCTGCAAGGTTGACGAAGCATTTTTCAATTTAATATCCAATTCGCTTCAATATATTCGTCGATGCTATACTAACCCAACGAACTAAGTTAACCAAAACACAATTTAGAAGCGATAAGTGCGATATAATTCCTTTAAAATAATTCATTAAAAAAATTTTACCTTTACTTCAAAATTTGGCTTACTGCATGATAAAATAAGCAAAAAAGATGAGCGGTAAGTTAATTTTTGAAATAGCCCCGGTAACGTAAAGAGGCCTTAACGTGTAGGGATCATGAAATTTTCCACAATGTCTCTTAATTAATCCTAACATGGAATATGCCCTACTTGTTACTGTCTGTTGAGTAGTATTTTCGATTAAAACAGAATTAGTCTCTGTGAACAAATTAGTGGATTAAATTTAACACTAGTTTATAATAAAAGAAAGAAAATTCAAAATTTAGATTTCAAATTCAGTTCTTCATTGTATCATTCATTTAATTTATTGTTTACTCTCCCAAGTACTAGTAAATGAATTTGAAAGATTACTTACCTTTTAAAGAAACAATTCGTTTGTATATAGAACTTATATATTTCTTTGCTCTTGTTATTTGGTCTGCAGACAAACAAACTTTGATTCTTGGGTCCAAAAATATAGCCGCGTTAAATAGCTCATTGCCAAATATTTTCATTTAATGAATCTGTTAGTAAGACTGTCATTTCGGTAGAAGGCATGCTTCCTGTTTGAATTAAAATATCCATAATAACAACATAGAATTCACTGAAGCATAACTGTTCAGATTGTAGCTTATTTGTTGCTGTGTAAATAGGTCGAAATACATTAATAAATTCTTTCATAAAACTCCACTTGTCTGCACTAATTAAAAGATCTGAATTTTCTGAACTTAATGTGTTTATTATTTCTTCTAATTCTAATAATATTTCTAACATATTAAATGTAGAGTTTCATCTTGTTACACAGTCTTATATTGGTTTCTTATAAAGACCATTTTTTTTAAATATTAAAGTAGGTTTGAGTTCGAAGCTTTTTCGCTACAAATCTGCACAATTCAATTTTTGCTTTTATCTGTGGATTTTTCAAGACATCCTGCACACAAAGCTGCAACGTATGTGTACCACAACGTATACTAGTAATGCTATAAGGCAGGAACTGTGATTTCACATCATCAAAGTCAAAGTTTTCTAGATCGTCATTGTTATTTTCTTCTTGCAAATAATTTTTTAAATCAGAGTTTAAATCATTCACTGCTTTCAGCATATTTGCTCCATTGTCTGTAGTAATTATCAAAATATGAGTGATGTCAATTTTATATTCTTTTAAAACATGTAGTATGACTGATTTCAAATATTCACTTGTATGCGATGATTTCAGTTCTCGGATTGCTAATGTTTTAATCGTAATAATTTTATTTTTGATATACTGAACATTTATTCCTAGAACACTTAAGTCTTGTCTTGTCGCAGCATCAATTTTTAGAGATAATAGTTTTCCCTTTCGATCTTCAACGATTTCGTTTTTCAGTTTTTGCGAAAAAGCAATAATCCGGTCATTAATACTGTGTGAATTTACACCTGTATTCAATGCATCAAAGACTGGTTGCACTACGATCTAAAATGCTCGATCCTCAATCATGCATAATGGGCGACCATTCTTTGTAAATAATTCCACAATTGCCAATTCAATATACATATCTTTTATTCACTTCTTTACTTAACTTAGTTTTAATGTTCGCATTATTTTTAGATTTTAAATCGTATTTTAATTTTATGTAATTAGAATATAACTCCGAATGAGCTACTTTTAGGTGCCTTTCTAAATTTCCAGTATGTTTGTTTAAAATTTTACTAGAACATTTACCATTATTGCACAATATTTCATTCTTAGCATTTTCTCCAAACAAATCATGTAAAGCAACATTTTGTGGACGCGGCATTTTTATTAATTTTCACTGTGTGAAATACAAAAGTACACTAACTAAATATACAGAACTTGTAATGTATTTCGTATTTTTTTGCGTATTAGACTGCATACACAAACACCAAAAGAGAAAATAATGTATGTGTACGTATGTAGAACAGTAAAACAAAAGAAATAATAATGCATGTGCACAATGTACAATTTCCTATCTTTGTGTTTGTAAACATTGCATTTAACAGTAAGCGTATGGAATTTGGTTTGTGTTCCACAGATTATGTTTAAGAAGTTTTGGTACTCATCTAGTGAAAATACAAAACAAAACACTAAAGTACTGTATTTTACAGTTTTTTTTAAATCTCTGGTTGGCATACATTTTTAGATCATCAGCATATAGAAGGCGTCTACTCAAATTAAAGCACTGAACCATGTCATTAAAAAAAATTATAAAAAGTATTGGTCCCAGGTGACTACCCTGAGGAATACCAGATGATACGTTATACACATATGAAACATCGTCTGAAATCTTTACGTATTGCTTACGTGAACATAGATATGATGCAATCCATACAACTGGAATGAAATCAGCACCGAATGCCTCAATTTCTGTAAAAGAATCTTATGATTTATTTTATCGAAAGCTTCAGAAAAATCGGTGTATACCTCAATCAAGCATGCTTATTTGTGGCAGCCAAGTATAATTGAAGAAGCAAGTATCCAGAATCACTTGAATTTTATTGTAAAGGAAATCACTAAATTCTTTTTTGTATTACACTCTAAGTTAAACAGGAAAAGTTTCCTGTCTTTTGAAAATTAACTGTTGTTATATAAATGTGTTGTTGTGAATGTAGTTTTGAATGGATCCCATTATAGTGGAATCTGAACTAAATTCATAAGAATAAAATCCAAATTAATCAAAATAAACTTTTAAAATTAATATTAAATGTCCCGCAACGGTCTCATACTACAAGACTACATGCAGAAGCCAATACTAACTTAATAAATGATCTTGTTTTTCAGAATTACAACAAATACAAGTATAAATTATCACACATTGATAATGAGTCGATTAACTGCCTTACGTAATAATTTTACTGTCCATATTGTGGTCTAATTAAAGTCTAGTTTAACTTTAGTTAGCTAGTTAGTATAAATGACGATTATCATAATGTAAAACTATTATTACTCGATGTCTGCATATTACATATACATTACATTCAATAACTCACTAGATTTCGTAACAAAAAATTTGTAAAACTCGGATGTACAAAAATACGTAAAATCGTATATCCTTTATATGAGACCGGAAGTCATGTTAGGATTTCATGATTTTTATGTTTTGAATATGTAGCACTGAGTATTACAAACAATTTATGGAACACGTTTTTTTTGCTGTTGTTGTTTTTTAAGGTCAAATATTTAAAAATTTAATGCACTTGGTGTTATATTTATTGATACAGAAAGAAAACTATTTGTTCGAAAATTATAATATTGGGCTCATTTTAAAAATAAATTAATAGGGATTTTAAAATAATTATAAAATTGGTACCATTCTTTTATTTCTTTTACTTTTCAAAATGGCAGTGGCAACGTTCGTTTTAAATTTTCTGCCATGTGCTAGCTGTTTTTTATCTTTTTCCCGGGTGTGGTAGTTAATCCCGATTCAGAAAATCCGGAGTAATAAAATCTCACTCCACAAAATCCGAACTGAACGATATCTCGATCCAATAAATACTCGTCAAAGTAAAATCCTGACGGCACAAAATCTCGAAAATCTCGAAAAACTCCGATTTTTAAAAATAAAATCTCGCGCTTGTTTGTTTTGCTTGGTAAAACGGACACAATTATTTTCTGTTATTACGACTAAAAATCAAAACAGCCTAATTGAGAGAGACTAACCATGAAAAAAACCTGCTCGAAATACTTAAGAGTTAATTTAATTTGAATTTTCTGCTGTTTGGGAGTCGATTACGGGAGCCGTTTAATAAATGACACACGCCAATTGACCAAGTTACTTCTTGTCATCAAAATATCTTTGGCAAATTTTCAAATTTGGCTAATATCAAATGACAAATCAAAAATACTTTTATCAATTTCACAGGTACGATTTAATTGGAATTTTTATATGATTTTGGAGACATTTTTGGAATATGGCAAATTAGCCTGTAACTTGGCTATTTATTAACTGATTATGATTAAATTTGAGATGTACGATGGAAATGGGATTCTTAAATGATATTCAGATGAAATTGAGGGAAGTTGGTTATTTTTAAACCGATTTTGAAGATCGCCTTATAATTCCTGAAGAATAATTTGTCAAAAAGTAATTGGTCCGCTTTTGCTAAAGAATATTTTGCCGGATAATAATTGTTTAAAGGTGTATTTGCCATTCACACTTCTTTGCCAAAAAAAAATGTTTGCTAAACGTTTTTTTTTTGTTGCTAAAAGTAATTTCATGAAATTTTCAATTGCGAATCGTTTTTTACCAAAAGACATATATCCGTCGATTACATCTTAAAAAATCAATTTGATTCAACTAAATTTTAAATAAAACTGTATCCTAAATAATTTATTTATAAATTATTTTAAAATCAGATAAAATTTAATTAAAGCAAGAACAGAGTGACGGATTGATAGATTTTTTTAATTCTGGAATACTTAATTGAAATTCATTAATCAATCGCTTCATTTGACATGGAATTAAAATCTAATGATTTGTATACTCAATGGTAATTAAGTTGTCTTTCAAAAGATATTAACATTGATTAAGGTTTACATATTTTCAAATAAAATAAAAGATGTACATAGTTTGCTTTGGACTATGTCGGATCTTCAATTTAAAAATAAAAGCAAACCATAATAAGAAAACTTAAACTAACTAACAACAAAACTAACGTAAAACCTTTTTATGTTTTAATTTATTCAACAGGTGGTTTAGTATTATCGATACATGCGAAATTATTATGCGGCGGTTTTGCTGGCGCTGTTGCCCAATCATTTTCATATCCGCTCGATGTGACACGACGACGTATGCAATTGGCAATGATGAATCCGGAAACTAAAAAATTTGGGTAAATACTTTATGAAATATTTAACCATTTATAACACAAATTTAATTTTATGATCTTTACATAAAACTTATTAATTTTTCTTAAAAAATATTTCTTATTAATTTTAACTAATAATTTTCTCTTTTTATTTATTTATTTAAAAATTTATGTTTATTTTGTAAATAAATAACTATATTTATTGTATGATGGATGGAATTTGGTATTTAACTATAACTATTTATATTGTAAATTTAACGGATGATTTACAGAAGGTTGGTTTTTGTATGTTTTATTAAAAAAAAATTTACATGTTATGTAAAACATTAATCACTATAAATGTCGCAAATTGTTATTTGCTTTAAAACTAAATACAATGTATAAATTATTTACTTACACTAAATTTTATTGTTGTTCTTTTAGCATGGGGATGGTCAAAACATTACAAATAATTTACCAAGAGAATGGTGTAATTCGAGGATTATATCGCGGCATGTCAATAAATTATTTGCGTGCGATACCAATGGTGGCTGTATCATTTTCAACATATGAACTTTTAAAACAAGCGCTTCGACTAGATACTGGTATGAAAATATAGGAATGCGGCCGATCTAAGTATTGTTAATTTGTAAAATTGTAAAAATTTTTAATAAAAGTAAAAATGATAGCAACTTTTACAAAAATTATAAAACGTGGACAAAATGGACTACATGGTATAAGAGTAAATTAGAAATTGGCAATAATTACTTGAAGTAAAATTTAATTAGGTTTTTTTTATTTAGATAAAATATTTTTTTTATGGGTAAAATAAAATTATATATTTTTAATTTATTTTTTTATTAAGAAAATGCAAAAAACTGAAATGTTGTTTTATTAAATAATCTTGAGATTTGGCGGCTGTGGGTGTATTAATTAAGTAAGTTTGGGATTAAATTTATGTAAGTTGGCGCATAGTATAAACACAATAGTACTACCATCATACGAAAAAAATGTTTCATCGGTGAAGTTCCAGACGTCGCGTCGATCGCTAATAAACATTTAGGATAAAACGTTAGTAGTCGCCTAAATATATGCAAGAGCAACCAATTAATACAATAGAAACAAAACCAAACAACAATAGACATTTGTATTGGTTTTATACTTTAAACATAAAAAAATATGCTTTCTGTATTGCAAAAAGGCGCCTCCACACGATATGGAAATCGACAGTTCTATCTGTGCATATGATAATTCGGTAAAGGAGAGATCATTAAAAAAATTGATTTCTCACCACAGAACTGTCAAGAAACATCTGGGCTTTGTCTCAGACTACATTGCTTCAAGCTAAAGCGAATAAACACTGTAATTATAAATTTTATAATGCGAGTACAATGAGCATCACAAAATCCATGTGGACATTTCTTGTCATTAAACTTCGTAAACAGTTTATTAAGTACATTTTCTTCGTAGCCCATGATTGACAAATTTTGTTCAAAGATGTTTAAAATATTTTCAACTAATTCTTCGAATTCTAAGGAGGGTATTGATAGATTGCCATATGCAACTGATTTAGTATTTCCTATTAAATATGCTTTCATTTTCAAAACAGCATCATTTTCTCTTTCATGATTATTTGAATTAATCGCAAACTGTGAGCAAATGTCACAATTATAATGTTTAGATATTTTATAACTAAAATACCCGGTTAAATATACCAAAGCACATTTCCGCAGTTTTTCAAATTGCACTGTAGAAATTGATGATTTTTGTTGCTGTCGCCGAAATATAAATCTTTTGTTGCTCATAATATTTACATCCGATTAGGACTGCCTTGATCGCATGTAATGCCAAATATATGCAGCCGGTTTTTTAATTTGGTTGACAACCGTTTCAAGCAATAATTTTAATTGGTCGCCTTTTGGTGAGCCCATGTAGTAACCGACTACTTGCCTCCAATTTCGGTTAAGTCCACGTAGCATAAAGACACATGCTTTATTAGCAATCAAGTTACTTCTTCCAAGTTCACCAAGGTCCTGGTATCCATGGATTAGATCTTCCGCTGAATTATATTCTAATTCTTTTCTTATGGCCATTTCATCCATCAATAGGATACAGCTTTTCTCCATTTCAGTCATGCTGTCGCATATATTCTTTAAAAGACTAATTATGGTTTTAGACACTCCACTTTCAAATTTTGTCAGCAAATGCCAACGCAAAATAGTCGATATTCCTAAATAAAAAAAATGGAGCATTTATTAAGTACACTCTAATTGGATTTTGATTTGAAAAAAGATTTAATTCTGGCAAAAAATCATGGAGTAAATTTTATTTCAGGAATACACAAGATGAATTAATTATAATCATAACCATCTTGAGTGCCATCCATGTACCACATCTCCACCACCTTCATTTATGGAGAGAAATTAAATGTTGGTCAATAATTTTAATGTAGGTAATATGTATTAAGATCTTTGGGCTCAAAAAAAAATGTATAACGTAATGCCGCCGTGGCGTGGTTTCCGTATTAAAATATAATCACCATAAAATTCACAAAGGTTTAAAAGAAATAATTAAAACGGCAAAATTAAAAAAAAAAATCATTTATTAAAATAAAATTTCAAACGTTTTCAACCACTTAGTGAAACTGTAGTTTTACCTTTGTGAATTTTGTGGTTTCGAGAAGGTGTTTTATGACCTGGGGTACTATAATTCTTGAACTATTATACGATTATTCACGGTGTTTACAATTTTCGTAACCCTATTTTCGTAATCATAATAGAGAAACCTTCAATAGGTATTCTTGAAATGAAAAAACAAAAAGGGGAATAAGAATAGTCTCATTTCGCAATATAGTAGAGATTTGCCACACGGGTGGCATTACAACATATTCTACTCTTTCCTGAAAAAATTTACTTCAGAATATTTTTACAAATGAAATTCAATTTGACCGATCAATAATTTAAATCAGCGCTGTCCAACTTTTTTGGAGATGTGGATCATATTTAATTTAAAAATAGCTTGCAGAAAAGCTAGGTTGCTTCAACGGGAGAATTGATCGCAGAGCTAAAAGCCTCGCGATTCACAGAAACCCGATAAAAACTACAAAACAGCCACCGTAGTCGTAGCGTATGTGGTTCGCGAGCCGCCATTTGGGCAGTGCTGATTTAGGTCATTATTCTTACCTGGTAAATTAAATTTTTTTTTCAATAAATGTTTATAAAAAGCAGGTGATTTAAAATAAAATTCAAGGAATAACATTTGCTCGGCTTGTGTCCATGTCGATTTCTTTTTATGAAATATTTGTGAAACGACAAATGTTTTCACTTCTGGCCGATCATCAAGTATGTCGTTTATAAAGTTTATTACCCCTTTATCCACGGATGCAACCACTTATTTAGGCGGAGAGTTTAAAATAAACCTCGGAATTTTTTTCGACGGTTGGTCGTTTTGTTTATTAATTTCGGATCTCCTTCGCTGATGTAGACTGGGAAATTGAGACGGTGATATAGGGCATGATAAAGATAGTTGTGGAATATCGTAATTCCTAACATAAGTTTTTGGAGGCCCTACCTCATATTTTAGGTTTAGTGGTGGGGAGTCAGGTGTTAATTTATGTACTGATTCATCCCCAATAGATTTTGTATCCATAGTAACAGTTGACGACAAAAGTTTTTTTGAAATATTTTTTTTTGGAATTTGGAATTTTAAATTTAATAATTTCTGGCAAGCCTCATCCACATAATTATCTTGGCATTTACAAATATAACTGTTAAGTGGTTTAGGAAGCGCCGTTTTTTTCAAAAATTTTCTGTATCCACTTATTTTAAAGTCACTTATACAAAAATGATCTTCACAAAAACTGATATGTTTTGAACAATTTTGGAGTTTATCCAACACACACCCATGTTTTATCCACACTTTACGACGCCTATCCTGTGGCACAAAAAAAATGTTTTTGTGGAATTTGTGTCATTTTTGTGACAACAATTTTTATAAGCACACACCATTTTAATTACAATTGATTCAAAAAAATTAAATAAAAAATTTAAAAACGTCACGAAAATAAATTCCCTTGTAGAAAAATATTGTCGAGCTTAGATACCATACGTCCAAATGAATGTATAATTACTTAATTATGTTGAATTCTTTTCACCCAAATTCGTCAAAAAAAAATTGACGCACATCCAAAAACTGTGTTCTTTTCACCAAACTTCGTCAATTTTTTTGAAATGTGCATCAATTTTACGAGATGCGGATTTTTTCATGAATTTCACATCCGTAGCTACTAACACCAACAAAAATAGAAACGTCAATTTAGTTGTCAAAATTTTTCAATATATAGCAGTGATTTTTTGTATCTCGATCATTTTTATTCTCATTTTGTGTTTAGTTTAATGTGTTTAATATTTGTTGTGTTAATAATTTTAATTTAATTAAATAGAATGATGCCGCCAAATTTCAATTTGACGTTTAGAAATGTCAATCAAGTAACCAATACAAGCACAAAACTTCGTCAATTTTGTTTCATGTACTTTTCACCCATGATTCAATAAAACAAAAGGTTAGCTCGAAATATGTAGACAAATGGCCATCTTTTTTTTTTTGACGTCACTCAATTCTCAATACGTATATAAATTACAACACAAATAAAAAAACGAAAAGTAAAAAAGAATTGCATGACGTCACAAACACGTGCTTTGAAAGATCGAGCTAACCTTTATTTTTATTGAATCATGCTTTTCACCCACAAAATTCGTGTTGACTTGTAAAAACGAAAAGAACACGACATTATACTATATAGGGCGATTGTCATGTGAAGGGCCGGTCAAAAATCAAGGCAGTCCTGATTTGTTTTAAATTTTTTTTCCTGTTTACAGTACAAAATTTTATTGTTTGATTGTATACAGAAATCGAATATAAATAAAAATGTTTAACCAAAAATAATATTAAAACCGTTTTTACAATACATTTTTAGTTTTTCATTCATTCATTATGGATGTATTTGTTTTGTTCATTGAACATAAATTTGAACGAGAACAGAAAATCTCGACGCAACTATTCAATCAATGAATAGAAATAATAGATGACATTTAGGCGATTTTAACTATAAGTTAGGCCACAAAATACCAAAGTATAAGAACAGTCAAACCAAAATAAAATTATAAGCCAGCGCGAAGCTAGCGACACTCTATAAATATTATTTTCTGGTACTAACATTAGATGTCTAGTAAGGGAAACAAATTCATTTAACTACGATATGAAATTTTGTATTGAAAATGGAATATATATTCCCTTCACTGTAAAGCATATTCTCAATTTCTCATTTCATTCGTTTTCACTTTGTTTCGTTTTTTTGTATTTTTGGTTTTTATGTAAATAGCCACATACATCCCCATTTGGTATGAAGATGTACCTTATGTAGATATAGTTTTGTTTATGTATTATGATTTTTTATATGCATATAGCTAATACAATTAAATCGAAAGGTTTTTTCTGTATCGAACTACAAATTTATGAATGAAAACGTAGAAAATATTTCATTCATGTTTTTATCTAAATTTGTCTACTTTTACGAAATTTTGTTTATTTTTCCTTGCATCAAAATGGTTTGCGCAGGCTAAATTTGTATTCTACCGTAACCCTACCGTTTGTAAAGAATGAATCAATATTTTAGAATTTTTTTATTTTAAATAAATTAAATAAAATAAGCTTTTTATTTGAATACAATTTTTTTAAAATTTTTATTTTAGAGAAAAGTACGGCTGAGTTAATCTGTAGAAAAGTTACAAAATGGGAAATCGTTTATGATTGTTCTTTTTTATCCCTTGAGATGTTGGGCTATAGATTACGAAAAAAGTATTGTAAAATTTACACTCAGTTTGGTGCGAGATGGGAAAACATACTCCATTTCCACCCCTTTTTAATTATTTTACACATCAACAACTTTTTCAACATCGCATTTTTATTTAATGAGACCAAGTTTGAAATGTTCAACTTCTGGCGGAAACAACGAACTTGCCAGGTTAAACATAAAAACTTACGATTTTTTGGCTAATTTATTTATTTTATTTGTTTAAAATTCTTAATTCAATTATTGCTGTCGGTCATTTAACCACTTATAACTTTCAAACAATTAACAATTTGTTCATTTTAACATTTCAAATTATGAATATTAATTTTAGAGTAATTTGAAAAATAACAAATATTATAAAACTAAATACTAAATTAAACAATTTAAATATTTTTTATATACATATGTACACTGTCTCAAAAATTGCCCATAAATGTGTTTTTATTATAGTTGCCACTCTGATTGTTTTAATATTGAGCTAGTTAATCCGATTAAATATCTTGGTATCGATAGCTGCGTATTTTTATTCGCTGATAGCGAATAGCTGATTGCTGCTGTCGAGAGCCATCAGCCATCATATAAAAAGTGGCTCCCGATAGCGCTTCGTATAATTGGAGATCCAAATATTTTTTATGTCAAGTTTTCGCTAAACAATTGAATTAAAAATGATAGTTTGATGTTAAATAAATTTAGTTTACCAAATAGCGCGTCAAATTTAAAATTAAGTATTGAAAAATGATGGCTATCGATAGCAGCTTTCGGGAGCGAGTAAAAAATACAGCTTATTTGGACACTGATCTTAATTGGAAAGCCCATGTTTCAATTTAAAACAGTGTTTGTCATCTGCTTCAGGGTCATCTGCTCCTCCTTCGTGATAGGCCTTGTCTCTGAAAAAGGCGTATCATGTTTGGTTATGGTTAACAAATAAAACTTAACAAATAAATATTTAACCAAATTTAAATAAATACTTAAATAAATGTATAATAAATAATTAACAATTTATAACGACTTAAAAGAAAATTGTGAGATCTTTTATTTTAAAATTCATGGTGATTCATCTGGCCCACACTAATCCAGTTTTTCATGTTGGACTGTTTGTTCAACATAAATGGTTTTGCGAAATTTATCTAACAATATTTTACGGTTACAAAATTTGTATGCTTATAAGGTTTTGAATTTTTTACGCAGAGTGGTCAGCATAGTTTTAGAAGAGATGCTTGTTATAATTTTCGTGGTCTACGAAAACATCCGTATATTCTCGTTACAGCACCGACTATTTTCAAAGCTCTACTCGATACTGTTAAAATGCATACTAACTCGAAAATATTTTTATCAGAAGTTAAAAATTGGCTACTTGAAATACCTGACCACATTTCTGCTTCGTATTGTAACGCAAAATTTTGATTTTGATTTTCGTTTTTTGATAGCACATATTTTAATTATTTAAGAACTGATTGACATTTATTTATGTGCTACTAAGTTGTATAGTTTGTTGTTTATGTTATTAAAATTGTATCTTTCGTATGTTCTTCTTAGCGTTATTTTTATTTTATTACTAATTTAATTAATTGCTTTGTTAATTTTAACATATTGTAAATTCGCAACTGTCGGTATTTTTAAAACAGAATCAATTTAATAAATAATAATAATAATAATAAAATTTATACAAATAACACGCAGATTTTCTAGAAGTATCGAAAAGTGAGAGTTTTCCAGCGAGTGCAATTGTTCAATTTACGAGAAAGCGTTATCGAGCGATTTTATTCGTCAAGTATTTATAAGGAAAACGGCATATTCAACGCGTATAATAAATGTGATAATTGTTTTTGCAACATTTCAAGCACACACACTTTTGAATAACGCTTTACTTCGGTAACCTTTACTTTAGTTTATATAGAAATCGATTTTAACAGAAATATTTTTTGCATTATATATATGTAGATTTTGGGTCGTATATTACGAAAAAAATAATGCGTACTCTGTACCCTAAACACCCCATATTCACCCCCTTTTTCATTAGTTTACAAATTTTAAGAGTTCTATTAGGTCAAACTAAGAAAAAGTTTAACGTTGACTTTTTCATCCCGGAAAATATTTTCATTCCGGTTTTTATTCCGGTTGGTTATTGACTTATTGTCAAGATAGAACTAAAAATACAAAGTACTAGCTCAGCACCAGAATCACTCGTATTTTCTCTCATATTTTCTTAATCTCTATCCGAGCAATAATAGCGAAACGGGGTCGAGCATATCTTGACATCAAAGGCAAGAAATATTGCAGCTAATTAAAACGAATATTGTTGTTGGCTAATTAAATAGTGATTTAGATATTTTTGTCTTGTATACCCACGGTCAGTTATCATTACGTCTCTATGACATCTTACAAGTATTCCAAAAGTGTTTTGTAAAATTATAAAAATTGTATGATATTGATAATCTTTATTACGATCAGAACGTTCAAATATTGGAACTAACGCTTATTATATTAATTAGGAAAACTTGTAATTGGCAAATGGAAATGATAAAGCAAAATAAATCTGTGGTATTAAACAAAAACAGGGTATCTGCAAATATCAAAATGTTAGGAAAACTTATTTAAAGTTTGAGTTGACTTTTTTAAATATTTTGAATTATTTTACGTATTGCATAATGCTAAACTTTTTCATTACATTGAATTTGAGTATCAATTATGCATAAAATGATTAAAAACAATCCAAAATACATATATTGTAGCTTTATTTCAATAATTACTAAGCTACCATATTTTCGACATATCGTTTCGAAAATAATGAAGCTTTCCAAAAATTATTTAGATTATAAGGTACAGATAGCAGCAAAAACTGAAAAAGTGAATTTATGCAGATATCCTGGTTTTGTTTAATACCATAGAAATAGAAATTCAATAAAAACTGAAAAGTAGAGGGTTTCTATAATTTTATGTCATTCATGTTAGACGAAGTGTATTTTAATTAAGAAAATACACATCTTAATTCATCCTTTTTATTTCGCAACGCTTACAAGACGCACGACCAACAATCATAAGTGTTTTTTCTAAACCAGCGTTCTTCAAACTGGGTTCCGTGGAACCCTAGTATTCCGCCAGATGTTTCAGGGGTTCCGTGAACAAATGTTATACAAAAATATTTAATTTGACCATTCCTAATAAATAAATTATAGCCTAATCTAAACATACTAATTTTGAATGTACGTATGTATGTCCGTTTCAGACAAAACTTTTTTAATTTGAAATCTATACTCAAATAATGTCTATACTCACTCTATACTCATCTCTCAATAATTTAAGTTGGGTTGAAAATCCTTTTAATGGGTGCGGTGAAGTGAATACATTGCCAATAAAAGAAAGAGAACAACTTATAGACGGACACCGCATTACAATCTACATTCGGCCAGATTGGCATTGGTCCATTTTGGTTAAAAATAATGGAAGCGTATGCGGGAATTTCCGTTCCGAGCGCGCAGTGGAAGAATTGATGCCTTTCGTAACATCCGACCTATGTGAGAAATCGTTTTCCATATACGTCGCTACGAAAACCAAATACAGAAATCGACTTGATGCAGAAAATGATATGCGTCTCCAACTAACACGAATACATCCGGATATTGATAAATTATGCTCTAATAATCAAGCTCACCCAACTCATTAACTTTTTTGGCTAATCGGGCACTATTGCACCATTTTTTGGGTCTAGCGAAAAATTATTTTTTCAGCCCAAATAATAATTTTGTGTTACATAATCTGTACCTACATTATATGGAATAAAATGATTTGTTTTTTTTTTGACTGAATAAAAGAAAATTTTTATCTTGTATAAAGTTTTTAACATAGGAGGGTTCCGTCGCAAATTTTAATAGAGAAAGGGTTCCTCGAGATGATAAAGTTTGAAGAACGCTGTTCTAAACTAACAAAACTCAATTATATATGCACATAAAATACCACAAAATCAAAATTCAAAATATAAATAAGGAAAGGAAACACAAAAAAAAAAAAAAAAATCGTAAAAGCAAGAGAGAAGTAAATTTTTTTGTTTGTTTTTTTGTTTAAAGAGCAAATTCAGTGAAGGAAATAAATATTCCATTTCAAATAAAGAATTTCATCACGTTAATAAAAACATTTGTTCCTTCGGTGTACATCTAATGTTAGTTTTATTTTCGGCCGTAGTGCGCTGATTGAATTTCATTGTTCTATGCGCTTAATGCTTCTTATTATTCTTTATTTTATGGTTAGGCGAATTTGAAAATAAAAATTTGTTGAAAAATTAAAAACGATATCAGTAACGCCATCTAACACTTCACCGGTGAAGCTATGGTGGTAGTACTATATGTGTTTATACTATGGTTGGCGTTAACAGCCTGATATTTTTATGAGCTTTTGCCATTTAAATTGTGGTGACTAGAAGGTATCAAAACACCGACTAAGTTTTGGGTGTATTTCCGATTTGGGTTGGTTTTAATCATAAAATAGTAGAAGACTTCAATACATCTAATAACAAATTGCTTATTTAAGACCAATTACAGGGGTAGACATTCGTATAAACGCACTATGTTTTTTGAATATAGTTCTAAGAGTAAAGTGTTTTGATTTTTTTCAAGTAGTCTAAATTATGTCTATCATCTTAAATCTGTTGATAAGATAAACCATTAGTAATAATTTAAATGTTTTACTTTAATAAATTGGAAAATCTAAATTTCAGGTGGACATTCGTATAAACGCACTTCTGATAATGCACTAAAATAAAAACCAAAATTAGCAATTTTTCATATATTATTTTATTTAATATTTGGTCTGGCCCCGACCTTTCTGAATAACTTCGAAAATTCGAGTAGGCATTGAATTTGTTAAATTTTTGAGAGCTTTCAGATCAATTGTGGCCCAACATTCACGGATGGCACTTTTCAAATCTTTAATTGAATTATATTGCTGTTCATTTCCATAAACTTTTCGAGGAAGGCCCTCTAAAGATTTTCGATAGGATTGCAATCAGGACTATTGCCTATCCAAGATCTCAGCTCGCCAGAAAGGTCTAATCCGCAAAGAAGCTATACACGAAACCGTCTATCATGCAGGCCATTGGATCTTCCTGTGACGACCCGACACATTGCCCGTATTTTTAATAGTTCACCGAACATAAAATGGACAAAATTTTGAATAAAACCACTTTTAAAGGCCATGCATACGAATAATCCGCCCAAATTTGCTCGTAAATACATGCCGTCGATAACGGATTGGCAGAGTGTGATTTTTTCTTACGGAAAAAAAATTAATCTGGATTTTCCCGACTACTACATTTGCTACTGGCATAATTTGGAGCAACATGGCGTGGTTAGGTCGAAGCGTAATTTTGTGGCGGTGTGTTATGGTATGCGGAGCATTTTCTTATAACGAGGAGCTTCCCATCTGCTTTATAACGACACGAATAAACTTCCGTATGTACGTGAAACTTTTGGAAGACGTTTTGATAAATTATCTGGATAATAACATCAACAAAAATTATAATTTTCAACAAGACAATGCCTCGATCCATGCTTCGAAGGAGACCACACCGTGGTTTCTCGAGAAAAACATTCCCCTTCTTGAATGGCCAGCTTGCAGTCCTGATTGCAATCCTATCGAAAACCTTTAGAGAGCCTTCCCCGAAAAGTTTATGGAAATGAACAGCAATATAATTCAATTAAAGATTTGAAAAGTGCCATCCGTGAATGTTGGGCCACAATTGATCTGAAAGCCCTCAAAAATTTAACAAATTCAATGCCTACTCGAATTTTCGAAGTTATTCAGAAAGGTCGGGGCCAGACCAAATATTAAATAAAATAATATATGAAAAATTGCTAATTTTGGTTTTTATTTTAGTGCATTATCAGAAGTGCGTTTATACGAATGTCCACCTGAAATTTAGATTTTCCAATTTATTAAAGTAAAACATTTAAATTATTACTAATGGTTTATCTTATCAACAGATTTAAGATGATAGACATAATTTAGACTACTTGAAAAAAATCAAAACACTTTACTCTTAGAACTATATTCAAAAAACATAGTGCGTTTATACGAATGTCTACCACTGTATTAAATCACCAACGAATCCGGAGAAATAATAAAACGGCTACCGAGAAAAGCTACGGTGAAGTTAACTAATATTATAAACGCTGCATTCAGGTTAAAATATGTGCAAAACTTTGGAAAGTGGCTGAGGATACCATGATTCCCAAACTAGGAAAACCGCCACATCTAATAACATCATATAGGCCTATATCGTTACTGCCGATAATGTCGAAACTCTTTCAAAAGTTACTATGTATTAAAAAGGCTCAAACTAATAATTAAAAAAATAACCTAATTCCGAATCACTAATTTGGTTTTCACAGTGAGCACTCAACTATTGATCAAGTGAATAGAATAATCAATATTATTGAGAAGACATTAGAAGAGAAAAAAGTTTGTTCCGCAGTATTCCTTGATGTAGCCCAGGTCTTTGACAAGGTTTGGCACGAGGATAATCTACAAACTCAAATTAATCCTACCTACACAGTACAGCATAATACTGGAATCATATATAACGGAAAGATATTTCAGGTTAAAGAAAGAAGATGATTTCCACACGGAACTGTACTTGGGCCACTTCTGTATATACACCCGCGATGTTACAACCCCACAAAACAACACGATAGCCACTTCGGCCGATGACACATCTATCATGGCAGTAAGTGACAATAACTCAGATACAACAGTGAAATTACAAACCGCCATAGAGCAAGTATACAACTGGACAAAAAAATGGCGCATAAAATTAACTCAAACGATTCTTTCGGCTTTTTTTAGATAAAATATATTTAATAATAACGGCATTCACAACATTAGCTACCTGATAAGTAGACCGAACTTTTTGATCGTGCGAGCTTGTCTGTACGAAACCAAACTACCATACAGAAAACTCAAGGAAAAGTTTCCATTTTGTAGGGTCGATACACTTTGCATTTACTCTCGGTTTAAAGTACGGTGGGGATTTTCATATTTCCACTTTTTTGGTAGATATATTGCAAATGATTCGCCTCTTCATTTTTTCTGATTAACAAGTCAAAAAATGTTGTGAATGCCATTATTATTAATATATTTTGTCTATAAAAAAGTCGAAAGAATCGATTGATTTTAATACAGACAAACTTCCCTTTCTTCTACAAAATTAAATGAGGCTAAATCGGTATATATCGACTTTATGAACAAGAGTATATCTAAGAGCACAAACCAGTAGGTATATCTAAATCATCACGAAATACCACATGCAAACACTGCCAAATATCTTGGTATGACATTAGGCGCTAAGCTTCGCTGAAAAGCTCATGTTAAAAAGAAAAGAGACGAGTTGGGATTAAAATACAATAAAATGTATTGGTTCCTGGGAAGAAAGTCTCATCTATCAATCCCTAATAAGCTTCTGCTTTATAAGCAAATATTGAAGCCTGTTTGGTCTTATGGTATACAGCTGTGGGGATGTACCAAGCAGAGGAACATGGATATTATCAAACGATTCTAAAATAAAGTGCTAAGCAACATCGACAACGCACCATGGTTTGTCAGAAATAGTAACATCCACAAAGACCTGGGCATAGAACCCATCAAAACCGAAGCTGAAGAATTTAAAGTGGACCGATCAACTTCCGAACGATTCAGTAAACGAATGGCTAAAAATATGTAAGACATTTAGGTACTAGTGCCTACATGAGACATATAGGAACTACAGTTTCTAAGTTATTATTCTCAAATACAAAGGTATAACTCTTAAACAAATATCAATTTCACGTTTGTGTGGTGCATTGCTTTTAAGTAAATTGCAGATAGCATTAAGGTTAGTGCTTGGCCAAACTCTACCATAATTCTCGATTGGCGGAATACTTTTGTTGGAAATAGAACCGAAGGAATACTTGCGAATTCGGATCGAATACCAGAGAAAAATGCGTGTAGTCTATTAAGCACATTCCAAACCATTCTTTGATGATTCAGTGTGTTACGACATAAAACACCGTTACCGCGTATCCGGAGAAAGTTGTTTCAATGAACTGCGCATACTATAACTGTGCACACCATATGTGCATAGTTGTAAATGTATATGATAGCTGCGTTTTTCTATTAGCTGCTTTAGATCGCGATAAATATAAGGAAAAATACTGGGAAATTTTTGCTGTTTTTTAGTACAGAATTTTATACGTCAATAATTGTGAATAATTTAAAAATCAATTTTTGTTGAAATCTGATACAAATAAGTCGGAGTCCAAGGTTTGTAAAGTATTTTCCATTATGAAATATTCGAAGCTCATTGCTTTATCACACAAAGAGTTAAAGTCGTCCAAACTCAATGCGTGCTGGAAAGCTGCGGTTCCTATGAGGACAATCATTGATAAAAAAATCGACCGTCGATTTTAATTTTTTAAACTAAATGTCATCATAGAAACCCTGTTAGCCTCAAGAGATTTTCTTGAAAAAAATTACATAACATCGTCTTGTCCCACTTCATTGCAAGGCACTATTGGCAATGCTTGTTAATGCGTTTAGAAATAGTTAGGACAGCTTAGGAACAAATCGACCGCCGATTTCAATTTTTTAAACTAAATGTCATCATAGAACGCCCTGTTAGCCTCAAGAGATTTTCTTGAAAAAAATTACATATCATTGTCTGGTCCCACTTCATTGCAAGGCACCATTGGCAATGCTTGTTAATGCTTTAGAAATAGTTAGGACATCTTAGGGACAAATCGATGGCCGATTTTAATTTTTTAAACTAAATGTGATCATAGGATACCCTGCTAGCCTCAAGAGAATTTCTTGAAAAAAATTACATAACATCGTCTTGTCCCACTTCATTGCAAGGCACTATTGGCAATGCTTGTTAATGCTTTTAGAAATAGTTAGGACAGCTTAGGAACAAATCGACCGCCGATTTTAATTTTTTAAACTAAATGTCATCATAGAACTCCCTATTAGCCTCAAGAGATTTTCTTGAAAAAAATTACATATCATCGTCTGGTCCCACTTCATTGCAAGGCACTATTGGCAATGCTTGTTAATGCTTTTAGAAATAGTTAGGACAGCTTAGGAACAAATCGACCGCCGATTTTAATTTTTTAAACTAAATGTCACCATAGAACACCCTGTTAGCATCAAGAGAATTTCTTGAAAAAAATTACATAACATCGCCTTGTCCCACTTCATTGCAAGGCACCATTGGCAATGCTTGTTAATGCTTTTAGAAATAGTTAGGACAGCTTAGGAACAAATCGATGGCCGATTTTAATTTTTTAAACTAAATGTCATCATAGAACACCCTGTTAGCCTCAAGAGAATTTCTTGAAAAAAATTACATAACATCGTCTGGTCCCACTTCATTGCAAGGCACTATTGGCAATGCTTGTTAATGCTTTTAGAAATAGTTAGGACAGCTTAGGAACAAATCGACCGCCGATTTTAATTTTTTAAACTAAATGTCACCATAGAACACCCTGTTAGCATCAAGAGAATTTCTTGAAAAAAATTACATAACATCGCCTTGTCCCACTTCATTGCAAGGCACCATTGGCAATGCTTGTTAATGCTTTTAGAAATAATTAGGACAGCTTAGGAACAAATCGATGGCCGATTTTAATTTTTTAAACTAAATGTGATCATAGAACACCCTGTTAGCCTCAAGAGAATTTCTTGAAAAAAATTACATAACATCGTCTGGTCCCACTTCATTGCAAGGCACTATTGGCAATGCTTGTTAATGCTTTTAGAAATAGTTAGGACATCTTAGGGACAAATCGACCGCCGATTTTAATTTTTTAAACTAAATGTCATCATAGAATACCCTGTTAGCCTCAAGAGAATTTCTTGAAAAAAATTACATAACATCACCTTGTCCCACTTCATTGCAAGGCACTATTGGCAATGCTTGTTAATGCTTTTAGAAATAGTTAGGACAGCTTAGGAACAAATCGACCGCCGATTTTAATTTTTTAAACTAAATGTCATCATAGAACACCCTGTTAGCCTCAAGAGATTTTCTTGAAAAAAATTACATATCATCGTCTGGTCCCACTTCATTGCAAGGCACCATTGGCAATGCTTGTTAATGCTTTTAGAAATAGTTAGGACAGCTTAGGAACAAATCGATGGCCGATTTTAATTTTTTAAACTAAATGTCATCATAGAACACCCTGTTAGCCTCAAGAGAATTTCTTGAAAAAAATTACATAACATCCTCTGGTCCCACTTCATTGCAAGGCACTATTGGCAATGCTTGTTAATGCTTTTAGAAATAGTTAGGAGAGCTTAGGAACAAATCGACCACCGATTTTAATTTTTTAAACTAAATGTGACCATAGAACACCCTGTTAGCCTCAAGAGAATTTCTTGAAAAAAATTACATAACATCGTCTGGTCCCACTTCATTGCAAGGCACTATTGGCAATGCTTGTTAATGCTTTTAGAAATAGTTAGGACAGCTTATGAACAAATCGACCGCCGATTTTAATTTTTTAAATTAAATGTCATCATAGAACACCCTGTTAGCCTCAAGAGATTTTCTTGAAAAAAATTACATATCATCGTCTGGCCCCACTTCATTGCAAGGCACCATTGGCTATGCTTGTTAATGCGTTTAGAAATAGTTAGGAGAGCTTAGGAACAAATCGACCGCCGATTTTAAATTTTTAAACTAAATGTCATCATAGAACACCCTGTTAGCCTCAAGAGATTTTCTTGAAAAAAATTACATATCATCGTCTGGTCCCACTTCATTGCAAGGCACCATTGGCAATGCTTGTTAATGCTTTTAGAAATAGTTAGGACAGCTTAGGAACAAATCGATGGCCGATTTTAATTTTTTAAACTAAATGTCATCATAGAACACCCTGTTAGCCTCAAGAGAATTTCTTGAAAAAAATTACATAACATCGTCTTGTCCCACTTCATTGCAAGGCACTATTGGCAATGCTTGTTAATGCGTTTAGAAATAGTTAGGACAGCTTAGGAACAAATCGACCGCCGATTTCAATTTTTTAAACTAAATGTCATCATAGAACGCCCTGTTAGCCTCAAGAGATTTTCTTGAAAAAAATTACATATCATTGTCTGGTCCCACTTCATTGCAAGGCACCATTGGCAATGCTTGTTAATGCTTTAGAAATAGTTAGGACATCTTAGGGACAAATCGATGGCCGATTTTAATTTTTTAAACTAAATGTGATCATAGGATACCCTGCTAGCCTCAAGAGAATTTCTTGAAAAAAATTACATAACATCGTCTTGTCCCACTTCATTGCAAGGCACTATTGGCAATGCTTGTTAATGCTTTTAGAAATAGTTAGGACAGCTTAGGAACAAATCGACCGCCGATTTTAATTTTTTAAACTAAATGTCATCATAGAACTCCCTATTAGCCTCAAGAGATTTTCTTGAAAAAAATTACATATCATCGTCTGGTCCCACTTCATTGCAAGGCACTATTGGCAATGCTTGTTAATGCTTTTAGAAATAGTTAGGACAGCTTAGGAACAAATCGACCGCCGATTTTAATTTTTTAAACTAAATGTCACCATAGAACACCCTGTTAGCATCAAGAGAATTTCTTGAAAAAAATTACATAACATCGCCTTGTCCCACTTCATTGCAAGGCACCATTGGCAATGCTTGTTAATGCTTTTAGAAATAGTTAGGACAGCTTAGGAACAAATCGATGGCCGATTTTAATTTTTTAAACTAAATGTCATCATAGAACACCCTGTTAGCCTCAAGAGAATTTCTTGAAAAAAATTACATAACATCGTCTGGTCCCACTTCATTGCAAGGCACTATTGGCAATGCTTGTTAATGCTTTTAGAAATAGTTAGGACAGCTTAGGAACAAATCGACCGCCGATTTTAATTTTTTAAACTAAATGTCACCATAGAACACCCTGTTAGCATCAAGAGAATTTCTTGAAAAAAATTACATAACATCGCCTTGTCCCACTTCATTGCAAGGCACCATTGGCAATGCTTGTTAATGCTTTTAGAAATAATTAGGACAGCTTAGGAACAAATCGATGGCCGATTTTAATTTTTTAAACTAAATGTGATCATAGAACACCCTGTTAGCCTCAAGAGAATTTCTTGAAAAAAATTACATAACATCGTCTGGTCCCACTTCATTGCAAGGCACTATTGGCAATGCTTGTTAATGCTTTTAGAAATAGTTAGGACATCTTAGGGACAAATCGATGGCCGATTTTAATTTTTTAAACTAAATGTCATCATAGAATACCCTGTTAGCCTCAAGAGAATTTCTTGAAAAAAATTACATAACATCACCTTGTCCCACTTCATTGCAAGGCACTATTGGCAATGCTTGTTAATGCTTTTAGAAATAGTTAGGACAGCTTAGGAACAAATCGACCGCCGATTTTAATTTTTTAAACTAAATGTCATCATAGAACACCCTGTTAGCCTCAAGAGATTTTCTTGAAAAAAATTACATATCATCGTCTGGTCCCACTTCATTGCAAGGCACCATTGGCAATGCTTGTTAATGCTTTTAGAAATAGTTAGGACAGCTTAGGAACAAATCGATGGCCGATTTTAATTTTTTAAACTAAATGTCATCATAGAACACCCTGTTAGCCTCAAGAGAATTTCTTGAAAAAAATTACATAACATCCTCTGGTCCCACTTCATTGCAAGGCACTATTGGCAATGCTTGTTAATGCTTTTAGAAATAGTTAGGACAGCTTATGAACAAATCGACCGCCGATTTTAATTTTTTAAATTAAATGTCATCATAGAACACCCTGTTAGCCTCAAGAGATTTTCTTGAAAAAAATTACATATCATCGTCTGGCCCCACTTCATTGCAAGGCACCATTGGCTATGCTTGTTAATGCGTTTAGAAATAGTTAGGAGAGCTTAGGAACAAATCGACCGCCGATTTTAAATTTTTAAACTAAATGTCATCATAGAACACCCTGTTAGCCTCAAGAGATTTTCTTGAAAAAAATTACATATCATCGTCTGGTCCCACTTCATTGCAAGGCACCATTGGCAATGCTTGTTAATGCTTTTAGAAATAGTTAGGACAGCTTAGGAACAAATCGATGGCCGATTTTAATTTTTTAAACTAAATGTCATCATAGAACACCCTGTTAGCCTCAAGAGAATTTCTTGAAAAAAATTACATAACATCCTCTGGTCCCACTTCATTGCAAGGCACTATTGGCAATGCTTGTTAATGCTTTTAGAAATAGTTAGGAGAGCTTAGGAACAAATCGACCACCGATTTTAATTTTTTAAACTAAATGTGACCATAGAACACCCTGTTAGCCTCAAGAGAATTTCTTGAAAAAAATTACATAACATCGTCTGGTCCCACTTCATTGCAAGGCACTATTGGCAATGCTTGTTAATGCTTTTAGAAATATTTAGGACAGCTTAGGACAAATCGACGGCCGATTTTAATTTTTTAAACTAAATGTCATCATAGAACACCCTGTTAGCCTCAAGAGATTTTCTTGAAAAAAATTACATAACATCGTCTTGTCCTACTTCATTGCAAGGCACTATTGGCAATGCTTGTTAATGCGTTTAGAAATAGTTAGGAGAGCTTAGGAACAAATCGACCGCCGATTTTAAATTTTTAAACTAAATGTCATCATAGAACACCCTGTTAGCCTCAAGAGATTTTCTTGAAAAAAATTACATAACATCGCCTTGTCCCACTTCATTGCAAGGCACCATTGGCAATGCTTGTTAATGCTTTTAGAAATAGTTAGGACATCTTAGGGACAAATCGATGGCCGATTTTAATTTTTTAAACTAAATGTGATCATAGAATACCCTGTTAGCCTCAAGAGAATTTCTTGAAAAAAATTACATAACATCGCCTTGTCCCACTTCATTGCAAGGCACTATTGGCAATGCTTGTTAATGCTTTTAGAAATAGTTAGGACAGCTTAGGAACAAATCGACCGCCGATTTTAAATTTTTAAACTAAATGTGATCATACAACACCCTGTTAGCCTCAAGAGATTTTCTTGAAAAAATTACATAACATCGTCTGGTCCCACTTCATTGCAAGGCACCATTGGCAATGCTTGCTAATGCTTTTAGAAATAATTAGGACAGCTTAGGAACAAATCGACGGCCGATTTTAAATTTTTAAACTAAATGTCATCATAGAACACCCTGTTAGCCTCAAGAGAATTTCTTGAAAAAAATTACATAACATCGCCTTGTCCCACTTCATTGCAAGGCACTATTGGCAATGCTTGTTAATGCTTTTAGAAATAGTTAGGACATCTTAGGGACAAATCGATGGCCGATTTTAATTTTTTAAACTAAATGTCATCATAGAACACCCTGTTAGCCTCAAGAGATTCTTGAAAAAAATTACATATCATCGTCTGGCCCCACTTCATTGCAAGGCACCATTGGCTATGCTTATTAATGCTTTTAGAAATATTTAGGACAGCTTAGGACAAATCGACGGCCGATTTTAATTTTTTAAACTAAATGTCATCATAGAACACCCTGTTAGCCTCAAGAGATTTTCTTGAAAAAAATTACATATCATTGTCTGGTCCCACTTCATTGCAAGGCACCATTGGCAATGCTTGTTAATGCTTTTAGAAATAGTTAGGACATCTTAGGGACAAATCGATGGCCGATTTTAATTTTTTAAACTAAATGTCATCATAGAATACCCTGTTAGCCTCAAGAGAATTTCTTGAAAAAAATTACATAACATCACCTTGTCCCACTTCATTGCAAGGCACTATTGGCAATGCTTGTTAATGCTTTTAGAAATAGTTAGGACAGCTTAGGAACAAATCGACCGCCGATTTTAATTTTTTAAACTAAATGTCATCATAGAACACCCTGTTAGCCTCAAGAGATTTTCTTGAAAAAAATTACATATCATTGTCTGGTCCCACTTCATTGCAAGGCACCATTGGCAATGCTTGTTAATGCTTTTAGAAATAGTTAGGACAGCTTAGGAACAAATCGATGGCCGATTTTAATTTTTTAAACTAAATGTCATCATAGAACACCCTGTTAGCCTCAAGAGAATTTCTTGAAAAAAATTACATAACATCCTCTGGTCCCACTTCATTGCAAGGCACTATTGGCAATGCTTGTTAATGCTTTTAGAAATAGTTAGGAGAGCTTAGGAACAAATCGACCACCGATTTTAATTTTTTAAACTAAATGTGACCATAGAACACCCTGTTAGCCTCAAGAGAATTTCTTGAAAAAAATTACATAACATCGTCTGGTCCCACTTCATTGCAAGGCACTATTGGCAATGCTTGTTAATGCTTTTAGAAATAGTTAGGACAGCTTATGAACAAATCGACCGCCGATTTTAATTTTTTAAATTAAATGTCATCATAGAACACCCTGTTAGCCTCAAGAGAATTTCTTGAAAAAAATTACATAACATCCTCTGGTCCCACTTCATTGCAAGGCACTATTGGCAATGCTTGTTAATGCTTTTAGAAATAGTTAGGAGAGCTTAGGAACAAATCGACCACCGATTTTAATTTTTTAAACTAAATGTGACCATAGAACACCCTGTTAGCCTCAAGAGATTTTCTTGAAAAAAATTACATATCATTGTCTGGTCCCACTTCATTGCAAGGCACCATTGGCAATGCTTGTTAATGCTTTTAGAAATAGTTAGGACATCTTAGGGACAAATCGATGGCCGATTTTAATTTTTTAAACTAAATGTCATCATAGAATACCCTGTTAGCCTCAAGAGAATTTCTTGAAAAAAATTACATAACATCGTCTTGTCCTACTTCATTGCAAGGCACTATTGGCAATGCTTGTTAATGCGTTTAGAAATAGTTAGGAGAGCTTAGGAACAAATCGACCGCCGATTTTAAATTTTTAAACTAAATGTCATCATAGAACACCCTGTTAGCCTCAAGAGATTTTCTTGAAAAAAATTACATAACATCGCCTTGTCCCACTTCATTGCAAGGCACCATTGGCAATGCTTGTTAATGCTTTTAGAAATAGTTAGGACATCTTAGGGACAAATCGATGGCCGATTTTAATTTTTTAAACTAAATGTCATCATAGAATACCCTGTTAGCCTCAAGAGAATTTCTTGAAAAAAATTACATAACATCGTCTTGTCCTACTTCATTGCAAGGCACTATTGGCAATGCTTGTTAATGCGTTTAGAAATAGTTAGGAGAGCTTAGGAACAAATCGACCGCCGATTTTAAATTTTTAAACTAAATGTCATCATAGAACACCCTGTTAGCCTCAAGAGATTTTCTTGAAAAAAATTACATAACATCGCCTTGTCCCACTTCATTGCAAGGCACTATTGGCAATGCTTGTTAATGCTTTTAGAAATAGTTAGGACAGCTTAGGAACAAATCGACCGCCGATTTTAAATTTTTAAACTAAATGTCATCATAGAACACACTGTTAGCCTCAAGAGATTTTCTTGCAAAAGATTACATAACATCGCCTTGTCCCACTTCATTGCAAGGCACTATTGGCAATGCTTGCTAATGCTTTTAGAAATAGTTAGGAACAAATCGACGGCCGATTTTAATTTTTTAAACTAAATGTCATCATAGAACACCCTGTTAGCCTCAAGAGATTTTCTTGAAAAAAATTACATATCATCGTCTGGCCCCACTTCATTGCAAGGCACCATTGGCTATGCTTGTTAATGCTTTTAGAAATATTTAGGACAGCTTAGGACAAATCGACGACCGATTTTAATTTTTTAAACTAAATATGATCATAGGATACACTGCTAGCCTCAAGAGAATTTCTTGAAAAAAATTACATAACATCGTCTTGTCCCACTTCATTGCAAGGCACTATTGGCAATGCTTGTTAATGCTTTTAGAAATAGTTAGGACAGCTTAGGAACAAATCGACCGCCGATTTTAATTTTTTAAATTAAATGTCATCATAGAACACCCTGTTAGCCTCAACAGATTTTCTTGAAAAAAATTACATATCATCGTCTGGCCCCACTTCATTGCAAGGTACCATTGGCTATGCTTATTAATGCTTTTAGAAATATTTAGGACAGCTTAGGACAAATCGATGGCCGATTTTAATTTTTTAAACTAAATGTCATCATAGAACACCCTGTTAGCCTCAAGAGATTTTCTTGAAAAAAATTACATATCATTGTCTGGTCCCACTTCATTACAAGGCACCATTGGCAATGCTTGTTAATGCTTTTAGAAATAGTTAGGACATCTTAGGGACAAATCGATGGCCGATTTTAATTTTTTAAACTAAATGTCATCATAGAATACCCTGTTAGCCTCAAGAGAATTTCTTGAAAAAAATTACATAACATCGTCTTGTCCTACTTCATTGCAAGGCACTATTGGCAATGCTTGTTAATGCGTTTAGAAATAGTTAGGACAGCTTAGGAACAAATCGACCGCCGATTTTAAATTTTTAAACTAAATGTCATCATAGAACACACTGTTAGCCTCAAGAGATTTTCTTGAAAAAAATTACATATCATCGTCTGGCCCCACTTCATTGCAAGGCTCCATTGGCTATGCTTATTAATGCTTTTAGAAATATTTAGGACAGCTTAGAACAAATCGACGACCGATTTTAATTTTTTAAACTAAATGTCATCATAGAACACCCTGTTAGCCTCAAGAGATTTTCTTGAAAAAAATTACATATCATTGTCTGGACCCACTTCATTGCAAGGCACCATTGGCAATGCTTGTTAATGCTTTTAGAAATAGTTAGGACATCTTAGGAACAAATCGATGGCCGATTTTAATTTTTTAAACTAAATGTGATCATAGGATACCCTGCTAGCCTCAAGAGAATTTCTTGAAAAAAATTACATAACATCGTCTTGTCCCACTTCATTGCAAGGCACTATTGGCAATGCTTGTTAATGCTTTTAGAAATAGTTAGGACATCTTAGGGACAAATCGATGGCCGATTTTAATTTTTTAAACTAAATGTCATCATAGAATACCCTGTTAGCCTCAAGAGAATTTCTTGAAAAAAATTACATAACATCGCCTTGTCCCACTTCATTGCAAGGCACTATTGGCAATGCTTGTTAATGCTTTTAGAAATAGTTAGGACAGCTTAGGAACAAATCGACCGCCGATTTTAATTTTTTAAACTAAATGTCATCATAGAACACCCTGTTAGCCTCAAGAGATTTTCTTGAAAAAAATTACATATCATCGTCTGGTCCCACTTCATTGCAAGGCACCATTGGCAATGCTTGTTAATGCTTTTAGAAATAGTTAGGACAGCTTAGGAACAAATCGACCGCCGATTTTAATTTTTTAAACTAAATGTCATCATAGAACACCCTGTTAGCCTCAAGAGAATTTCTTGAAAAAAATTACATAACATCCTCTGGTCCCACTTCATTGCAAGGCACTATTGGCAATGCTTGTTAATGCTTTTAGAAATAGTTAGGAGAGCTTAGGAACAAATCGACCACCGATTTTAATTTTTTAAACTAAATGTGACCATAGAACACCCTGTTAGCCTCAAGAGAATTTCTTGAAAAAAATTACATAACATCGTCTGGTCCCACTTCATTGCAAGGCACTATTGGCAATGCTTGTTAATGCTTTTAGAAATAGTTAGGACAGCTTATGAACAAATCGACCGCCGATTTTAATTTTTTAAATTAAATGTCATCATAGAACACTCTGTTAGCCTCAAGAGATTTTCTTGAAAAAAATTACATATCATCGTCTGGCCCCACTTCATTGCAAGGCACCATTGGCTATGCTTATTAATGCTTTTAGAAATATTTAGGACAGCTTAGGACAAATCGACGGCCGATTTTAATTTTTTAAACTAAATGTCATCATAGAACACCCTGTTAGCCTCAAGAGATTTTCTTGAAAAAAATTACATATCATTGTCTGGTCCCACTTCATTGCAAGGCACCATTGGCAATGCTTGTTAATGCTTTTAGAAATAGTTAGGACATCTTAGGGACAAATCGATGGCCGATTTTAATTTTTTAAACTAAATGTCATCATAGAATACCCTGTTAGCCTCAAGAGAATTTCTTGAAAAAAATTACATAACATCCTCTGGTCCCACTTCATTGCAAGGCACTATTGGCAATGCTTGTTAATGCTTTTAGAAATAGTTAGGAGAGCTTAGGAACAAATCGACCACCGATTTTAATTTTTTAAACTAAATGTGACCATAGAACACCCTGTTAGCCTCAAGAGAATTTCTTGAAAAAAATTACATAACATCGTCTGGTCCCACTTCATTGCAAGGCACTATTGGCAATGCTTGTTAATGCTTTTAGAAATAGTTAGGACAGCTTATGAACAAATCGACCGCCGATTTTAATTTTTTAAATTAAATGTCATCATAGAACACCCTGTTAGCCTCAAGAGATTTTCTTGAAAAAAATTACATATCATCGTCTGGCCCCACTTCATTGCAAGGCACCATTGGCTATGCTTATTAATGCTTTTAGAAATATTTAGGACAGCTTAGGACAAATCGACGGCCGATTTTAATTTTTTAAACTAAATGTCATCATAGAACACCCTGTTAGCCTCAAGAGATTTTCTTGAAAAAAATTACATATCATTGTCTGGTCCCACTTCATTGCAAGGCGCTATTGGCAATGCTTGTTAATGCTTTTAGAAATAGTTAGGACATCTTAGGGACAAATCGATGGCCGATTTTAATTTTTTAAACTAAATGTCATCATAGAATACCCTGTTAGCCTCAAGAGAATTTCTTGAAAAAAATTACATAACATCGTCTTGTCCTACTTCATTGCAAGGCACTATTGGCAATGCTTGTTAATGCGTTTAGAAATAGTTAGGAGAGCTTAGGAACAAATCGACCGCCGATTTTAAATTTTTAAACTAAATGTCATCATAGAACACCCTGTTAGCCTCAAGGGATTTTCTTGAAAAAAATTACATAACATCGCCTTGTCCCACTTCATTGCAAGGCACCATTGGCAATGCTTGTTAATGCTTTTAGAAATAGTTAGGACATCTTAGGGACAAATCGATGGCCGATTTTAATTTTTTAAATTAAATGTCATCATAGAATACCCTGTTAGCCTCAAGAGAATTTCTTGAAAAAAATTACATAACATCCTCTGGTCCCACTTCATTGCAAGGCACTATTGGCAATGCTTGTTAATGCTTTTAGAAATAGTTAGGAGAGCTTAGGAACAAATCGACCACCGATTTTAATTTTTTAAACTAAATGTGACCATAGAACACCCTGTTAGCCTCAAGAGAATTTCTTGAAAAAAATTACATAACATCGTCTGGTCCCACTTCATTGCAAGGCACTATTGGCAATGCTTGTTAATGCTTTTAGAAATAGTTAGGACAGCTTATGAACAAATCGACCGCCGATTTTAATTTTTTAAATTAAATGTCATCATAGAACACCCTGTTAGCCTCAAGAGATTTTCTTGAAAAAAATTACATATCATCGTCTGGCCCCACTTCATTGCAAGGCACCATTGGCTATGCTTATTAATGCTTTTAGAAATATTTAGGACAGCTTAGGACAAATCGACGGCCGATTTTAATTTTTTAAACTAAATGTCATCATAGAACACCCTGTTAGCCTCAAGAGATTTTCTTGAAAAAAATTACATATCATTGTCTGGTCCCACTTCATTGCAAGGCACCATTGGCAATGCTTGTTAATGCTTTTAGAAATAGTTAGGACATGTTAGGGACAAATCGATGGCCGATTTTAATTTTTTAAACTAAATGTCATCATAGAATACCCTGTTAGCCTCAAGAGAATTTCTTGAAAAAAATTACATAACATCACCTTGTCCCACTTCATTGCAAGGCACTACTGGCAATGCTTGTTAATGCTTTTAGAAATAGTTAGGACAGCTTAGGAACAAATCGACCGCCGATTTTAATTTTTTAAACTAAATGTCATCATAGAACACCCTGTTAGCCTCAAGAGATTTTCTTGAAAAAAATTACATATCATCGTCTGGTCCCACTTCATTGCAAGGCACCATTGGCAATGCTTGTTAATGCTTTTAGAAATAGTTAGGACAGCTTAGGAACAAATCGATGGCCGATTTTAATTTTTTAAACTAAATGTCATCATAGAATACCCTGTTAGCCTCAAGAGAATTTCTTGAAAAAAATTACATAACATCCTCTGGTCCCACTTCATTGCAAGGCACTATTGGCAATGCTTGTTAATGCTTTTAGAAATAGTTAGGACAGCTTAGGAACAAATCGACCGCCGATTTTAATTTTTTAAACTAAATGTCATCATAGAACACCCTGTTAGCCTCAAGAGATTTTCTTGAAAAAAATTACATATCATCGTCTGGTCCCACTTCATTGCAAGGCACCATTGGCAATGCTTGTTAATGCTTTTAGAAATAGTTAGGACAGCTTAGGAACAAATCGACCGCCGATTTTAATTTTTTAAACTAAATGTCATCATAGAACACCCTGTTAGCCTCAAGAGAATTTCTTGAAAAAAATTACATAACATCCTCTGGTCCCACTTCATTGCAAGGCACTATTGGCAATGCTTGTTAATGCTTTTAGAAATAGTTAGGAGAGCTTAGGAACAAATCGACCACCGATTTTAATTTTTTAAACTAAATGTGACCATAGAACACCCTGTTAGCCTCAAGAGAATTTCTTGAAAAAAATTACATAACATCGTCTGGTCCCACTTCATTGCAAGGCACTATTGGCAATGCTTGTTAATGCTTTTAGAAATAGTTAGGACAGCTTATGAACAAATCGACCGCCGATTTTAATTTTTTAAATTAAATGTCATCATAGAACACTCTGTTAGCCTCAAGAGATTTTCTTGAAAAAAATTACATATCATCGTCTGGCCCCACTTCATTGCAAGGCACCATTGGCTATGCTTATTAATGCTTTTAGAAATATTTAGGACAGCTTAGGACAAATCGACGGCCGATTTTAATTTTTTAAACTAAATGTCATCATAGAACACCCTGTTAGCCTCAAGAGATTTTCTTGAAAAAAATTACATATCATTGTCTGGTCCCACTTCATTGCAAGGCACCATTGGCAATGCTTGTTAATGCTTTTAGAAATAGTTAGGACATCTTAGGGACAAATCGATGGCCGATTTTAATTTTTTAAACTAAATGTCATCATAGAATACCCTGTTAGCCTCAAGAGAATTTCTTGAAAAAAATTACATAACATCCTCTGGTCCCACTTCATTGCAAGGCACTATTGGCAATGCTTGTTAATGCTTTTAGAAATAGTTAGGAGAGCTTAGGAACAAATCGACCACCGATTTTAATTTTTTAAACTAAATGTGACCATAGAACACCCTGTTAGCCTCAAGAGAATTTCTTGAAAAAAATTACATAACATCGTCTGGTCCCACTTCATTGCAAGGCACTATTGGCAATGCTTGTTAATGCTTTTAGAAATAGTTAGGACAGCTTATGAACAAATCGACCGCCGATTTTAATTTTTTAAATTAAATGTCATCATAGAACACCCTGTTAGCCTCAAGAGATTTTCTTGAAAAAAATTACATATCATCGTCTGGCCCCACTTCATTGCAAGGCACCATTGGCTATGCTTATTAATGCTTTTAGAAATATTTAGGACAGCTTAGGACAAATCGACGGCCGATTTTAATTTTTTAAACTAAATGTCATCATAGAACACCCTGTTAGCCTCAAGAGATTTTCTTGAAAAAAATTACATATCATTGTCTGGTCCCACTTCATTGCAAGGCGCTATTGGCAATGCTTGTTAATGCTTTTAGAAATAGTTAGGACATCTTAGGGACAAATCGATGGCCGATTTTAATTTTTTAAACTAAATGTCATCATAGAATACCCTGTTAGCCTCAAGAGAATTTCTTGAAAAAAATTACATAACATCGTCTTGTCCTACTTCATTGCAAGGCACTATTGGCAATGCTTGTTAATGCGTTTAGAAATAGTTAGGAGAGCTTAGGAACAAATCGACCGCCGATTTTAAATTTTTAAACTAAATGTCATCATAGAACACCCTGTTAGCCTCAAGGGATTTTCTTGAAAAAAATTACATAACATCGCCTTGTCCCACTTCATTGCAAGGCACCATTGGCAATGCTTGTTAATGCTTTTAGAAATAGTTAGGACATCTTAGGGACAAATCGATGGCCGATTTTAATTTTTTAAACTAAATGTCATCATAGAATACCCTGTTAGCCTCAAGAGAATTTCTTGAAAAAAATTACATAACATCCTCTGGTCCCACTTCATTGCAAGGCACTATTGGCAATGCTTGTTAATGCTTTTAGAAATAGTTAGGAGAGCTTAGGAACAAATCGACCACCGATTTTAATTTTTTAAACTAAATGTGACCATAGAACACCCTGTTAGCCTCAAGAGAATTTCTTGAAAAAAATTACATAACATCGTCTGGTCCCACTTCATTGCAAGGCACTATTGGCAATGCTTGTTAATGCTTTTAGAAATAGTTAGGACAGCTTATGAACAAATCGACCGCCGATTTTAATTTTTTAAATTAAATGTCATCATAGAACACCCTGTTAGCCTCAAGAGATTTTCTTGAAAAAAATTACATATCATCGTCTGGCCCCACTTCATTGCAAGGCACCATTGGCTATGCTTATTAATGCTTTTAGAAATATTTAGGACAGCTTAGGACAAATCGACGGCCGATTTTAATTTTTTAAACTAAATGTCATCATAGAACACCCTGTTAGCCTCAAGAGATTTTCTTGAAAAAAATTACATATCATTGTCTGGTCCCACTTCATTGCAAGGCACCATTGGCAATGCTTGTTAATGCTTTTAGAAATAGTTAGGACATGTTAGGGACAAATCGATGGCCGATTTTAATTTTTTAAACTAAATGTCATCATAGAATACCCTGTTAGCCTCAAGAGAATTTCTTGAAAAAAATTACATAACATCACCTTGTCCCACTTCATTGCAAGGCACTACTGGCAATGCTTGTTAATGCTTTTAGAAATAGTTAGGACAGCTTAGGAACAAATCGACCGCCGATTTTAATTTTTTAAACTAAATGTCATCATAGAACACCCTGTTAGCCTCAAGAGATTTTCTTGAAAAAAATTACATATCATCGTCTGGTCCCACTTCATTGCAAGGCACCATTGGCAATGCTTGTTAATGCTTTTAGAAATAGTTAGGACAGCTTAGGAACAAATCGATGGCCGATTTTAATTTTTTAAACTAAATGTCATCATAGAATACCCTGTTAGCCTCAAGAGAATTTCTTGAAAAAAATTACATAACATCCTCTGGTCCCACTTCATTGCAAGGCACTATTGGCAATGCTTGTTAATGCTTTTAGAAATAGTTAGGAGAGCTTAGGAACAAATCGACCACCGATTTTAATTTTTTAAACTAAATGTGACCATAGAACACCCTGTTAGCCTCAAGAGAATTTCTTGAAAAAAATTACATAACATCGTCTGGTCCCACTTCATTGCAAGGCACTATTGGCAATGCTTGTTAATGCTTTTAGAAATAGTTAGGACAGCTTATGAACAAATCGACCGCCGATTTTAATTTTTTAAATTAAATGTCATCATAGAACACCCTGTTAGCCTCAAGAGATTTTCTTGAAAAAAATTACATATCATCGTCTGGCCCCACTTCATTGCAAGGCACCATTGGCTATGCTTATTAATGCTTTTAGAAATATTTAGGACAGCTTAGGACAAATCGACGGCCGATTTTAATTTTTTAAACTAAATGTCATCATAGAACACCCTGTTAGCCTCAAGAGATTTTCTTGAAAAAAATTACATATCATTGTCTGGTCCCACTTCATTGCAAGGCACCATTGGCAATGCTTGTTAATGCTTTTAGAAATAGTTAGGACATCTTAGGGACAAATCGATGGCCGATTTTAATTTTTTAAACTAAATGTCATCATAGAATACCCTGTTAGCCTCAAGAGAATTTCTTGAAAAAAATTACATAACATCGTCTTGTCCTACTTCATTGCAAGGCACTATTGGCAATGCTTGTTAATGCGTTTAGAAATAGTTAGGAGAGCTTAGGAACAAATCGACCGCCGATTTTAAATTTTTAAACTAAATGTCATCATAGAACACCCTGTTAGCCTCAAGAGATTTTCTTGAAAAAAATTACATAACATCGCCTTGTCCCACTTCATTGCAAGGCACCATTGGCAATGCTTGTTAATGCTTTTAGAAATAGTTAGGACATCTTAGGAACAAATCGATGGCCGATTTTAATTTTTTAAACTAAATGTGATCATAGAATACCCTGTTAGCCTCAAGAGAATTTCTTGAAAAAAATTACATAACATCGCCTTGTCCCACTTCATTGCAAGGCACTATTGGCAATGCTTGTTAATGCTTTTAGAAATAGTTAGGACAGCTTAGGAACAAATCGACCGCCGATTTTAAATTTTTAAACTAAATGTCATCATAGAACACACTGTTAGCCTCAAGAGATTTTCTTGCAAAAGATTACATAACATCGCCTTGTCCCACTTCATTGCAAGGCACTATTGGCAATGCTTGCTAATGCTTTTAGAAATAGTTAGGACATCTTAGGAACAAATCGATGGCCGATTTTAATTTTTTAAACTAAATGTGATCATAGAACACCCTGTTAGCCTCAAGAGATTTTCTTGAAAAAAATTACATATCATTGTCTGGCCCCACTTCATTGCAAGGCACCATTGGCTATGCTTGTTAATGCTTTTAGAAATATTTAGGACAGCTTAGGACAAATCGACGACCGATTTTAATTTTTTAAACTAAATATGATCATAGGATACACTGCTAGCCTCAAGAGAATTTCTTGAAAAAAATTACATATCATCGTCTTGTCCCACTTCATTGCAAG